>JAOANR010000009.1:46529378-46860627 GCA_030278955.1 Hygrophila difformis
TGAAGCGTGTGTTCAAGCCTTTGACACGCTCAAGAAGATGTTGATTTCTGCTCCAATAGTGCAACCACCCGATTGGTCAATGCCATTCGAGGTCATGTGCGATGCAAGTGATCTCGCCGTGGGTGCAGTTCTTGGGCAACATAAGGAAGGAAGGCACTGCGTGATTCATTACGCCAGCCATGCCCTGACTGAAGCCCAAGTCAATTACACCACCACGGAGAAAGAGATGTATGCTGTGGTTTTCGCGTTTGATAAATTCAGACAATACCTCATTGGTACGAAAACCATAGTATACACCGATCACTCTGCACTGAGATACTTGTTCAGCAAACAAGATGCCAAACCTCGATTAATCAGATGGGTACTTTTGTTGCAGGAATTTGACATCATAATAAAAGATAGAAAAGGCAGAGACAATGGTGCTGCTGACCATTTGTCTCGAATAGAAAATGATAAAAATGAGATAGCCGTCAATGAAAATTTTCCGGATGAGCAACTGTTTGCCTTGCACCTTCATGATCAAGCTTGTCCATGGTTTTCCGACATTGCTAACTTTCTAGCATGTGGCATAACCCCACCATTCCAGAACAAGAAACAGAAAGCAAGGTTCAACCAAGATGTAGTTGACTACTTCTGGGAAGATCCTTATCTCTTTAAGCATTGTGCAGATTCGATTATTACACGATGTGTAACTGAGCACGAGGCTTATCAAATCGCTAAAAGATGTCATGAATCGGAATATGGAGGTCACCACGGCCCCACTCGAACAGCTCACAAGGTGCTCGAGTGTGGTTTCTATTGGCCCACCATTTACGAGGATTGCAAGGCGTTTGTTAAGGCTTGCGACAGATGCCAAAGATTAGGGAATATCTCCAAGAGGGATGAAATGCCTCAAAAAGGAATTCTCATCCTTGAGATTTTCGATGTATGGGTATTGACTTCATGAGGACCATTCCCGACATCTGATGGGAATCACTACATCTTGGTAGCTGTCGATTACGTGTCCAAGTGGGTCGAGGCAGTTGTGCTGCCAACCAACGATGTTCACCAAGTCATCAAATTTTTGAAAAATAATATTTTCAATAGATTTGGTGTACCTAGGGTAATCATATCTGATGGAGGAACCCACTTTGTCAACAAAGCTTTTGCAAATCTCATGAGCAGAAGTGGGATTCTCCACAAGATCGGCACGCCTTATCATCCCCAAACCAGTGGCCAAGTCGAGGTATCAAACCGCGAAATCAAACACATACTCGAAGCCACTGTGGGGATAACCCGCAAAGACTGGTCGCGTGAACTCAATGATGCTCTATGGGCATACCGCACTGCATTCAAGACTCCCATTGGGATGTCCCCATATAGGCTTGTCTTTGGAAAGCCTGTCATTTGCCCGTAGAACTAGAGCACAAGGCTTACTGGGCCGTAAAAACGCTTAATTTTGACCCACGAGTTGCTCAGAGTAAGCGCAAGTTGGACCTCAATGAAATTGAGGAAATACGTGCGCGAGCTTATGAAAGCTCGAGGATTTACAAAGAGCGGACCCAGAAGTTACACGATCGTCGTATAAAGTCTAAACACTTCTATGTTGGCCAAAATGTCTTGTTATTCAATTCTAGGTTGAAGCTGTTCCCCGGAAAGCTTAAATCCAGATGGGAAGGGCCATACGAAGTGGTGCGCGTGTTTGAAAGTGGAGCTGTCAGGATTCGAACTGACAAGGAAGAGCTGGTAGTGAATGGACAGAGACTGAAGGAGTACCTAGGACAGTTCGACCCCGAAAAAGAAGTCCAAATGACATCAGAGCCGGCCTATGCTCAATAAATATATATAGACCTATATAATTATTCATTACATATTTATTCTTCTCGAACGATAAGTATCCAAAGATCAACTAAATATTTAGAGTAATAAGACTCTAAATGTGAGGATGTTGATATTTGGAGAAAATTTAATAATTTTCTTATGTCTATCTTGCAGGAATTCATGGAACCAACAAAAAGAAAGATAAAGCTCCAAAAACCAGGTTCCCGGTTGGATTAATACTACATTTAATGGAAAGTAATTTCGGAATTTAGAAAAATTTAAAATCCGGAATAAATCCATAAAATGATTGTGTTAATCCAGCCTAATGTATGCAAGCATTTTATAATAGAGCAATATTTCTGTTTAAATGTGTGTTTTCAGTATGCTAATTTTTAAGAAAATCCATAATTTCAGAAAATGGTAAAATTTTAAAAATTTTCAAAATTTTTCTAAGTGTTGAATGCGAACTGTTTTGTATCTCAAATCAATTCGGTCTACATCGAATTGTTTGAAACAGATCGCATTGGAGGAGTGCCTTGGAAATTTTAACCAATTCGATCCCCAAGCCAATTCGGTCTAGACCGAATTGGCCTAAGAGACCGAATTGACTTCCTAAGACATGCTCCATCCTTGTGTAGATTTGGCCATGTAACAATTCGGTCTATAGCAATTCGGTCTAGACCGAATTGATTTTGAATAGATCGAATTGATCTACAAAAGGCATTTTGATTCCTTAGTTTTATTCTTGCAAGTGAACAATTCGATCTATAAGGCAATTCGGTCTAGACCGAATTGCCCATATAGACCGAATTGCCTCACAAAAGCACAGCCCCTTTTATTTTCCTAAGTACCCAAATTCGGTCTTCTTGCTGTAATTCGGTCTCTGGACCAATTCGGTCTAGACCGAATTGACTTCAAAAGTCCACATTACAGTAAGTGTTTGTTTGTTTGTTTTTCCTCTCAATTCGGTCTCCATGCCAATTCGGTCTAGACTGAATTGGCCTAAGAGACCGAATCTCTCACAGACACTTGGAGACCACATCAATTCGGTCTAGACCGAATTGATGATTCAGTCTCCCATAGACCGAATTGCTTCCCTGCCCCAAACCCTATATATTCCATTTTCCCCCCTCTTTTCCCTCACTTT
Source organism: Hygrophila difformis (assembly GCA_030278955.1). Classification (NCBI taxonomy): domain Eukaryota; kingdom Viridiplantae; phylum Streptophyta; class Magnoliopsida; order Lamiales; family Acanthaceae; genus Hygrophila; species Hygrophila difformis. Next base: position 46,532,326 of record JAOANR010000009.1, read on the forward strand.
CACTCTCCCACACTTCGATACTCTCCCAAACCCTCCTTTCGCGAACTTCATCTTCCTCGCGAAACCAAAGCTCGAGCCAGTGCTTCACCTCGTTCGACTCCGTCCAAAGCTTTCAAAATGGCGTCTTCTTCGTCTAAACCTACTGAGAGTGTCGGGTAAGTGCCCTGTTTTCGATTTCGCACTCTCATTTTCACGATTTCAGTTTTGGTTTTTCCTTGTTTTTGCGAAATCGGTAATGGGGAAGGGAATGAGGCCTGTTTTCGTGTTGAGCGTGGTCGGGAAGTGGTCGGAATGAGTTGGGTGTGGTCGGAATAGGCTTTAACAGAGTAGTCCGAACTAGGGCTTTTTCTTGCTTGAAGTTCGAACCACCATTGTTGATGTTTTAAGCTTTCTGTGGTGTAGGGGATGCTTCTATTTTGAAAACTTTGGGCTTCAAAACCCATAAAAATCTGTTTTTGTCTCATTTTTGTGATTTTGTGTTGCTATTGTTAGTGCTTGTTTATATGCTGTGCTGCTCGTTTAATCTTTGAGGATATGAAAATGGGAAAACACAGTGGTTTGTTTTCCCCTTCAACCACTGTGTTATTTTGCTTACTGGATATTTGATAATGTTGTTGGATATGCATGTTGATGATGTTGCCGAATCTATGTTTTTGAAGCATGATTTATTGGCAAAGTTTTGCATGATACTGGTGTGAATGGGCTATTCTCGTATGTTGTTTTGTTGTTTGCATGTACTGTATTATGCATCCCTCTTAATAAATGCTCCTGTGGGGTACCTGTTACCACCAGTTGCAAACTCAACTGAAAAGTTGATGTTTGCATACATTGGAAACATGGTATTACAAAGGAAACAATGCCAAAATTTTTCCCGACAAGTATTTTCCAAACACTATTGGCATGGCACTTTTGTCTAAAAAGACAATAGTTGGCAGAATTTTGTTTTTATTCAAGTGGTTGACATGTTATTATTGGGATATGTGGGGAATAAACAAGGGTAGCAACTTTGCTCACCCATTAATACCCATTTCCCAAAACAAAAACTCAAATGGGGGACCACTCACACCCTCAATTTCATTAAATAAACAAGTCAACACTTTCCAGAAAATCCAAAAATAATCTTTTTGCATATGTATGTTTGTTTCTATTTTCATTTATTCTTTTCTCTTAGTCCATCACCTTGTCCTAGTAATTGCATAACTCTTCTTATGTATTGAATTCTTCATTATGAAATATCCATCTTCCCCTTTTATATGCTTTTCATTACTCCTATAGTGATCAAAAATTTACACTTTTCTTTTGTAGGCTCAATAGCCTATAAAACTCTTTCTTTTGGTCCTTTGACCATTCAAAAATCTTTAGACTATTTTTTAGTCTAAGAAAAATTGGTAAGGGTCCAAGACCCTTACTTCTCTTATTTCCTTTACTTTTTAGTTGTAATAACAGTGGAGTCTGTAATCTAACTCCCTGTCTTTTAATATGTGGTATAGCCCAATAAATTCAAGTAAAACCAATTAACTCACATTTAGAGCATAGCTCAAAATGTAAGGATGTTGATTTTGCAACTTGAATACTGTTATCAAAAACTTGTTAAAAATAGTTCCAATTTCTCTTCGCCAGGGACATCATCCTGCCAGGACCAGCACTAAAACAGGACAGGCTTGAACTACTGGACCTGCCAATGGAACTTCTAGGAGAAATCCTCTCCCGCATAGGAGAGGATGACCTCAAAAAGGTTTTCGCTGCCAGAAGGGTGTGCAAGAAGTTCAAAGCAGCTGGGGATCTCCCCATTGTGTACAGGAGGTGCGAACTGGAAACCACAATCGTTAAGATGTGGGAGATAGGAGTCGAGGCGGAAAAGGAGGAACTCATGCAGAAGTGTGTCGATGCAGGCAACTACTACCTCCAGTTCGTGCCAGCCCTACAAGCATTCGGAGCAGGCAATGAGGAAAGGGCATGTGAACTGCTGAAGCCAGGGATTGATGACAATCACAAGGCATCAATCTTTGTCAGGGGATTCATGCTGCTTAGCAAGCTGGACAAGGAACAGGTCGATCAAGGAATAGCAATGATCAACAAGATGGTGACGGACGAATCAGTCATGGCATACGTGGGCAACAACGTCTTTGCATGGTTGATGGAAAGCCTGGAGACTCCTGATCTATTCATTTTCCAAGGACCCAGGATCTACTGCCAGAAAGTGCTGGAGAATCAGGATGACGAGGGTGATTACTGCTTGCCCTGCAGCCTGACAAACTTTGTCCACTGGAGCAGGATTTTCTTCCAAGGATAAGGGAAGAAGGATGTGGAAGACAGACTCAGCTGTATAGAGTTATTTTTGAGTAATTTAAATTGAAACCTCAATTGGGAGATCTTTTGAAATGCTCCTTGTGAAAACTTTACCGAAGTGTATAGCATCTCCTGTATTTAATGTATTAATGGGTTTCTGTAAGTAGGGTTGTAGCTTTAAGACAAACCTTGAAACCACTCGATGTGGTGGTTAGAAGCTGTATTTTGGTATTAATCCTTTACTGCTTTTCACAAAGAGAATTTCGTCTTGAATTCTCAAAAATATTTTGGAAAAAAAAAAGATGTGTGACAGTCCAAGATGAATAAGTGACTGTCACGCCAAAAACAAAGCTGTAACATGCTTGTATGTTCACAGTATCTTTTTACCGCTTTCAATTAAATAACCGGCATAAAACGAGCTTAAAATCTGTCACCTAAATCCACATGTTGAATTTAGGCTAAGGATGAAATTTTCAAACTATTAAATTGGGATACAACAATTAAAAATATGCATGATATAAATTTTTGAGGTTTTGAGCTATAAAAATCCAATGATATGATCACTTGGAAGAAAAACAAAAATTTTCATGTTGAGAATTTGATTGAATAAAATGCAAGAATTTTTCAATGGCTAAATTTTGAGAATAAAGGTATGACATGATCAAACCATACCATGTGAGATCTGAGCCGAGTCACTTTTACTCATAATTTCTTTGTTGTGTGAAAATCAATTCGATTAAAGGACACTAGAACTTGCAATTGGGACCGATTCAAGACCATGCCATATTCCCGAAATCGAGCATATGATCGAGGCACTTAGAAAAACCCAAATTTTTGGCCTTCGTTTGAAATCCAAACCCAAAAATATTTTCCCTTTAGGATTAACCAATCTGAGCCTTTAAGCCAAATTTTTCTTTGAAACCACTATATTTTCCTAGCCTTATAAAAAGACCAAGAAAATCAAACCCAAGTGTGCACAAACCAATTCCACCAAGGCATTATGGTTTATGATCATCAAAAATATCAATCGGTATCCATAAACCGATCAAAAAAAAAAGAGAAGAAGTTGAAATTCATTCAACAAAAATAAATTGCAATTGACAAAGCAAATTAGACAAAGTCTAATGTCATGCAACGGAAAAGAAAAACAAAAGAAAGGAAGAATTGTTGATGATCATAGTCCTTAAATAAAAATATGCCAAGTTAAGGTGGAATGGATTCGTGTCACTTTTTAGCCCAATAATCCCCTTCCATACCGATGTTACAACCGTATGCCCAGTTATAACCCTGAATAAGACCTCGGGATCTCGATTTGAAGAAATGAGTGGGTGGCGAGTTGGTCTAATTGCAAGCCTATGGGAGAATTTATTTGAAGTTGTGTAACACCCCGGATTTGGTAACCCAGGCCGAGGTGTCACCGCCGCATCTCCCTAGCAAGACACGGATTCCCGAGCTCGCTAAGGGGGTGCAAGGCTTATGGGTATACAAAGTTTTAAAACATTCAACAATGAGTCCGGAATTTATTAATACTTCAAATCAAGTACGATAGAAAAAAAATATCATCATGCATGGATAAGGTAAATGCAGCGGAAAAGTAATCGCGGCCAACACGGCCAAAACCTCGGGTTTAACAGACCCGGTAAAATAGTAGTATGATGCAGTAAATAAAAAAGTTCACAATTATGTCCCCCCAAATGCGCGTGCATGCGTCACTCGACATACTCTGTAAAAAGAAATGACAACGGTTGTCAGTATAAAGATATACTGAGTAAGTTAATCCCTAACTAACAAATAAAATGGGTCACATGTGTTTAAACTAAAGATTTCGCTTACCGTACGTGAATTTAAAATACATAATTTATTTGCAGCGGAAAACATGATTAAGGACAATTTTAAAAGCATAATTTAAAGCATAATTAAAGATGCATAAATTTTAAATACATAATTAAAGACAGGATAAATACGATTTAAGCATAATGAAACACTCACACAAGTCTTTTACATTTCATCCCGTAGACTAAGAAGAGGACACCATACCGGGAGATCACTAACGAGGCAATCTCAACATAGGACCACTAACGGGGCAGTCCAAACAATGGGAGACCACTAACGAGGCAGTCTCAAAAAGATAGTAGGACCACTAACGAGGCGATCCAAAAAGATAGTAGGACCACTAACGAGGCGATCCAAAAATACAGCGCGCGAGATCACTAATGAGGCAATCTCAGATAGTAAGGAGTCCACTAACGAGGCAGTCTCAAAGATAATGATAGCATGACGATCGGCTCAGCCTAGTGAATGGGATTTTTCAAAAGTTCGTATTTCAAAGTTATCAAATGAATGATATCGCGTTTTCATAGTTCGAGTTTTCTCAAGTTCGAAAAATCCTATTCGAGGCAGTTACGCCTTTCTTAATTAAAAATTCGTCTTTACACCAAAAATTCTGAAATTTTTATAGTAATTCAAAAACACACACACGAACAACTTTCATGTTTTAAGTTTTTGGAAATAAGGTTTCGAAGTGAGTCGAAATTCGAGTTCATTGCAAGGAATAATTTCTGTCTTAAAAACTGTTTTCGTCACAGGTTCGTGCAATGCCGATTAAAAATTCTTTTCAAGACCAATCGATGCGAAATTTTTACAGTGACTACAAAACACATTAAGGAACAACTTTCATGTTTTAAGAATTTGGAAATAATGAATTCTTGGTACTCAAAAATCGACCACAACTCACTGCATACTCGCGGGTTCCGAATAGGGTTTAAAACAGTTTTGAAAATTCGACCGATTGACATATCAAATGAACACCAAAATCCGTGAAATTTTATATGCATACTCTAGACACAATTATCTACAACTTTTGTTTAGGAATGCAAAGTTAAATCATTCGAAAAATGGGTGAAAAACATGCATCAAGTTGAGTAAAGAAAACTGTCACAGTTTAAAAATGTTCGGGTTGTCATAGAAAGTTTACGGCGTGATTTGGGATAGAAAAACTTAATGTCAACGGCTGAAATTTGGACACAAGATAGACAAAGGTGTTAGGAACAACTTTTATGTTGAAAAGTTCTCGGTTTGAATTCCCGAAGGTCGAGTTTTAGGCGAGTCTTTGAATTTGGTCGAAAATAGGGTTTTTGAAAACCGATTTTTATTACAAGCCTATATCTCGAGTTTTAAACAACAAACAACCACGAAAATTTGTGAGTAAGGTTTTAACTTACTTAGAATGAGGATAGGGTCGCTGGATTGGTTTTCCGGACGTCCTAGGGTTACGACGAACGGCCAACTTCTCCGATCGCTTTTTGTTCGTTTTCCGACGGGAAATCGTAGTAAGGAAAAAGGGTTAGAATATGATTTTCTGAGATATATGGACGAATTAAAACTTTGTACAATAGCTTACCAAGAGTCTAGAGGGCAGGGCTTGGTTCCTTTCGCCTTGCCGTCGCCGGAATACTTGCCGGAAAGTGAGTTCGGAGAGGTTTCGACTTGGAGAGGAATATTGGAGGTGGCTAGGGTTTGTTTTCTGGAAAATATGGGGGAGGGCGGCCACACAGCCTCTATAACCTTCCCCCATTGCCTTGATCCGCTTCCCCTTGATAGAGGGCGGATTTTTGGCAAGAAAATCACCATGGAAGGAAAGTTTACACCTCCTGCACCTCTGGCGCGCTGGTGACGCGCACATAGGCCTTTGTCCGCGCGGAGCACGCGTGGTCTGCCCTGGAGTCGCGACTCCTCCGTCCGCGCGGTGGCCGCACGGCGGCGCGCGGAGAGCGCGGGCCGGTCGGACCGGCCGGTTCGGCGGTCCGCGTGTTCCGTCGGGTCTTTTCTTGCTTTCCCCTATCGGTTTTCTACGTGTTAGCTCGATTCCTTGGGTCGTCTCCGGTTCGGAATCTTTTCCTTAAACTTGTTACGAGTCCGGCTTATCGCTCGCAACATTTCCGTGTCCTAATTAGCCTAGTCTAAATTGGTTCCAACTCCTCCTATCGCCCTTGTGATCTATTTCGTGATTTATTTTGTGATTTATTTCGTGACTGAACTTAGAAATTAGTTCCAAGCTGCCTACGTACCCTACGAAGGGATCAAGTCATGACGTAGTTCAAAACAATTTGAATTTGTTTTTACTCGGGTGTTACATCCTCCCCCCCTTAAGAATACAGTTATGTCCCCATAACTGTGGTCGGGTCGTCCTGGAAGAGGGTAGGGTAACGTTGCCTCATGTCGGCTTCCAATTCCCAGGTCGCCGTTTCTGTCTCGTGGTTGGACCACAGGACCTTGACCATCTTTACAGATTTATTCCTTGTCACCCTTTCCTTGTAGTCGAGTATTTGCACCGGGGTTTCTTCATAGGTCAAGTCATCATCCAAGTCGATTACGTCCGGTTGGAGTACATGCGACGTGTCGGGCACATACTTCTTTAGTTGGGAGACGTGAAACACGTTATGGACACGTGCTAGTTGAGGCGGCAGTGCTAGCCGGTACGCTAGATTCCCCACTCTCTCGAGGATCTCATATGGCCCTATGTATCGTGGGCTCAGTTTCCCTCGCTTGCCAAAGCGCATTACGCCCTTCATCGGTGAGACTTTCAGCATGACCTTGTCACCGACTTGGAATTCCAAGTCCTGCCGTCTTACGTCCGCATAACTCTTTTGCCGGTCCTGAGCGGCTCTCATCTTCCCCTGGATGACCTTAACTTGCTGAGCCATGTCCTCCACCAGTTGTGGCCCTACTGTCATTATTCGTTCGTTCTCTTCCCAACTCAATGGGCTCCGGCATCTTCGTCCATATAGTGCCTCGAAAGGCGCCATGCCGATGCTCGCATGGTAACTGTTGTTGTAGGAGAAATCGATCAAGGGTAAATGGTGCTCCCAACTTCCCTTGAATTCCAACACACAGGCCCTCAAAATGTCCTCCAGCGTTTGTATTGTTCGCTCCGTCTGTCCATCCGTCATAGGGTGGAACGCCGTACTCATTTTTATCTGCGTCCCCAGAGCTTCTTGCAGCTTGGTCCAAAACTAGGAGACGAATCTGCTATCCCTATCCGAGATGATGTCGTGTGGCACCCCGTGCCGGCGTACCACATTGTCTACATATGCTCTTGCTAGTTGGTCCATTGTCCAAGTGTCCTTCATCGGGATGAAGATGGCGGCCTTCGTTAACCTATCCACGATCACCCAGATCTTATTCATCCCCTTTGGCGAACGTGGTAACCCTGAAACGAAATCCATGGCGATACTATCCCACTTCCAGCTTGGGATCTCCAATGGTTGCATTAATCCTAAGGGCTTCTGCCGTACTGCCTTGATCTTCTGGCAGGTAAGGCACCTTGCCACGAACTCGGCCACCTCTCTCTTCATGTTCGGCCACCAATAATTTTTCTTCAAGTCCTTGTATAGCTTATCCCCTCCGGGGTGAACCGAGTAGGGGGTGCTATGGCCTTCCTCCATCACCTTCTTCTTCAGATCCGTGGACTCCCGCGGTATACACCACCTTCCCCTGAAGCGGATGCTCCCGTCCTCGTGAATCTTGAAATCCACTGCCTTTCCTTCGGCAATGCTTCTCCTTATTTCCTCCAACTTTTCGTCACTCGACTGGGCGAGTCGTATCTCTTCGAATACGGTAGGGCTTACTACCATCGCGTTGACGACCTCGGTTACCGTACCGGGATGCACCAGTTCCAGGCTTAATTTCGCCAAATCTCTGTACAATTCGGCCGGTATCACCAGTGAGTTCGTGACGTGTTGCGTCTTCCGACTCAAGGCGTCGGCCACGATGTTGGCCTTGCCCTCGTGATACGCGACTTCGAGGTCGTAATCTTTGATCAGTTCCAACCATCTCCTCTGCCTCAAGTTCAGTTCTCTTTGCGTGAATATGTACTTGAGGCTCTTATGGTCGGTGAACATCCGAAACTTCCGCCCATAGAGATAGTGTCTCCAAATTTTCAGGGCGAACACGACCGCGGCCAGTTCTAGGTCGTGCGTCGGATAGTTTTGCTCATGTGGTTTCAGCTGTCGTGATGCGTACGCTATGACTCTTTGATCCTGCATTAGTACGCATCCCAGTCCTTCTCTCGAGGCGTCGCTATACACCTCGAAGTCTCCATTCTCTGATGGTAACGCCAACACTGGCACCGTGGTAAGTCGTTTCTTCAGCTCCTGGAATGCGGCTTCGCACTCGCCAGTCCAGTCGTACTTCACCCCCTTCTTCAGCAGTTGGGTCAATGGGCGGGCGATTTTGGAGAAGTCTTGGACAAATCGCCTGTAGTAGCCCGCCAGTCCGAGAAAGCTTCTTTTCTCCGTTGGGCTCTTCGGTGGAACCCACTCGGTTACTGCCGAGATCTTTGCCGGGTCTACCGCCACTCCGCTGGCGGATACGATATGCCCAAGGAATGTTACTTCCCTCAGCCAGAAGTCGCATTTGGACAACTTCCCATATAGCTGATTTTCTCGGAGGATCCTCAGCACTTTATGTAAGTGCTCGGAATGTTCTTCCTCGTTCCTTGAGTAGACCAAGATGTCGTCTATGAATACCACTACGCATTGATCTAATAGCCCTCGGAACACGTTGTTCATGAGGTTCATGAACATTGTCGGGGCGTTCGTTAGTCCGAATGACAGTACTGTGAATTCGTAGTGTCCATAGCGAGTCCTGAACGCTGTCTTTGGGATGTCCTTCTCAGCGATTCGCAGTTGATGATATCCCGAACGCAGGTCGATCTTGGAGAACACAGTAGCTCCCTTCAGCTGGTCGAACAGATCCTCGATTCTGGGCAACGGGTACTTGTTCTTGATAGTGACTTGATTAAGTCCTCTATAGTCGATACACAGTCGCAAACTCCCATCCTTCTTCTTGACGAACAAGACCGGTGCTCCCCATGGAGACGTACTTGGTCTGATATATCCCTTTTCCAGCAATTCTTCGAGCTGTTCCTTTAGCTCCTTCATCTCCGGCGGTGCCATGCGGTAAGGAGCCTTTGAGACAGGTTCCGTTCCCGGGATGAGATCTATGGTGAACTCGAGATCCCTCTCAGGGGGCATGCCAGGAACGTCTTCCGGGAACACATCCGGGTACTCTCTCACCACCGGAATGTTGTCTATCTTTACTCCTTCAGCCTCGAGGTTATGAACGTAGCATGCGTATAGCGCGTGGCCCTTACGCATTAGGCTACATAACTCTAGGACGTTGACTATCTTGTTAGATTTCTTAGGGGGTTGAGAGTAGAAGATGACTCTTTTCCCCCTACTTTTCGACAGCGTGATCTTTTGCTTTTGGCACTCGATCACGGCCTTATACTGGGTTAGCCAATCCATTCCTAGTATGACGTCAAAGTCTCTGACGTTGAACTCTACTAAGTTTGCGAAAAACTCTACGTTCTTTATTACTATAGGTATTCCGTTGTAGCGTTTAGAGCATGCTATTACTTCTCCAGAGGGCAGTTGGATGCCTAAGCTAATCATCTCGCACTTAGGTAGATCTAGTTCAGTTACGACTCTCGAAGATACAATCGAACAACTGGCTCCGGAATCAAATAAGACTCTAAGCGGAGTACTTAGGACATGGAAAGTACCTGCCATCACGTCACCCTGCGCGGGTATGTCAGCCTGGTTGATCACGTTCAACCTCCCCATCGGCCTCCCTTGATTGGCTGGCTGGTTTTGATTTGGATTTGCGTTTTACTGCTGGTTCGGAGGGCGTTGGTTCGGATTCGGAGGAGGCCGATATCCTTGGTTGTTGCTGTTTCTACCTCCCTGGTTGAACGGCTCGTTAGTTCCAATGACCAAATCTTCTCTCTTTGTGATGTTCTCGAGTCGAGTTCGACATTCCTCCCTCCGATGGCCAATTCGGCCGCACCGGAAACACTCGCCCACCTGAGGACATCTCCTTACCAGGTGCGGCCGGCCACACCTTGGGCACGGCGGCACTCGTCCTCCTTGGTTAACATTTCGACCATTGTTGTTCTGAGCATTCCCGTTCGGACCTCGCCGAAAGTTGTCCCCGCCAGTAGCGTTGCTTGTCCTGTTATCCCTGTTCCTCTTGTCTGGTCCTTGCGCCCCTCGGGTAGATTCCCCAGCAGCCTTCCTCTTTAGCTGTTGCACTCGTGCCACTGCTACTGCCCGATCGTAGACAGATTGCAAGTCCGGGTAGTTAACTCCAGTGATCACCTCCCGAATCGACAAGTTCAATCCCATTTCGAACTTTTGCGCCTTCTCCCCGTCCGTAGGTACCATCCTGGGCGCAAGTCTCACCAACTCCTTAAACCGTGCATAGTATTCTTGAACAGATTTCTCTCCTTGCTTCAGGGATGAGAACTCCTCGTACAGTGCTGCCTTAGTACTCATCGGGTAGAAGCGCTCCCGGAGTAACTCCATGAACTCGTTCCACGAGTAAGGTTCATCATCCTCTGCCAGCTTCCCCTGGGTAGCCTGCCACCAGTCGTCGGCCTCGCCACCCAGATAGTACGAGGCCACGTGGACCTTCTCCCCGTCCGGGCATCTCACCGCCTTTAGCAATTTGTCGAAGGTTCTCAACCATTCTTCCAGCTTAGCGGGGTCTTCCTCCCCGACGTAATAAGGAGGCCGGTAGCGGTTCACCGCAGCCAAGTAGTTGATCCTTGCTTCCGGTGGTGGCGCCGCGGCAGCTCCACCCTGGTTAACGTAAGCATTACACAGTGCGATTAGTAATTCTTCCATATTCCTCATTCGTCCTTCCGCAGGGTTGGGCATTGGCCCTGCCGGGTTCGGCACCTCCGCGTTAGGTGCCTGCTCATTGGGTTGTCTCGGCGTGCCGTGGGTGTTGGGGGTGGCAGGGAAGGTCCTTGGTCGTCCTCGGGGTGCCATCCTGTTACAACCAAGGAAGGTGTAAAGTTCAGGGAGATTCGATAAAGTGTGGGAAAAAGTGTTTTGCTGAATTGAATGGTGCTTATCAGGAGTTGGTCAGTATTTGCATTTATTCATTCAGTCGTTTAGGGTTTTAGGGTTTGAGGTACTTGTCGATTTGTTATGCAGAAATAGATGCGTTGTTCGTCTGTCGGCGCTTTGGTAAGATATAAAGATGGTGTATAAAATAAGTGTTTGTGACTTTATTGTCAAGTAGAACTTTTTGTTTCGGTACAAGCGACAAGTAGCAAAGATCCTGAAAATAGTTCGGGAAAATAGGGAAGAGAACAATAGGAATAATGTGTCGATAATCCCCTAAGCCTGGGAAGGGTAGGTAGTCGGATCCTCCATGGGATCGTCCTCATCACTTGCGTCCTCGATGGTGCCCGTGCCAAGGGGCCCATGGAACACCGGGCTTGCTGGCCAAGCGGGTCCAGTGGTAGGAACGGGATCGATGGTGGCAACTGGAGTTCGGTGCGGCTGTCGGGTTGGCGACAGGGTCAGCAACGGGGCTAGCTGCGGGAGGAGCTCCTGGGCCAAGGGGGGCGTGTGGAGGCAAGTCATCCTTCCAGTGAAGCAGTTGATATCCCAGGACCCCTGCTTCGGTCTCTATGTCGTCCAGTTGGGCCCGAAGCTCAGTCTCGTGGGCCTGGAGTTCGTTGATTTGGGTTTGGAGTTGGGTCAGGTCTTGGTGCCCCGCTCCCCCTAGGTTAGCCAGGTGACCTAGGTTGGCCTCCATTTGTTCTACTCTTAGCCTGAAGTTGTTCACGTTTTGAGGGGTTCCGAGGTAGGCTTCGATCAACCTCATTAATAGGTTGATCATGTTTGCGTTCGAAGCAGCCATCTAGTGTTGACACGGTAGGTTAAAGTTAGAATGTGTTTTATGCATGGTCAAGATGTGCAGGGATTAGATCTAAATGCAACATGCAAGTGCAAGTCCCTTTCCCATAAAAATTTAATTTATTCGTATGTTTAAAATAAATTGCTAAAGGTTGGGCCTCTATAGTGGGCCAAAATTTAATATTTCTTTGGCTAAGATTTTGGGCTATGTAAAAAGGATTATAGACTTTTGGGCTAAAAATAATACTAGTAGTCAAAATAAATAATTTAAAAGAAATAATACTTGGGTTTAAAAATAATGGTTTAAAATAATAGTAGTAGCTTTAAAAATTTTCCGGGCTCTGATACCAACTTGTAACACCCAGGATTTGGTAACCCAGACCGAGGTGTCACCGCCGCATCTCCCTAGCAAGACACGGATTCCCGAGCTCGCTAAGGGGGTGCAAGGCTTATGGGTATACAAAGTTTTAAAACATTCAACAATGAGTCCGGAATTTATTAATACTTCAAATCAAGTACGATAGAAAAAAAATATCATCATGCATGGATAAGGTAAATGCAGCGGAAAAGTAATCGCGGCCAACACGGCCAAAACCTCGGGTTTAACAGACCCGGTAAAACAGTAGTATGATGCAGTAAATAAAAATGTTCACAATTATGTCCCCCCAAATGCGTGTGCATGCGTCACTCGACATACTCTGTAAAAAGAAATGACAACGGTTGTCAGTATAAAGATATACTGAGTAAGTTAATCCCTAACTAACAAATAAAATGGGTCACATGTGTTTAAACTAAAGATTTCGCTTACCGTACGTGAATTTAAAATACATAATTTATTTGCAGCGGAAAACATGATTAAGGACTTAATTTTAAAAGCGTAATTTAAAGCATAATTAAAGATGCATAAATTTTAAATACATAATTAAAGACATGATAAATACGATTTAAGCATAATGAAACACTCACACAAGTCTTTTACATTTCATCCCGTAGACTAAGAAGAGGACACCATACCGGGAGATCACTAACGAGGCAATCTCAACATAGGACCACTAACGAGGCAGTCCAAACAATGGGAGACCACTAACGAGGCAGTCTCAAAAAGATAGTAGGACCACTAACGAGGCGATCCAAAAAGATAGTAGGACCACTAACGAGGCGATCCAAAAATACAGCGCGCAAGATCACTAACGAGGCAATCTCATATAGTAAGGAGACCACTAACGAGGCAGTCTCAAAGATAATGATAGCATGACGATCGGCTCAGCCTAGTGAATGGGATTTTTCGAAAGTTCTTATTTCAAAGTTATCAAATGAACGATATCGCGTTTTCATAGTTCGAGTTTTCTCAAGTTCGAAAAATCCTATTCGAGGCAGTTACGCCTTTCTTAATTAAAAATTCGTCTTTACACCAAAAATTCTGAAATTTTTACAGTACTTCAAAAACACACACACAAACAACTTTCATGTTTTAAGTTTTTGGAAATAAGGTTCCGAAGTGAGTCGAAATTCGAGTTCATTGCAAGGAATAATTTCTGTCATAAAAATTGTTTTCGTCACAGGTTCGTGCAACGCCGATTAAAAATTCTTTTCAAGACCAATCGATGCGAAATTTTTACAGTGACTACAAAACACGTTAAGGAACAACTTTCATGTTTTAAGAATTCGGAAATAATGAATTCTTGGTACTCAAAAATCGACTACAACTCACTGCATACTCGCGGGTTCCGAATAGGGTTTAAAACAGTTTTAAAAATTCGACCGATTGACATATCAAATGAACACCAAAATCCGTGAAATTTTATATGCATACTCTAGACACAATTATCTACAACTTTTGTTTAGGAATGCAAAGTTAAATCATTCGAAAAATGGGTGAAAAACATGCATCAAGTTGAGTAAAGAAAACTGTCACAGTTTAAAAATGTTCGGGTTGTCACAGAAAGTTTACGGCGTGATTTGGGATAGCAAAACTTAATGTCAACGGCTGAAATTTGGACACAAGATAGATAAAGGTGTTAGAAACAACTTTTATGTTGAAAAGTTCTCGGTTTGAATTCCCGAAGGTCGAGTTTTAGGCGAGTCTTTGAAATTGGTCGAAAATAGGGTTTTTGAAAACCGATTTTTATTACAAGCCTATATCTCGAGTTTTAAACAACAAACAACCACGAAAATTTGTGAGTAAGGTTTTAACTTACTTAGAATGAGGATAGGGTCGCTGGATTGGTTTTCCGGACGCCCTAGGGTTACGACGAACGGCCAACTTCTCCGATCGCTTTTTGTTCGTTTTCCGACGGGAAATCGTAGTAAGGAAAAAGGGTTAGAATATGAGTTTCTGAGATATATGGACGAATTAAAACTTTGTACAATAGCTTACCAAGAGTCTAGAGGGCAGGGCTTGGTTCCTTTCGCCTTGCCGTCGCCGGAATACTTGCCGGAAAGTGAGTTCGGAGAGGTTTCGACTTGGAGAGGAATATTGGAGGTGGCTAGGGTTTGTTTTCTGGAAAATATGGGGGAGGGGCGGCCACACAGCCTCTATAACCTTCCCCCATTGCCTTGATCCGCTTCCCCTTGATAGAGGGCGGATTTTTGGCAAGAAAATCACCATGGAAGGAAAGTTTACACCTCCTGCACCTCTGGCGCGCTGGTGACGCGCACATAGGCCTTTGTCCGCGCGGAGCACGCGTGGTCTGCCCTGGAGTCGCGACTCCTCCGTCCGCGCGGCGGCGCGCGGAGAGCGCGGGCCGGTCGGACCGGCCGGTTCGGCGGTCCGCGTGTTCCGTCGGGTCTTTCCTTGCTTTCCCCTATCAGTTTTCTACGTGTTAGCTCGATTCCTTGGGTCGTCTCCGGTTCGGAATCTTTTCCTTAAACTTGTTACGAGTGCGACTTATCGCTCGCAACATTTCCGTGTCCTAATTAGCCTAGTCTAAATTGGTTCCAACTCCTCCTATCGCCCTTGTGATCTATTTCGTGATTTATTTTGTGATTTATTTCGTGACTGAACTTAGAAATTAGTTCCAAGCTGCCTACGTACCCTGCGAAGGGATCAAGTCATGACGTAGTTCAAAACAATTTGAATTTGTTTTTCCTCGGGTGTTACAAGTTGATTATGAGCGTATCTTCTAAAAGCCAACTTTGAGAGTGAGTGAACCTTCCGATTCTACTATATGTGAGGCTCTGCTTTAACTGATTAATGTTCATGTCATGCTTTAATTCAAGAATTAAACCAATGAAATTTTCTATACATATATTCAAGAAGAATTAACAATAATGAGTGATTTGCATACCTTCTAAGTGAGAAGTATCATTTCATTAAACACTGCAATCAAAAGAGTTTAATACTTGTAATTCTGATTGTCTTATCCCAATCTAAAAAGAATGAAATTTTTGAAGCCACGCAAATGGATTGAATGTGCAGAGTCCATGCTCTTAGGAGCACTGACTCTGACTGCTCGGGGACGATCAGTATTAAATGTGAGGATGTTGATAATGGCCAAAATTGTCCATTATTTCCAATCCATTTCCGTGTCTGAGACGGACATTTTAATCGTATTCCCGTCTTATTTCAATGAGAAAACAGTTGAATTCGACAGATTAATGCAAGTTTGTAAGAAAAATAAACTGGTAATGAAAGACACAAAAATATGCAATTTTAATTGTATTTGTGTTAGAAAAATCCAAAAACATGAAAAAAGGAAAAAGAAAAGAAAAAGGAATGAAAAGATGGGTAAAAGAATAAAATAGCCCACAAAAATCAAAAAGAGGGGAAAAAGAATGAAAATCCCACAAACTGAAATTTTGGTTAAGTGTTGAAGATCAATTCGGTCTATACGCAATTCGACCTAAACCGAATTGCTCATTAGACCGAATTGCTGAAGAGAAGTGTTGAAGAAGAAAAGAGCAACCAATTCGGTCTGTGGCAATTCGGTCTAAACCAAATTGACCCCTAGACCGAATTGCACTTTGGAAAGAAGAAGACCCTGAGCAGATGTAATACCCCGTAAGAATGCATAAGCATTTATTTTTGAAACCCGAATAGTTTGTATCCCAAATAAACAAATTCAAATTGTTTTGAACTACGTCATGGCTTGATCCCTGCACCGGGTACGTAGGCAACTCGGAAATTTCAATTCTGGGTTCAGTCAAACAATAATCAAACAACAAACAATCAACAATCGAACAATAATTCAATAACACAATATCGCAAAATAATAAAGTAAACAAAAGGACCCTAACTCTTAGCGCGAGAAAAGCCGAAACACAACTTCGGGGGCGAAGTTGATTCTTAAGGGGGGTAGACTGTAATACCCCAGATTTTTATCAACGTCCAAAGGAATAAAATTTATTCCGATCAATGTCGAAATATCTCCGAGAAGAAGAAAATAATTTATCACAATAAATTATTGCTCGGAAATGAAACGCCGACAGATTCAAAATTCAAATTGGAATAAAAGAGGGAAAGGAAGCCCGAAGACATTCCATGAATTGAGTCAAAATAATTGGAATTAAATTCAAGAAGGAAAATAATTCTAATTCCAAGAACCCGTGAAGTCGGAAGAAATTTAATTACACAAGTTATTGCACGGGAGTCAAAAGACGACGAATTGGAAGCCGACGAACCCGAGACCGGCGGACTTAAGATTTCAAACTTGAAATTCATTTGAGTCGAGATAAATTTAAGATAAGAATTTATGATCCGAGAATGACCCGAAAAATCGAGCCCGAAAACGTAGGAGGACAGAAGTCCGAAAGAGAGGAGAAAAGGCCCGACGGGATCGCACGGCCTAGTCCGGACGCACGGCCCAGACCAGGCCGCGCGCCCTCCGCGCTGGTTTTGGCTAAAAACCGCGCCAACCCCGCGCCACCATGACAGGAGCTGCCAATTGCGCGATTTCGGGGATTTCTTGCCATATTTCGACCCCCCGACTTTGGAAACTCGATCTCAGACGAAGGGAAGACATTTAGGACGAGGTTGGATGAACCCTAGCCTCATTCCTCAGTCTTGCAACCACTCCTCCATCCAAAACTCTCCCAAACCGAAAAAAAAAAAAGAAAAAAACACAAGTTCTTCACTTTCCGACGACTTTCCGGCGACTTCCCGACGACGAAAATCGACGAAGGAGGCGTGGAGGACAACATCTTTAGTAATCCAGATTGTGGTAAGTCGTCCATAGGCTTTCGTTTAAGTTTCCGAGTCCGAAAATCCGATCTAACCCTAGATTTTTACTTTCGATTTCGTTTCGGGGCCAACGGTGAGGAGACGGAGTAATTGGGACATGTTCGTGGAAAGCGTGAGCGCCCCCATCGACCCAGAGACGTCCTAGACATCATCACCACTGTAAGTTAATACTTACTTGGTTTTGGGTGACTTAAAATGCAACCAAACATATGGAATTAATAACTCTAAAATCTGTCAACACGAAAAACCCTCGGCGCAACAATTTTGTATGAATTTTTCGAACCCTTAAAACTGCTCAAACGGAAAAACTTAAAACATGAAAAACGTTCCTAAGACATAGATCTAGTTCGTGTAAAATTTTCATAATTGTTCATTTCGTTTTGATATCCAAAAACGGCCGAGAACCAACCTGCCTTGAGATTCGAACTTGAAACTGTGACAGATTTGAAATCGAACCAAAACCCCTATTTTGAGAGTTCAAACCCAAAAACTCAAAACTAGACTTTTAGTCCTAACACATTAATCTAGGTTGTGTATAAATTTCAGACTTTTTTGTCGATGTTTGCTATTCCAAATCGCATCAAACATAAACTGCCTTGATAAGACTTTTCGAAATCTGACTGTGAACATATCCGAACTTGATGAGCATGTTTCTATATTTTCTAGTTCGATTTGATCTTCACAATCTAAATGAAAGTTGTAGATAATCATGTCTATTATGTGCATATAAAATTTCAGAATTTTTGGAGTCAATTGATATGTCAAAAAGTCAATTTTCTAAACTGTGTCAAAACTGTAACTGGACAGTGAACTATTTTTGCAATGAACTCGATTTTTGACATGTTTCCTCAACTTATTTCGAAAAGTTAAAACACGAAAGTTGTTCATTAGGGTGTTTTCAATATACTGTGAAAATATCAGAATTTTTGGACGTGAAATGTATTTTTGAATTAAAAGGGCGTAAACTGTGCCGTCAAATAATTTTAAATCGAAGAGATTTTGAAATATCGAAACAAACGGTCGAGACCCTGAAATACGATATATCTATGCTTTTGAAAAATCCCATTACACTAAATTAAAACATATGAGATACTTGGCTATGTAGGGGGTGAGTGCTCGATAGAGTGCCCCTCTAGCTTTTCGCATCGTGCCTAGATGGACGAGTGTGACCTATGTAGGGGGTGAGTGCTCGATGGAGTGCCCCTCTAGCTTTTCGCTTCGTGCCAAAACGGCCGAGAGTGAGCGACGTAGGGGGAAATGCTCAATAGAACGCCCCCTAGCTTTTCGCTTCGTGCCAAAACGGCCGAGGGTGAATGTTATGAGAAACTGTGCCAAAACGGCCAATGAAATACTTGAAATACGACACGGCTGCGGCCGCCGGATCGCCGGCTATACAATATACTTACGACACGGCTGCGGCCGCCGGATCACCGGCTATACAAAATATTGAGAAATGGTTACGTAACGGGGAAATAAAAGATTTAATGTTTTTAAGTATTTATTTATTTATGCCCGTCTTTAAATTATGCATTTAAAATTATGTCTTTAAATTTTCATATCTTATTAAATTGTTATTATGGATTAAATGCATGTTCAAGTACACAATTAACTTATTAATTTTAAATTGATAGATGAGTTGTTTGTATGCATGCCTCGGAGTAAAAATTTAATTATTTAATTAAACCTCTTTATACGTGTGTAAAATTATGATCTTGTGGAAATCCTTGTCTTTTCAAATATGTAATTAAATTATTATTAGATGAATAAAATTTAAATCATGTCTTGTATGCACATGTTCCTTAAATTTAATTAAAGGCTTTGAAACCCCTTGATCATATTAAGTGTTAACTTACTCAGCACGTTTTTGCTGACCAAACCACATTTTCCCTTTTTCTTTCAGAGTTGAGGATTATGCATCATCATATGCATGCATGGGAATTTTGGGAAGATAGATTATTTTAGAACTTGTATGGACGGGCCTGTTTAACCCGTGTTTTGGCCATGTTGGCTCAGTATTTAAATTTCCGCTGCATTACAATTATATATATGCAAATATTACATTCCGCTGCAACTTCGATATTATGATTTTTTTTAAGTTATATTGCAATGGGCCGTTTGAATGTTTTAAATTCTGAAAAACCATAGCCTTGCATCTCTTTAGCAAGCTCGGAGAAACCGTGTCTTGCTAGGGAGGTGTGGCGGTGACATCCCGGCCTGGGTTATCAAATCCGGGGTGTTACAAAGTGGTATCAGAGCCCGGACTATTTTTAAAACTAGTATTATTATTTTTAAACTATTACGAGTATTATTTTTAAACTAGTATTATATTTAAAAATCCATTATTATTTTTAAACTAACATTTTTTAGCCCAAATTTTTTTTTCTAAGCCCTAACTTTTAGCCCAAATTTATTATTTTAAATCCCAAACCTTTTGAGCCCAAAATTTATTTTTCCTTGCCCAAATCTTTAGCTCAATATTTAATTACTATGTTGGCCCAATTATTTTGGCCCAATAACCTGGTTTTTACTTAAAGCCCAAATAATTTATTTTCTTCGGCCCAATATAGTGGCTCAAACCTTTTATCCTTATTTTAATCTATCCATGGAAGAAATTTATTTTTAAAACCCATGGATAAATAAATGCATGCATTAAATTTTTATTGGGGGGGATTACATTTGCATATGCATACATAAATATCTGTACTAACCTCTTATGTGAATCATATGTGATACCTAAACTTCTCACTCCAGTGTTCGACATGACCTTGAGACTTGACTTAGAAGCGTTAACTTGAGACTAACTTTGCCTTAGTCCTAAATCTTGATCACTTAGAAACTCATCTTCGCGTGCTTAATAACAGAAAATGGCACCTAGGAGAAAGCCGAGGAAAGTAAGTCCAAACGGCACTGACACTGACCTCCCAAGCGCACCAAACAACAATGAGATTCCTCCGAACATAGGAGATCGAGCGCCTCATCTTCCCAACAACATGGATAAACGTTTAAGGATGGTAGAAGAAGTACTCGTAGTATTAGGAAACGCCGAGGTGCATAGGGCACAAGCGGCAATACCTCCGCCAGTAGCTCGAGACAACTATCTAGCTTTGGTAAATCCTTATCAACCGCCACACTATGATGGGGAGGAAGATCCCGCCAAACTAGAGGAGTGGATCCGTACGTTCGATAGACTCTTAAACGCTATCAAATGCCCTAATGAGGAAAAGATACGTGTAGCGACTTACTACTTAGGAGGTGAAGCCGATGAGTGGTGGCAAAACCTCCAGAGGAAATTAGTGGAAGACGAGAAAGCCTACACTTGGGAAGAGTTTAAGGAAGCTCTGAGGGAGAGGTTCTACCCATTAAGCATCAAAGAGATGAAGTACGAGGAATTCATTAACCTAAGGCAAGGCGCACAGACAGTGCAAGAGTACTACACCAAATTCAAGGAGCTAGTACGATTTGCTACGAGGCTAGTACCAACTGACTCCGACAATGCTCAGAAATTTGAGATGGGGTTAAACCTGGCCTTTAGGGAAGTAATCACGGGGGTACACTACTCTGACGCACAAGCTGATTATGATCGTGCGGTAGCGGTTGCACGAGTTCAGGGATTGAAGCGGAAGGCGATATTTGAGTCTAGCCAAGGTCCCCAAGCACAAGACAAGAGAGGTAAGGACCGCGGAGCTGATAAAGACTCGGGTAGGAATAACCATCGCAAAGGCCCAAATGGACCAGCCCAAGGCAACGATGGAGGCAATAATAGAAGAATTTTCACCCGTAAAGGCTACGTGCCTCGATGCCTAAGCTGTAACCAACCTCATCTGGTGAGGGGATGCCCTCAACCCGACACATGCTTCCGATGTGGTCGACGTGGACATCGGATGAAAGAATGTCGAACCCAGATTAAGAATATAACCAAAAGAGATGACCTGGTCGCTGGACCTAACTAGCCACAAATAACCAAGGGGGACTCATGGGACGTTAAATGTGGTAAATAAAGCGGACATACCTGTGCTAGGCAACGATACTCGAACCTTCGTGGGAATAATGTGTAGGCAGTTATGGGGACATAACTGTAATCTTAAGGGGGGGAGGATGTAATACCCCGTAAGAATGCATAAGCATTTATTTTTGAAACCCGAATAGTTTGTATCCCAAATAAACAAATTCAAATTGTTTTGAACTACGTCATGGCTTGATCCCTTCACCGGGTACGTAGGCAACTCGGAAATTTCAATTCTGGGTTCAGTCAAACAATAATCAAACAACAAACAATCAACAATCGAACAATAATTCAATAACACAATATCGCAAAATAATAAAGTAAACAAAACGACCCTAACTCTTAGCGCAAGAAAAGCCGAAACACAACTTCGAGGGCGAAGTTGATTCTTAAGGGGGGTAGACTGTAATACCCCAGATTTTTATCAACGTCCAAAGGAATAAAATTTATTCCGATCAATGTCGAAATATCTCCGAGAAGAAGAAAATAATTTATCACAATAAATTATTGCTCGGAAATGAAACGCCGACAGATTCAAAATTCAAATTGGAATAAAAGAGGGAAAGGAAGCCCGAAGACATTCCATGAATTGAGTCAAAATAATTGGAATTAAATTCAAGAAGGAAAATAATTCTAATTCCAAGAACCCGTGAAGTCGGAAGAAATTTAATTACACAAGTTATTGCACGGGAGTCAAAAGACGACGAATTGGAAGCCGACGAACCCGAGACCGGCGGACTTAAGATTTCAAACATGAAATTCATTTGAGTCGAGATAAATTTAAGATAAGAATTTATGATCCGAGAATGACCCGAAAAATCGAGCCCGAAAACGTAGGAGGACAGAAGTCCGAAAGAGAGGAGAAAAGGCCCGACGGGATCGCACGGCCCAGTCCGGACGCACGGCCCAGACCAGGCCGCGCGCCCTCCGCGCTGGTTTTGGCTAAAAACCGCGCCAACCCCGCGCCACCAAGACAGCAGCTGCCAATTGCGCGATTTCGGGGATTTCTTGCCATATTTCGACCCCCCGACTTTGGAAACTCGATCTCAGAAGAAGGGAAGACATTTAGGACGAGGTTGGATGAACCCTAGCCTCATTCCTCAGTCTTGCAACCACTCCTCCATCCAAAACTCTCCCAAAAACCGAAAAAAAAGAAAAAAAAACACAAGTTCTTCACTTTCCGACGACTTTCCGGCGACTTCCCGGCGACGAAAATCGACGAAGGAGGCGTGGAGGACAACATCTTTAGTAATCCAGATTGTGGTAAGTCGTCCATAGGCTTTCATTTAAGTTTTCGAGTCCGAAAATCTGATCTAACCCTAGATTTTTACTTTCGATTTCGTTTCGGGGCCAACGGTGAGGAGACGGAGTAATTGGGACATGTTCGTGGAAAGCGTGAGCACCCCCATCGACCCAGAGACGTCCTAGACATCATCACCACTGTAAGCTAATACTTACTTGGTTTAGGGTGACTTAAAATGCAACCAAACATATGGAATTAATAACTCTAAAATCTGTCAACACGAAAAACCCTCGGCGCAACAATTTTGTGTGAATTTTTCTAACCCTTAAAACTGCTCAAACGGAAACACTTAAAACATGAAAAACGTTCCTAAGACATAGATCTAGTTCGTGTAAAATTTTCATAATTTTTCATTTCGTTTTGATATCCGAAAACGGCTGAGAAC
Source organism: Hygrophila difformis (assembly GCA_030278955.1). Classification (NCBI taxonomy): domain Eukaryota; kingdom Viridiplantae; phylum Streptophyta; class Magnoliopsida; order Lamiales; family Acanthaceae; genus Hygrophila; species Hygrophila difformis. The sequence continues at coordinate 46,555,198 of JAOANR010000009.1, forward strand.
CAACCTGCCTTGAGATTCGAACTTGAAACTGTGACAGATTTGAAATCGAACCAAAACCCCTATTTTGAGAGTTCAAACCCAAAATCTCAAAACTAGACTTTTAATCCTAACACATTAATCTAGGTTGTGTAAAACCTTCAGACATTTTCATCGATTCTTGCTATTCCAAATCACATCAAACATAAACTGCCTTGATAAGACTTTTCGAAATCTGAATGTGAACATATCCGAACTTGATGAGCATGTTTCTATATTTTCTAGTTTGATTTGATCTTCACAATCTAAATCAAAGTTGTAGATAATCATGTCTAGTATGTGCATATAAAATTTCAGAATTTTTGGAGTCCAATTGATATGTCAAAAAGTCAATTTTCTAAACTGTGTCAAAACTGTAACTGGACAGTGAACTATTTTTGCAATGAACTCGATTTTTGACATGTTTCCTCAAATTATTTCGAAAAGTTAAAACACGAAAGTTGTTCATTAGGGTGTTTTCAATATACTGTGAAAATATCAGAATTTTTGGACATGAAATGTATTTTTGAATTAAAAGGGCGTAAACTGTGCCGTCAAATAATTTTAAATCGAAGAGATTTTGAAATATCGAAACAAACGGTCGAGACCCTGAAATACGATATATCTATGCTTTTGAAAAATCCCGTTACACTAAATTAAAACATATGAGATACTTGGCTATGTAGGGGGTGAGTGCTCGATAGAGTGCCCCTCTAGCTTTTCGCATCGTGCCTAGACGGACGAGTGTGACCTATGTAGAGGGTGAGTGCTCGATGGAGTGCCCATGATGCACCCTGTGAAACCACATTTAAATAAGCTTAAATTATGTTAAAATGAACCTAAATTGCATGCATGAGACTCTATTTTACTGTTTTTTAGTGTATATTTCATGTGATGTGTGAATATTAATAAGACCGGTTAAATTGAGCTTATCTGAGCCCGATTTACCTTTTTTTATGCTTTTTAATAAGACTTTGGCAATTCTAATACATTGCAATGATGTTTCAGGCATTAAAATGAAGAAAGAAGATGTTCGGAGGTCAAAGGATGTGAAATTCGGAATTTTCAACACTGGAAAAGCTCCAGAATGCGCCACATAGGCATGGCGGCGCATAAAATCATGCTCGAGCGCCACACTATGCGCCACATCAACACTTAGGAAAATTTCGGATGGAAAAAAGCTTCAGGATGCGCCGCATAAGCTTGGTGGCGCCGAAATCTGCTCCGGAGTGCGCCGCTCTTAAATTAAAAATTGGAAAATTGTCAGAATGCGCCGCACCTCCTTGGTGGCGCCTAAAACCACCTTGGAGCGCCACTTTTTGCGCCGCAGAGGAAAATTCGGAAAATCATCGCATGCGCCAGCTCTCCTTGGTGGCGCCTAAACCCTCTTCCGAGCGCCATTTTATGCGCCACTGTCGCAGTTGGGCAGTTTTCTAACCTCCCGAACTCGGTTTTAAATGCCGTTTCTCTTCATTCTTCATCATCCAGACTTATCATTTTCGACAGAAACTCTCTGTAAACACATTCCAATGGGAGAAGAAGGCCAGAAACACAAATCCATGCCGGAGGAATGCATCAGGAACGACTTTCTGGGCGTGTTCTTCCTATTCTAGGTGTTGCCTTTCTTTTTCTTGCTTTGTAATGAATTGAAGTTGCCTCTAAATGTAATCTGCTATCATGTTTTTAATTTGTAGACGGATTTCTGTGTTGTTCGTGTTAGAAGTGTTCTAGAACGGGAGTTCAGAATCACTTTGAAGTATGAATTTATCTGTTTTATGGAAGCAATATAATTTATCGATGTTTTCTTATGTAATCTGGGTTAATCTGCAAAAATTGTTAGAATCTGTATTAGAATTATATGTTAGATGTTGTTGAAATGATCGACATTCTGTGTTTTACCAGATCTGCTCTTTAATCTATTAATCTGCTAAGGACCTGAATTCATCGATCACTCTGCATTATCTATTTTTAGCAATCTGGCATTAATTCTAATCTATCTGCATTCCAATATTAGTAATTTAATCAAGTTTACCATGTTTTATTATTATTATACCATAATTGTTAAATTATTTACACTGTTCTGCATAATTAAATGTTAGAATCCAATTCTGTGATTTCTGCTTTGCTAAATCGGGAGATAAAAAGTAGAATTAATATTTTAGTACCGGAATTGGGAATAAATTACATTATAAATGGATTCTGGCATGTGCACAATGATTTGGGAAATGAAAAGTGCCTTTTAATTGCTATAGGAAAATTTGTATGCTTGGGAAAGACTCAAATTTAGGCCTAGAATAATGATTGCAAAATGTTAGATAATTTAATCAGCTTCCATGAAATCCGTTTAAGCATAATTTGATTATTAGTAGATTACAATATTTTTAATCTTTATAAAATAATTAATTTTAAGAAATTGATCTTTTTAGACATTGGAAAATGCTAAATCAATATGCAATTTCTATTTTATATAAAGATGGCAATATTTAAAATATTACAAGCATCTCCCATTTGTATCTTCATTAATTATAATTTTAACTTGCTTTATTTTAACTTTAATGTCACTGTTTTTAATTTAATCACCATTAGAATTAATCAAACTCTTTTTAAATATATAAAAATATAATTAATGTACTCAAGAACAATTAAAATTTTCTCCAGAATGAAATAATATTCTGAAATTCCTTGTGGTTCGACCCGGTATTCACCGGTTTTTATTACTTGATGACAACCATCCGCTTGTGGTAAAATATGAGTAGTGAAAATCACCCATCAAATTTTTGGCGCCGTTGCCGGGGAATTTGTTGTGAACTTTTAATTGTTTTTAGTTTATTAATTTAAATTTATTAAGTTAAATATTAATTTAACTGTTACTAATTTTATTTATTTTTATTTAATATTTGCAGTGCGAAGCAAACAAGCAGAAATAGCTTATGATCCTGAAATTGAGCGTACTCTTAGAGCTATTAGATTAGGAAAACGTAGGAGACCAGCTCAGTTGGAAATTTTAATTAATTCATCCTCTGATGAAGAAGACTATTCTCCAACGACTGGAGTTTTAACAATTCAAACTAATCAATTAGTTGCTCAGTTCAATAGGTTAAACATGGCAGCGAATAACAATGATAATCAGGGTAATAATGGAGGTAACGGTGGTAATTTGGAGCACGATGATCGAGCTGAAATGACCATTGAAGAACACTTACAAGGAACTAGTGGAAATCTGCTTAATAGAACTCTAAGGCCAGATGTAGATGCTTTAAGCTTTACCCTTCAGCCTGCACTAATCACAATGGTTCAAGCTAATCAATATAATGGAGCACCTACTAATGATGTTGTAGAACACATAAGAAATTTTCTGGACTATTGTGACACAATGAAAATAAATGGTGTTACCAGTGATGAAATTAAGTTGAGATTGTTCTCATTTTCACTCAGAGATAAAGCTAAAACTTGGTACAACTCACTTCAATTAAGGGATGTTACTACTTTGGATAAAATGTTAGAAGCCTTTTTAGAATAATTCTTCCCACCATCCAAAGTCATTGAATTACAAGAAAAAATCAAAGAATTCGTGCAAGATGAGGGTGAAACTTTACTTGAAGCATGGGATAGATACAACACTTTATTGGCGAGATGTCCAAATCATGGCTTTGAAGACTGGCAGCAGATGCACTTCTTCTACAATGGGTTGATTGATCATTGGAGGAATTTGTTGGATGCAGCAGCTGGAGACTCTTTTCTATCTATAGGACCTTCTAGAGCTAAGGAAATCATAGAGAAAAAGATTTCTAACATGAAAAAATTTCCTGGTAAGAAAAATGCTAGAAATAAAACAAAAGGAGGAATTTATGAGGTAGAAAAGGCAGTTGCTATAGATTCTAAGTTAGATGCTTTGATGAGGGAGGTTTCTACGCTTAAGAAAGGTCAAGCTAAAGTTGTGAGATGCGGTATTTGTCATGGACCTCACGAGTCGTCAGCCTGTCACCTGCTTGATCAAGGACTTCAAGAGACTATGCAGTGTGAGGGGACTGAGGAGCAAGTGGAAGATGTGAACTACATGGGAAATAGGCAGCAGAATTACAATCAAAACCGTCCTCAAAATCAAAACTTCTATCCAAATCAGAATTCTCAATTTCAACAAAACACCTACCCACAAAACAACCGTCAACCTTATCCACAAAACCAAAATCAAAATTACCCAAATCAAAATCAAAATCAAAATCAGAATTTTCAAAACCAAAATCAGAACCAAAACTATAATCAGAACAGAAATCAGAATCAACATTTTTACCCTAACCAACAGTCTAGGAACTTTCAACCTCAACAACAGCTGCAACAAAACCAAGGAAGTGATGAGGTCAATTTAAAAGAGTTAATGAGCACAATCGTGTCTCAACAACAAATAATTCAGCAAATGCAAGACTCAATGAGAAATTTAGAAGTTCAAGTTGGTCAAATTTCTAGGGATACCTCAAATAGACAGCAAGGAACACTACCAAGCATGCCTGATCCTAATCCAAAAGAGCAGTGTAAAGCAATCACTTTAAGGAATAAAAAGGAACTACCTAATCCTTACCCTACCTTAGATGATCCAGCGGTTTTAGCTGATGCTATAGATGATCAAAGTGAGGATACAGAGAACGAAAGCCAGCATAAAAACACTGATGAGCCTAAGGAGAGTGAGAAACTTAGAGTTGATCAGAGTAAGGATAGGGGAAAGTCAACTGTCCCGGTCAAGTCGTATCAGCCACCTATTCCATATCCACAGCGTCTTAAAAAGGCTAAGGAAGATAAAGATTATGCTAAATTCTTAGAAGTCTTTAAGAATTTAAGAATTGATATCCCTTTTTCTGATGCCATTGCACAAATGCCTGTGTATGCTAAGTTCTTAAAAGAAATTCTATCAAAAAAGAGGAGTGTTGATGATGAAGAAAAAGTGACACTGACAGGGGAATGCAGTGCAATCTTACAAAGAAGGCAACCTATTAAACAAAAAGATCATGGGAGTTATACTATTCCATGCATTATTGGCACTAAAGAATTCAACAAAGCTCTGTGTGATCTCGGGTCTAGTATTAATCTGATGCCTTTACATGTCTTTAGAGAACTAGGAGTAGGAGTTGTGAAGCCTACTAGGATGCAGCTACAGCTTGCTGATAGATCTATTAGGACTCCTTTAGGCATTGTAGAAGATGTTCCTGTTCAAGTGGAGAGCTTCATCTTCCCTGTCGACTTTGTTGTTCTTGATATGGAAAAAGACATTGATATTCCTCTGATTTTAGGTAGACCATTTCTGCAAACTGGTAGGGCTATGGTTGATATGGATGATGGTAAAATTACACTTAAAGTAGGTAATGAACAAGTGTCATTTGACATTTCTAAGACAACTAAAACACAACACGCTAGTTCTGACACCTACCCGTGTAATAGAGTTACAGCTATCTATCAGGAGGATGAGGTGATTGAGAGAGAGTTCTTTGCTAGACATGATCCCTATAGGAAATTTGAGCAGTTAGTGGAGAGTTGTGAGGACTTAGCTGAAAGTAAGTGTGAGGGAGGATTACCTGTGCAAGTAACATGTGCGATAGAAGAATCCAAGTTAGTCCCGTCTGTTGAAAAGCCACCTACATTGACATTTAAGGAGCTGCCATCACATTTGAGGTATGTTTTCTTGGTGAGAATGATACTTTACCTGTTATTGCAAGTAATAAATTAAATGATGATCAATTAAATGCATTAACCCAAGTGTTGAGTAAGCATGTTAGAGCAATAGGTTGGACGATAGCCGACATCAAGGGACTGAGTCCAGCATTGTGCACACACCGAATTTATATGGAGGAGGATGACAAGCCAGTGAGACAGCCCCAAAGGAGACTGAATCCACATCTACAAGAAGCTGTAAGATCAGAGGTGATTAAACTACTTGATGCAGGTATTATCTATCCTATCTCTGATAGTCAGTGGGTGAGTCCAGTTCAAGTAGTGCCTAAAAAGGGAGGTATGACTGTGATTAGAAATGAAAATGGTGAATTAGTACCTACTAGACCTACTACTGGATGGCGTGTATGCATTGATTATAGGAGATTGAATTATAAGACTAGGAAAGATCATTTTCCGTTGCCTTTTATTGATCAAATGCTAGAGCGTTTAGCTGGTCATGAGTTTTATTGCTTTTTAGATGGCTATTCTGGTTATAATCAAGTTCCAATTGCACCTGAGGATCAAGATAAAACTACATTTACATGTCCTTACGGTACATTTGCATATAGGAGAATGCCATTTGGTTTGTGTAATGCTCCAGCTACATTTCAGAGATGCATGATGTCTATATTTTCTGATTTAATTGAGACATGCATTGAGGTATTTATGGATGATTTTTCTGTATTCGGGTCTGATTTTGAGAAGTGTTTAATTAACTTGGAAAAAGTTCTGATTAGATGTGAAGAGTCCAATTTAGTTCTTAATTGGGAAAAATGTCATTTTATGGTTAATGAAGGTATTGTCTTAGGACATAGGATTTCTAAAAATGGCATTGAAGTTGATAGGGCTAAAGTAGAAGTGATTGCAAAAATTCCACCTCCTAATAATTTAAAAACTTTGAGAAGTTTTCTGGGACATGCTGGATTCTATCGAAGATTTATAAAAGATTTTTCTAAAATTGCATTGCCTCTGTTTAAGCTGCTATGTAAGGATGTCGAGTTTGATTTTACTGACAATTGTATTGAGGCGTTCAATAGGATCAAGGAAGCATTGGTGACAACACCAATTATTCAGCCACCTGACTGGAGTTTGCCATTTGAGATCATGAGCGATGCTAGTGACTTTGCTGTTGGAGCAGTATTGGGTCAACGAAAGGATAAGAAACTTCATGTTATTTATTATGCTAGTCAGACTTTAAATTCTGCACAGAGAAATTATGCCACCACTGAAAAAGAACTTTTATCTGTTGTTTATGCATGTGAAAAGTTTAGACCATATCTGATAGGCTCTAAGACTGTAGTTTACACTGATCATGCTGCTATTAAATATCTATTTGCAAAGAAAGATGCTAAACCACGGTTAATTAGATAGGTATTATTGTTACAGGAATTTGATTTAGAAATTAAAGATAGAAAAGGAGATGAAAATCCTGTAGCTGATCATCTATCTAGACTGGAGCATGAAAAAGGGGAAGAAAGATTAGTTAATGATGCATTTCCTGATGAAAATTTGTATTTAATAAATAACACTTCCTCTGATCCGTGGTTTGCTGATTTTGTGAACTATTTAGCATGTGGTGTAATTCCTGATCATTTAAAATGGCATAGCCAAAAGCAAAAATTTAAAACTGATGCTAAATATTTTATCTGGGATGAACCTTATTTGTTTAGACTCTGTTCAGATCAGATCATAAGGAGATGCATCCCTGATGAGGATTTTGAAAAAGTTTTAAAGGCTTGCCACGAAGGACTTGGAGGAGGACATATTGGACCGAACAGGACAGCTCATAAGGTACTCGAAGGTGGTTTATATTGGCCTAATATTTATCGTGACGCTAGATCATTTGTGCAAAAATGTGATGTATGTCAAAGGGCTGGTAATATCACTAAAAGAGATGAAATGCCACTAAAAGGAATTATGCCTGTTGAGTTGTTTGATTTGTGGGGAATTGATTTTATGGGTCCATTTCCACCATCTAATGGGAAATTTGTAACACCCCGGATTTGATAACCCAGGCCGGGATGTCACCGCCGCATCTCCCTAGCAAAACACGGCTTCCCGAGCTCGCTAAGGAAATGCAAGGCTTGTGGGTATGTAAAAGATTTAAAACGTTTCAAGATTTAGTCCGGAAATTTATAATACTTAATACGATAGTAGTAATCATCATGCGCGAAAAATAAATAGAGAAAGTGCAGCGGAAAGTAAATCACGGCCAACATGGCCAAATCCTCGGGTTTAACAGACCCGGTAAAAACAGTACTATGATGCAGAAAGCGAAAATGTTCATAAATAATTCCCCCCAAGTGCATGCGTATGCGTCACTCGACATACTCTGTAAAAGAAAAATGACAACGGTTGTCAGTATAAAAATATACTGAGTAAGTTAATCCCTAACTAACAAATAAAAGGGGTTACAAGTGTTTAATCTAAAGATTTCGCTTACCGTACGAGAATTAAAAATACATAATTTATTAGCAGCGGGAAAACATGATTAAAGGGCTTAATCTTGAAAGCGTAATTCAAAGCATAATTTAAGATGCATAAACTTTAAATACATAATTAAAGACATGATAAATACGATTTAAGCATAATGAAACACTCACACAAGTCTTTTACTTTTCATCCCGTAGACTAAGAAGAGGACACTATACCGGGAGATCACTAACGAGGCAATCTCAACATAGGACCACTAACGAGGCAAACCAAACAATGGGAAACCACTAACAAGGCAGTCTCAAAGATAGTAGGACCACTAACGAGGCGATCCACAAATACAGCGCGCGAGATCACTAACGAGGCAATCTCAGATAGTAAGGAGACCACTAACGAGGCAGTCTCAAAGATAATGGTAGTATGAAGATCGGCTCAGCCTAGTGAACGGGATTTTTCGAAAGTTCGTATTTCAAAGTCATCAAATGGTCGATATCGCGTTTTCATGGTTCGAGTTTTCTCAAGTTCGAAAAATCCTATTCGAGGCAGTTTACGCCTTTCTTAATTAAAAATTCGTCTTTTCTCCCAAAATTCTGAAATTTTTACAGTAATTCAAAAACACACACACGAACAACTTTCATGTTTTAAGTTTTTTGAAATAAGGTTCCGAAGTGAGTTAAAATTCGAATTTATTGCAAAGAATAATTTATGTCTTAAAAACTGTTTTCGTCACAGGTTCGTGCAACGCCAATTAAAAATTCATTTCAAAACCAATCGATGTGAAATTTTTACAGTAACTACACAACACGTTAAGGAACAACTTTTATGTTTTAAGAATTTGGAAATAATGAATTCTTGGTACTCAAAAATCGAGTGCAACTCACTGCATACTCATGGCCCTTAAAACGACTTCAAAACAGTTTTAAAAACTCGGCCGTTTGACATATCAAATGAAAACAAAAATCCGTGAAATTTTATGTGCATAATCTAGACACAACTATCTACAACTTTTGTTTAGGAATGCAAAGTTAAATCATTCAAAAAATGGGTGAAAAACATGCATCAAGTTGAATGAAGAAATCTGTCACAGTTTTAAAACGTTCGGGTTGTCACAGAAAGTTTACGGCGGGATTTGGGATAGCAAAACTTAATGTCAACGGCTGAAATTTGTACACAAGATAGATAAAGGTGTTAGGAACAACTTTTATGTTGGAAAGTTTTCGGTTTGAATTCCCGAAGGTCGAGTGTTTGGCGAGTCTTTAAAAGTGGACGAAAATAGGGTTTTGGAAAACCGATTTTTGTTATAAGCCTATATCTCGAGATTTAAACAACAAACAACCACGAAAATTTGTGAGTAAGGTTTTAACTTACTTAGAATGATGATAGGGTCGCTGGATTGGGTTTCCGGACGTCCTAGGGTCACGACGAACGGCCAACTTCTCCGATCGCTTTTTGTTCGTTTTCCGACGTGAAATTGTAGTAAGGAAATAGTGTTAGAATTCGAGTTTCGGAGACTTATAGACGGATGGAACGCTATATTAAGACTTACCAAGGTTCTATGAAGCCGTGGCTCAGTCCCGTTCACCCCGTCGTCGCCGGAATGTTCGCCGGAAAGCTTCGTCGGGAGAGTTTGGCTTGGAGAGGGAGTTTGTAAGTATGGTGGGGATGGGTTTCTATGGGATTAGGGCTTTTGAGGCTCCCCAGCCGCCCTTAAGCCTTCCTTAAGGCTGGAATTTGGTTTCCCTCGAAGGGAATTGTAATTTAGGCAAGAAAATCACCCCCGAATGGAAAGATTACACCTTCAGCCCCTCTGGCGCGGAGGTGGCGCGCACCCACCCCTATGGCCGCGCGGAGCACGCGTGCCAGGCCTGGCGTCGCGACGCCTTTGTCCGCGCGGCGGCGCGCGGCGGGCGCGGGCCGGCCGGACCGGCCGGTTCGGCGGTTCGCGCGTTCCGTCGGGTCTTTCCTTGCTTTCCTCTATCGGTTTTCTATGTGTTAGCTCGATTCCCTAGGTCGTCTCCATTTCGGAATCTTTTTCTTAAACATGTTACGAGTCCGGCTTATCGCTCGCAACATTTCCGTGTCCTAATTAGCCTAGTCTAAATTGGTCCCAACTCCTCCTAACGTCTTTGTGATCTAATTCGTGATGTATTTTGTGATTTATTTCGTGACTGAACTTAGAAATTAGTTCTAAGCTGCCTACGTACCCTGTGAAGGGATCAAGTCATGACGTAGTTCAAAACAATTTGAATTTGTTTTTCCTCGGGTGTTACATCCTCCCCCCCTTAAGAATACAGTTATGTCCCCATAACTGTGGTCGGGTCGTCTTGGAAGAGGGTAGGGTAACGTTGCCTCATGTCGGCTTCCAATTCCCAGGTCGCCGTCTCCGTCTCGTGGTTGGACCACAGGACCTTAACCATCTTTACAGTTTTATTCCTTGTCACCCTTTCCTTGTAGTCGAGTATTTGCTCCGGGGTTTCTCCATAGGTCAAGTCATCATCCAATTCGATTACGTCCGGTTGGAGTACATGCGACGTGTCGGCACATACTTCTTTAGTTGGGGGTCGTGGAACACGTTCTGGTTACGAGCAAACTGTGGTGGGGACGTTAGTTAACACGCTGTTCTCTATTCCCTACGGAATTTCTTATGGTCCCTAGGTATTTACGTCCCGGGGGCTTCCTGTAGTCCTGCGAAAGGAGGGCGTGAGGCAATTCCGCTGTCCTTGCCCGGAATAATGCCAGGTGACGCCCCATGTCGTCGTATTTCTCCGTCAATGTATGCCCGGGTTCAGTGAGGAGCGTATAGCAAAAGAGATTGAGCAGAACAGGAAAGATAAAACTACATCCGGGTCCCGCGCGGTGGCGCGCGGAGAGCGCGCGGCACCCTCTGTTCGAGAAAATAGGGCTCGCGCTCCGCGCGAGCCACTTCCCCCATTTTTCCATTCGAGAACACACCCCCAATTCTCTCTAAATCCGGCGAGTCACCTTCCTGTTTGCTTGATTTCGACTTCAATTTCACCCATCTAGGTACGATTCTACTAAACCCACTTACTAATTTCAACTTTTATGTTTTGAATGACTTGATTTGTGTAGAGATTTAGGAAATTAGGGTTCGTGTACAAAAATTGGGGGTTTATGACCTTTAGGCTTGATTTGTGCAGATTAGCAAGTGTATGTGGCAATTATCGTTACTCTTGTTGCCTTACCTATGTTTATGTTATAATGTGTTTATGTTTTTGGCAAATTCTTGTTGAATTCGAATCCTTAGATAGGCTATGATGTTTGGGTGTTATTGGGGTATGGTTATTGGTTCGTTCCCCTGTTGTTTGGTGCGGTAGGACGCGCTGTGTTGTCATTAGAATGATTGTTTCATTCGGTGGGCAATTTCCGTGTGTTGTTAGTAACTTAGGTTTTGGTTTATTGCGCACATAACGTGTTCGACGAAATGTCACAAAGGGTTTAGGCACTAGTTTGGGAATATCCTTTGTCTAGATTACCTCCTGGTTGGTCCTAGTAAACGGTAGGATTTGTTGTTCTTACGGTACATTCGCGTTAGAAGCGTATATTGATGCCCTTTACGTGTTTCCGCTTGACTTTTGTGTGAGACTCAGTCTTATAATTGGTATTTGGTAACTTGCAGGATGATGCTCTTTTTGTGGGTCGTTTTGGCGTCTCTCATGTGTCCTCCGAGGACTAGGAGACGAGTTGCTGATGAGGCTGGCCCCAGTCATGCCGCTCCGGCGATGCCTGATTTCGACGAGAGCGAGTCAGAGGAGGACGAGGAGCAGCGGGATCCGCGACTCAGGGGTCATCCGGACGAGGTGCGTCCTCACCGGCATGATAGGTTCCGGTTCAGGACGAAGGCTGCCCAGGACTTTTATTTCGACGAGCTTCGTCGAAACAGGGCTTACGTCCCTGAGAGAGGCATATATCCTCTTCATATGGGCGATGACAGGGTCAGTGCAGTCTTGGAGTATTTGCAGTGGACTGATCTGGCACGTCACCCCGAGGGCGTCGCCTCCGGTTATTTGGCTATGGAGGTTATTGCCAACATTGGCGGTCTCGGGGAGGGTGATGATCTATCCCGGGTATGGGTCCGTGGTCGCTATCTCGACTTCAGTGCTCGGGCGATCAATGTCTATTTTGGCTTGCCCGACGATGGCGTATTCCGGCCCCAGCCTGAGGGATGCGTTCTTGCTCCTGCGTGGAACACCTTATGCACCATAGTGCCTCCTCAGTTCGAGCACAGTCATGAGCTTCGTTTGACGTCGATGGACTCCCCTTGGCGAGAGCTTGCTCAGCTGTGGTTCGGGCGTGTCCGGCCGATGTCCCGGAGCCACATTGTCTTGGATCACGTCTACGAGACCATTTGCTTCATCGCGCGAGACGGTAGAGTGAATGTAGGAGCTTGCATCGAGGACAACTTGCGGGGTATGCGAAGAGGACGAGGGAGTAGGGTGATTACCCATGTTCACCTCATCTGTGGGTTGTGCGCGGCGCAGGGGATTCGCACTACACCGGAGACAGACCCGTACGACCTAGCACCTGGCCGTTGCTACCGTATCCCGACTTATGCTGAGCGGCGTAGCGCCTTATGTCGTGGGGCTCCCCGTGCTGTACTTCGCCCGCAGCCTGATGACGGCGGCCTGATCCTTGTTGTACCCCCGGAGCAGCCACCCCCTCCTCCAGTAGGTCCACCTCCTGCTGGGGCACCTCCTGCCGTGGCACCTCAGGGGCAGGAGATGATTCAGATGCTGCAGATGATGCAGGAGATGCGGGTCAGTATGGACGCCGGGTTTGCAGCTGGGCAGGCTCGTTATGACGCCCTCGACGCTAGGTTGGACGTCTATCAGACCCGCATGGACTCGTTTGCTACGAGGCAGGCTCAGCAGCAGGCCACCATGTCCGACATGTACGCCTATGTGCGGCAGATGGACGACTACATGCGCCGGCAGTTCCCGCCTCCCGATCAGTGAGGTCTCCTTTTGGTTCCGTGTTTTCGTTTAGGTTTTGCATTTAGACGTACTTTGTTTAGTTTCCCCCTTATGAGGACGTTGTTGTTGCCTGGGATTTGTGATTTATATTTTCGTTATGTTATTGCTTAGTTAGGTGCTTGACATGTGTTAGTTGTTTGCTGCTGTTTTAGAACCATGGTTTAATGGTTCTGTCCATTTTATGGTTTGAGATGTTCTGGATTTACTATTACCTTCCTATCGTGTCGGCATGTGTGTGGATTGCCCAACAATACCTACGCCGTTGCTTGACTAAACCGCTTGGATAAATTAGCGTGATAAGATACACGGGATTAGAGTTTATATGTAGAGTATATATAGTTGCTCTTAAGGGGAAAATTTTTATTGGCTGAAGATTAGTCTTTTAATAGGTATCAATTTATCAGGGTTTTCTTGTAAAGGTTGTTGGAATTTATTTATTTATTCTTATATGTACCTATTTACGTATACGTATATATATTTTATTACTATTAGTATTTTTATTTTTATTATTATTATTATTATTATTTATTTTTTTTATTTTTTTTTATTTTTTTATTTTTTTTTAATCTGTTCGGTTTTTTTTTTTTTTGTTCAGGGTTGTAGGTCCCCTCTTTGATTACGGTAGTTAAAGAACTAATAAAATGCATGGAATAAATCTAAATAGGCTTGTATTTTTATTACTCAAGAATTAAATTCGGTTTACAAGCATTCGAAATAGAAATAGCAATGGTGCATCAGTATGGATCCCTAAATCTAGGGTGACTAGGCAGGTATATCCTCGATGGGATCGTCCTCGTCGCTGGATATGTCAATGGGAATGGGTGTCCCCACCGGGCTCGGGCTCGGAGGGAAGATGTCAGCCTCTAGGCCCAGCAGCTCAGCTGCTAAGTGTCCTATTTGCATCATCAGTTCGTTATCCTTGTTTTGGAGTGCAACCACTAGTGTTTGGAGTTCGGCGACTTGGGCCTTGAGTTGGGTTATTTCATGATGGTCAGCTTCCCTAAGATTTCTCAGATAGTCCACGTTACTCTCTAGATGCCCCACTCGAGCTTTGAAGTGATTGACATGCTGTTGGGACTCGAGATATGCGTTGGTCAGTTTCATCATCAGGTTGGTCATGTTCGCGTTCGGTTCAGCCATCTAATGTCAACAAGGGAGGTTAGAGTTAGACATTTTTCAGGCAAAGTTAAGATATGCACAAATTTAAATCTATATGCAACATGCAAGTGCAAGTCCCTTCCCCAAAAAAATTTAGTTTAAAATAATTTGCTAAAGGTTGGGCCTCTATAGTGGGCCAGAATTTAATATTTCTTTGGCTAAGAATTTGGGCTATGTAAAAAGGGTTATAGACTTTTGGGCTAAAAATAATACTAGTAGTCAAAATAAATGGTTTTAAAAGAAGCCGCACTTGGGTTTAAAAATAATGATTTAAAATAATAGTAGTAGCTTTAAAAATTTTTCCGGGCTCTGATACCAACTTGTAACACCCCGGATTTGATAACCCAGGCCGGGATGTCACCGCCGCATCTCCCTAGCAAAACACGGCTTCCCGAGCTCGCTAAGGAAATGCAAGGCTTGTGGGTATGTAAAAGATTTAAAACATTTCAAGATTTAGTCCGGAAATTTATAATACTTAATACGATAGTAGTAATCATCATGCGCGAAAAATAAATAGAGAAAGTGCAGCGGAAAGTAAATCACGGCCAACATGGCCAAATCCTCGGGTTTAACAGACCCGGTAAAAACAGTACTATGATGCAGAAAGCGAAAATGTTCATAAATAATTCCCCCCAAGTGCATGCGTATGCGTCACTCGACATACTCTGTAAAAGAAAAATGACAACGGTTGTCAGTATAAAAATATACTGAGTAAGTTAATCCCTAACTAACAAATAAAAGGGGTTACAAGTGTTTAATCTAAAGATTTCGCTTACCGTACGAGAATTAAAAATACATAATTTATTAGCAGCGGGAAAACATGATTAAAGGGCTTAATCTTGAAAGCGTAATTCAAAGCATAATTTAAGATGCATAAACTTTAAATACATAATTAAAGACATGATAAATACGATTTAAGCATAATGAAACACTCACACAAGTCTTTTACTTTTCATCCCGTAGACTAAGAAGAGGACACCATACCGGGAGATCACTAACGAGGCAATCTCAACATAGGACCACTAACGAGGCAGTCCAAACAATGGGAGACCACTAACGAGGCAGTCTCAAAGATAGTAGGACCACTAACGAGGCGATCCAAAAAGATAGTAGGACCACTAACGAGGCGATCCACAAATACAGCGCGCGAGATCACTAACGAGGCAATCTCAGATAGTAAGGAGACCACTAACGAGGCAGTCTCAAAGATAATGGTAGTATGAAGATCGGCTCAGCCTAGTGAACGGGATTTTTCGAAAGTTCGTATTTCAAAGTCATCAAATGGTCGATATCGCGTTTTCATGGTTCGAGTTTTCTCAAGTTCGAAAAATCCTATTCGAGGCAGTTTACGCCTTTCTTAATTAAAAATTCGTCTTTTCTCCCAAAAGTTTGAAATTTTTACAGTAATTCAAAAACACACACACGAACAACTTTCATGTTTTAAGTTTTTGGAAATAAGGTTCCGAAGTGAGTTAAAATTCGAATTTATTGCAAAGAATAATTTATGTCTTAAAAACTGTTTTTGTCACAGGTTCGTGCAACGCCGATTAAAAATTCATTTCAAAACCAATCGATGTGAAATTTTTACAGTAACTACATAACACGTTAAGGAACAACTTTTATGTTTTAAGAATTTGGAAATAATGAATTCTTGGTACTCAAAAATAGAGTGCAACTCACTGCATACTCATGGCCCTTAAAACGACTTCAAAACAGTTTTAAAAACTCGGCCGTTTGACATATCAAATGAAAACCAAAATCCGTGAAATTTTATATGCATAATCTAGACACAACTATCTACAACTTTTGTTTAGGAATGCAAAGTTAAATCATTCGAAAAATGGGTGAAAAACATGCATCAAGTTGAATGAAGAAATCTGTCACAGTTTTAAAACGTTCGGGTTGTCACAGAAAGTTTACGGCGGGATTTGGGATAGCAAAACTTAATGTCAACGGCTGAAATTTGTACACAAGATAGATAAAGGTGTTAGGAACAACTTTTATGTTGGAAAGTTTTCGGTTTGAATTCCCGAAGGTCGAGTTTTTGGCGAGTCTTTAAAATTGGACGAAAATAGGGTTTTTGAAAACCGATTTTTGTTATAAGCCTATATCTCGAGATTTAAACAACAAACAACCACGAAAATTTGTGAGTAAGGTTTTAACTTACTTAGAATGATGATAGGGTCGCTGGATTGGGTTTCCGGACGTCCTAGGGTCACGACGAACGGCCAACTTCTCCGATCGCTTTTTGTTCGTTTTCCGACGTGAAATCGTAGTAAGGAAATAGTGTTAGAATTCGAGTTTCGGAGACTTATGGACGGATGGAACGCTATATTAAGACTTACCAAGGTTCTATGAAGCCGTGGCTCAGTCCCGTTCACCCCGTCGTCGCCGGAATGTTCGCCGGAAAGCTTCGTCGGGAGAGTTTGGCTTGGAGAGGGAGTTTGTAAGTATGGTGGAGATGGGTTTCTGTGGGATTAGGGCTTTTGAGGCTCCCCAGCCGCCCTTAAGCCTTCCTTAAGGCTGGAATTTGGTTTCCCTCGAAGGGAATTGTAATTTAGGCAAGAAAATCACCCCCGAATGGAAAGATTACACCTTCAGCCCCTCTGGCGCGGAGGTGGCGCGCACCCACCCCTATGGCCGCGCGGAGCAAGCGTGCCAGGCCTGGCGTCGCGACGCCTTTGTCCGCGCGGTGGCCGCGCGGCGGCGCGCGGCGGGCGCAGGCCGGCCGGACCGGCCGGTTCGGCGGTTCGCGCGTTCCGTCGGGTCTTTCATTGCTTTCCTCTATCGGTTTTCTACGTGTTAGCTCGATTCCCTGGGTCGTCTCCGTTTCGGAATCTTTTTCTTAAACATGTTACGAGTCCGGCTTATCGCTCGCAACATTTCCGTGTCCTAATTAGCCTAGTCTAAATTGGTCCCAACTCCTCCTAACGTCTTTGTGATCTAATTCGTGATGTATTTTGTGATTTATTTCGTGACTGAACTTAGAAATTAGTTCTAAGCTGCCTACGTACCCTGTGAAGGGATCAAGTCATGACGTAGTTCAAAACAATTTGAATTTTTTTTTCCTCGGGTGTTACAGTATATTCTTGTTGCTGTAGAGTATGTATCAAAATGGGTAGAAGCTGAATCATGTGCTTTAAATGATGCTAAACAAGTGATTAAATTTTTGAAAAAGCAAATCTTTACTCGTTTTGGTGTGCCTAAAGCAATCATTAGTGATGGTGGATCTCATTTTGTCAATAGGGCTGTTAATCAGTTGTTATCTAGATTTCATGTTCATCATAGGATAACAACACCCTATCATCCTCAAGCCAATGGTCAGGTAGAAGTCACTAATCGTGAGATTAAAAAGATTTTGGAAGCCACTGTAGGAAAATCTAGAAAAGATTGGGCTTTTAAATTGGATGAAGCATTGTGGGCTTATAGGACAGCCTTTAAAACGCCTATAGGTATGACTCCTTTTAAATTGGTTTATGGTAAAGCTTGTCACTTACCTTTTGAACTTGAGTTTAAATCACTTTGGGCTATGAAGAAGTTGAATTTTGAATTTAAAGAGGCTCAAGAAAAAAGGAAGGTAGATCTTACTGAATTAGAAGAAAGTAGACGTCAAGCGTATGATAATGCTCTAATTTATAAGGAAAGAACAAAGCTTTATCATGATAAAATGCTTAGGCATAAGGTGTTTGAAGCTGGACAATTAGTGCTTTTATATAATTCTAGATTTAAGCTGTTTCCTGGTAAATTGAAGACAAAGTGGTCAGGGCCTTTTAGGATTGTTAAAGTGTTGGATAATGGTGCAGTAGTTTTAAAAGCTGAAGATGAAAGGGAATTCACTGTAAATGGTCAAAGACTTAAACATTATTTTGGAGATGAAGTTAAATTCATCGAACAAATTAATGTTAAGCCTTTGGTTATTTAAATCTGCTTATTGAAGTAATTGCATTGCATTTTAATTATGTTGAGCTTTTATTAATTAAACTTATTAAAAAAAACCAATAAAAATTATAAATGAGAGAAAAAGACAAAAATATTTTGCATTTTATTGTTTATGTGCTTTTATTTGCTTTATTGTCCTTGCTTTCATGCAATTTAAATGTGTTTTTAGTTTAATTATGTTGTTTGAATTTTATGCTATGTTAATTGCATGTGTTCAATAAATTGAGTAGGACATTGCCTATGAATTGGAATAAGTAGCAAAATGTTGAGAAATGATGGATTTGTGTGTGCTTGGAGATTGATCTTGATATGTATAAGTTGACTCGATGATGAATTGAGGAGGAGGATCTATATGGACTAGTTGGTTTAATTGAGGAGAATTATGATCCGGAAGGATTTAAGGAGTCTAAATATGCTAAATCTGACTTGCTAACCTTAGGGATTGAATAAACTATCATTTTGGTTGAGTTTGAGCTGAAACTCGAGTGTCACAGACTCAGTTTAGGCGCCACACCTTCTTGGTGGCGCCTAAAATCATGCTCAGGCGCCACATTATGCGCCATTTTCAAACCTGGGAAAATTTTAAGTCAGTTTTTGCGCCACACACACTGTGTGGCGCATAAAACTGCTCCGAAGCGCCAATTATTGCGCCACTTGAGGACTTAGAAAATTATGCGATCAGCCAATGCGCCTAAAAGGTGGCTCCAGCGCCACAAATGGCGCCTGACCCGGCGGGTCAGAATCCTGACCCGGACCCAAATCAGGATTTTAAGCCCCAAAATCCTCTTTTCTTCCTCATTTCGACTGAAGCTCCCTTTTCTCTCCATTTTCTTCACACCGTGCGCCACCATCCTCTCCCAAGCGACACACTTGCGCCACTCCGGTAAAAATTCTTCCAATTCTTGTTTCTTCCTATTAATTCTCATCTACATTGTCAATTCTCATTCCAAAAACCCCACATTTTGTTGGTTTAATCAAATTAGGGCTCAAGAACCCTAGTTCTTCCAACTTTGGGGATTCCTCTTCAAAGTGCTCCAATCCTTCAATTTAGGTAAGAATGGCTATCCTAATTCAATTATTAGCATATTCTAGTGCTTTGGAGTACATTAATTGTGGTATTTGTGTTGTTGCTCAAATCTTGGGTATTGTTAGAATGTGGGATTAAATTTATTTTTATTTGTCTAAATTTTAGTTTAAACATGAACAAGTGTTGTAGAACATGGATTGAATGCATAATGTGAAAATTTTTGGATTAACATTAAAATTTGGGATTTTTGAAAATTTTAAAATCTGAAAATTGCTTTAAATTAATTAAAATGGCATTTTTCATTAGTTTAATGGATGAAGAATTACTAGAATATGTCATTTTAGTTATAATAAAAATATAAAGTTATTTTCTTGTCAAAACTTCCATGTTCTTCATAATGTGAGTTAATTGAACCATGTCTTGATAAAAACTCTTTTATTTATAATTTAGTTAATTAAAATAGGTTAATTTATTATATGAATAAATTGGAATGGATTTAAATATTAATTTAAACCATTTGTAATGCACTAGTTTGATAATTTAGGTTGTTTTTGTTTATTAAATATGAAAATTTAATAAAATAAGGATTTTTTTATTAAAAAGGCATGCTTATGCTTAAACATGAATTTTAAACTTTAAAATAAAATGAGTGTTGTGTTTAAACAAAGTTTAGAATTCATAATTTTTAAAAAAATGCAACATCTTGGTCGTTGAATTATTTAAATCCCACATTCTAGGTTGATGTATATGTTTGCTTTATACTTAACAATTAAGTTAAACCTTTGGTTTAAACTTAAGTGTGAGGATGGGAGGCAATGCATATATATGATACTAACCCAGAGTTTTTGTACAACCAGGTACTGAAATAATGTTTAATCCTCCAAACCTCCCTAAGAAATCGGGTTATAGGTATATACCCATGCCCGAGGGGAGAATGGGGATTTATGATTCACAGTCACCGGATAGCATTCCTACTCCTATTCCTGATGAGCATATTTTTGAACATCGCAGACTCCGTACGAAAAATTTGATACAGATGGATCACCCACAGGGCTCAGGAGGTGCCTCCAAGTCCAAGGGACTTCTCTCCTACTTCAGGAAGAGCAAGTCCAAGAGTGGTGCATCTTCGAGACATACTACAGTACCCACTGATGACCATCAGGAGGTCAATCAGCCTGACCAGCCCGATCAGCCTGATCAGTCCATTCAGCCTGAGACATCCGATCATTCACAGGCCCCCTCTAGAGCCTCTCGGGGGAAGGCACTGTCACGAGTTCCACTTCCTCTCGACCTGAAGAGGGAGATCTACTGCATTAGCTATACAGGAGCCTGTCCCTGAGGCTGTGGGTGGGGAGGAAGATGATGATGAGGTTGATCAGGAGGAGCAACCGGCAAGGGGAGGACCGAAAAGGCAAGATCCCAGAGCCTATGTCCCCGATTTGTTGTATGTCAGGGAGGGCATATTCGATGCCACTGTATTCAGGAGTTCCAGAGCGTACGAGATGTACAAAAGATTTCACAAGAAGAGGATCATCGCTGATAGGGGTTTTTCAGATAGAGATTTACAGCACCCTTTACTCCGAGATGCTATTAGATCCAGGGGTTGGGAGAGATTTGTGAGACACCCAGCTGGATCATATTCATGGGAGTTGACTAGGTTGTTTCTAGCCAATGCTGAGGAGGGGGATTCTTGGATTTTTGGGGTTAGAGTACCCATCACTCCTCAGCACATCAACCAATTATTTGGAGTAGTGGATGTGCCCTACGGCAGAGATTTTTGGGAGCCGGTGATGAGAGCCGATGATAGGGAGGATTTCAAGAAGCTTGTACTGATGTCTATGTTTGAGGGTCATGAGGATGTCCTCACATATGATGATGATGACATGAGTAGTTTACATGGGCTTGATATGGATGCACCCATGTACCAGCTTCTCATGTTCTACAGATCTAGATTGAGTCCTTCGACTCACACCTCTGGACCTACTGCCCTGGATAAGTATGTCCCATATTGCATCAAGGTGGGGATCCCGATCAACATGGGAGAGCTTATATCACTTGAGTTGAGACAGACACCGGGGGTGTCTAAGAGGTCAGCTCTTATGTTCACCAGCTTGATATGGCAACTTTGTGCTCAGGCAGGAGTGAATATGGGGCAGTTTGATAGAGATTGGAGAATGAGGCCCCCTATTCCATTTGGGAAGAAGAACTTCAAGTTGCCTGGCATAAGATGCCAACCTATGATACTTCCCAGGGAGTTGCCCAGGCAGTCACCACCACCTGCACCTTCACAGGCTAGTCAGGAGCATTCTGAAGCTCCTTCACAGTCCACCTGGGGTACACGAGGTGGTAGAGATAGAGGTAGAGGACGAGGTAGACTCAGCCACAACAGTCACAACAGTCATATCAGCATCAGGGAGAGCCTGAGTGGGCTAGGACTTTATTGATAAACCAGCAGAATTTGCTGAACACAGTGAATGAGCATGCCTTACTTGCAGCTCAAAGGCACCATTTCTTGGCTGACCAGATATCCAAGAATGCTCGAGCCCAGGCTTACCATGCAACCCGACTGGAGTACTTCATGTCCCAGAGCTTAGGACAGCGATATGTCGCCCCTCAGACACCTTCTGAGGACGATGAGGATGAGGACTATGTAGGCTCTGGAGATGATAGCGATGATGGAGATGACGATGCTGAGGATGCTGATGCTGGGGATGGATCTGAGGAAGTTGGAGACAATGATGATGACGATTCTGAGGACTCTGACTGAGTGCGAGAGATGAGCGATATATAGGCTTGTGATCATTAGATATGACATGTATTGATAGGCCTATGTATTCGACTCTATTTTTATTTTGCTACATTTTAGTTATTTTCATTTGGGGTTGTATTGTCCTAACTCTATTTCCTATTATTTTGCTATCTTAGATATATTATTTCTGTTATTCACGTTCTTTTGATTATATGAAGTATTAGATGGTGTTTATTTAGCTTATGAGGTTTTTGGTTGCTTTTAAGTTCAATAAAGTAGCTCTTACCAATAGCATGCTAGATTGAGTTGTTTTGAACTGTTAAAAAGATCAATGAAGTTTATTTGGACTAGATTAAGGTGTGGATGAAGTGAAATTGGTATTGTTGAGTGATTTGGAGATTTTGGACATCATGGGGAAGAACTTAGGAAAAACACATTCTGCCCGAATTGGCACAGAATGCGCCACATATGCATTGTGGCGCCTAAAAATGCCTTCCAGCGCCACTTTATGCGCCGCAAAACTTAGAAATTTTTCTAAGTTTTTCCAAAATGCGCCGCACGTGCTTGGTGGTGCCTAAATCTGCCTTGAAGTGCCACTTTTGGCACCGCAAAATGAGAATTTTTCCAAGTTTGCTTCAGGATGCGCCGCATCAACTGTGCGGCGCATAAAACCCCCTTTCAGCACCACAAATTGCGCCACGGCTTATTTTTAAATTTTATTTTATTTTCAAAATGCGCCACACTCACTGTGTGGCGCCTAAATTGGCCTCGGAGCGCCACTTTTGGCGCCACCGACGCGAATTTTTCAAAAAATTCGCGAATCCAAAAGATTCAAATCATATCTAATCGATTTTTGGGATCCTAAACAGCATTATACTGACTCCAAATCGTATGTTTAGTGTATATTTGGATCTAGATTAAATCAATCCCTCCATATCTCAACAAAATCAAGATTTCACCACCTTTAAAAGAGAGAATACCGATCGGTCACTCTCCCATTACCAAATCTGTCAATTCTTCTCTCTTCCAGTTTAATTAGCTTTCCAATCTCAATCCCTTCTTCCTAAATTCTGCCACTATGAGAACAAAGAGAAAGAATAAGCCGAGAAACAATGGTGGAAAGAAACTGAAAGCCACAGAGCCTGCCCCATCACAGACACCAGTTATTAGAGAACCTGTTCCGGAGCCAGCTGCTGTGGGTGCTGAAGACATGTTTGTGAATAATCTGGTGGCTCCTGATTCATATAATGGATACAACACTTCTTTCAATTCTGCTCAACCAACGGAGGATGATCCACAGCAAGAAGAGGATGTCGCTGAATCTCCGGAGGAAATTTCACCGGAGATTCCACGTGATTCTAAAACCAAGAGAAAGAGTCACAATAGAAAGGATGATACCCCTCCTCTGGAAGAATTAACAGGGGACATTTTCAATCCGGCAATTTTCATCAATCAAACTGCATATTCCAATTATCAGAAGATGGTGGAAAGATGGATTATCCAGGACAAAGGATTTACTGAAGCTGACATGGAGCGATTTTCGGTTCATGATGCTCTCATGAGTCGAGGATGGATGAAATTTGCTGCGCATCCGAAAGGAGTTTAATCTTGGGAGCTTACTAGGCAATTCCTATGTAATGCTCGATATGATTACTATACTTCATGGATTAGGGGAGTGTCTGTGCCATATGGTCCCGCAGTAATTAATGAACTTTATGGTACTGTGGATGTCTCTTGCCCGGCTACAAAGAAGAAGCACTTTCATGACCCTATTCATGAAGAGGAAGGAGGACCAGAGTTGGAGAAAAGAATCTTGAGAGAGATGTTTGAAAAGCAAAAGGAAGTTGCCTACATAGGGGAGAAGAAAGAAAATGTTGTTGCCACTTCAATGGATGCACCGCTATAACAGATCTACTTGCTTTACAAGCATAAGGTGTTTCCTACTTCGCACACTGCACAACCGAATGCAGAGGAGCTGTATTTTGTGTACTGTGTGAAGAATGGGTTGCCTATTGACATTGGGGATATGGTGGCATATGAGTTGGATAAATTAGCTTCTGATGTAAAAAGGAGGATTCTTGGATTCCCTGCACTGATTTGGGCACTTTGCAAGAAAGCTGGAGTGGATCTAAGTGCCTATGCTCAAGATGTGAAGCCAAAGCCCCCTATTTGCTTCAAGACTAATTATACCAAGCCTGGAGTAAGATGTGCAGAGCTAGCTTACCCGAATTCACCTCGTAGGGCACCCACTCATCACACTGATATGCCTAGTACATCTGGTACTAAGGATGAGCCCGCAGAGAATGCAATCAATGGAATGACTTATGAAATTCATCAGCTTAGAGCCGAGATGAAGAAGAAGGAGGATAGTACACAGACACAGATTGCACGACTTTCCAACAGACTTGAGTACTTCATGTCTGCAAGTCTAGGTGATCGATATATTCCTCCTACCACTAGTTCGAGCTCTACAGGGAGTGATGATGTTCCTAGGGAAGATGGAGTAGGTGATTCGGATGGATCTTTAGAAATCTAGATTTTTGATTAGATAGGATTGCTACTTTTTTGGTTTAATTTGTAATAGTTAGAATAATTTTGGCACTATTTTGCTTATTTAATTAGCATCTTTATGTAATAGTTGCTAGAACTTGTGGTATTTTGCTTTTGGTAAGTTTATGAAATTTAATATTTTATTTAAATCTGTCCATGTTTATTTAATTAAAAAAAGAGTTAATAAAAATTAAAAATCTGAAATTTATAAATTAAATAATAAAAATTTGAATTAAATAAATTATGAATAGAATTTAATTATTTTAATCTATAAATTACCATGTGTTCTAACAATTATCTTTTGTATGAGCAAATACCATATAAATATATAAAGAAGCAGGATATGTCATGAAGAAGCAAGCTAAAAGGGGACATCCGTATTGGTAAAGGGAAATTCTAGAGATCTACATACTCCAGGTGTGATCTTTTCATGTTATATGTTATCAATTTGCATGAAGTATGTGGTAAGAGCTTGATTTAATTTTATTTTACTGTTTATTATGCTTGGAATAAAATGGTACATGCATGACTAGTTATTTTAAATTTAAATTGTGTTTTCCCAATAGTGCTACTATTTGGAGATTACCACATCATTGCCAATCTGGAGAAAATCCAAATAAGTCTAAATGTTCTGCTCTAATCCGATTTTACAATTTAATGAGTGTTAGGTTTCTTAGTTTAAAGTCCTAGACTTTGTCAAATTGTTATGCAAGTTGTTTGAGCTATTGGTGACAATTCTATTTGCCTTGCAGAAAACTATTTGATTAATTAGACTAGTTATTTAAAATGTGGAGAGTTATCATTATTTATAAATAAATATGCTCGTTCTAAGTCTTTTTAAATGCTTAATTAAAATAAAGTCAGAGTGAAACCCCTATAAATATAAAAAGGGGGGGGAATTAAATAAAAATTCATAAACTTTTGACTAGATGATTGGCACATATTCAGTGACATGAGTAGCTTTTTGAATTCAACCGTCTACAACTCAGCCAAAGTGTCTAGAATATAGTGAAACTTAGCCCTAGATTGAGCATATTTAAAGACTGGAATAGAAAATCATATTTACATTACTCACTTTCCCATATTAAGTGCTATGTATAATTAATCTGTTTTCTGTATTGTAAGTGTATTGGGTATCTGGTTCTGATAGCAGATGCATATCAATTTGCCTAGTTCTAGTACATTAAACTTTGAACCCTCTTATCTCATTTTGTTGTTGAAATCTATGATTTGGCAGAACTATAGAGACTTTATCTTTATTATCTTGATTGGCAAATTGATGTGTTAATTGATCTCATTGCTCAAGGGACGAGCAATATTTAAGTGTGAGGATGTTGATGCACCCTGTGAAACCACATTTAAATAAGCTTAAATTATGTTAAAATGAACCTAAATTGCATGCATGAGACTCTATTTTACTGCTTTTTAGTGTATATTTCATGTGATGTGTGAATATTAATAAGACCGGTTAAATTGAGCTTATCTGGGCCCGATTTACCTTGTTTTATGCTTTTTAATAAGACTTTGGCAATTCTAATACATTGCAATGATGTTTCAGGCATTAAAATGAAGAAAGAAGATGTTCGGAGGTCAAAGGATGTGAAATTCGGAATTTTCAACACTGGAAAAGCTCCACATAGGCATGGCAGCGAATAAAATCATGCTCGAGCGCCACATTATGCGCCACATCGACACTTAGGAAAATTTCGGATGGAAAAAAGCTTCAGGATGCACCGCATAAGCTTGGTGGCGCCGAAATCTGCTCCGGAGCGCCACAAAATGCGCCGCTGTTAAATTAAAAATTGGGAAATTGTCAGAATGCGCCGCACCTCAGTGGTGGCGCCTAAAACCACCTTGGAGCGCCACTTTTTGCGCGCAGAGGAAAATTCGGAAAATCATCGCATGTGCCAGCTCTCCTTGGTGGCGCCTAAACCCTCTTCCGAGCGCCATTTTATGCGTCACTGTCGCAGTTGGGCAGTTTTCTAACCTCCCGAACTCGGTTTTAAATGTTGTTTCTCTTCATTCTTCATCATCCAGACTTATCATTTTCGACAGAAATTGTAAACACATTCCAATGGGAGAAGAAGGCCAGAAACACAAATCCATGCCGGAGGAATGCATCAGGAACGACTTTCTGGGCGTGTTCTTCCTATTCTAGGTGTTGCCTTTCTTTTTCTTACTTTGTAATGAATTGAAGTTGCCTTTAAATGTAATCTGCTATCATGTTTTTAATTTGTAGACGGATTTCTGTGTTGTTCGTGTTAGAAGTGTTCTAGAACCGGAGTTCAGAATCACTTTGAAGTATGAATTTATCTGTTTTATGGAAGCAATAGAATTTTTCGATGTTTTCTTATGTAATCTGGGTTAATCTGCAAAAATTGTTAGAATCTGTATTAGAATTATATGTTAGATGTTGTTGAAATGATCGACATTCTGTGTTTTACCTAATCTGCTCTTTAATCTATTAATCTGCTAAGGACCTGAATTGATCGATCAATCTGCATTATCTATTTTTAGCAATCTGGCATTAATTCTAATCTATCTGCATTCCAATATTAGTAATTTAATCCAGTTTACCATGTTTTATTATTATTTTATCATAATTATTAAATTATTTACACTGTTCTGCATAATTAAATGTTAGAATCCAATTCTGTGATTTCTGCTTTGCTAAATCGGGAGATAAAAAGTAGAATTAATATTTTAGTACCGGAATTGAGAATAAATTACATTATAAATGGATTCTGGCATGTGCACAATGATTTGGGAAATGAAAAGTGCATTTTAATTGCTATAGGAAAATTTGTATGCTTGGGAAAAACTCAAATTTAGACCTAGAATAATGATTGCAAAATGTTAGATAATTTAATCAGTTTCCATGAAATCCGTTTAAGCATAAT
Organism: Hygrophila difformis; assembly: GCA_030278955.1. Lineage (NCBI taxonomy): Eukaryota > Viridiplantae > Streptophyta > Magnoliopsida > Lamiales > Acanthaceae > Hygrophila > Hygrophila difformis. The sequence continues at coordinate 46,582,660 of JAOANR010000009.1, forward strand.
TTGATTATTAATAGATTACAATATTTTTAATCTTTATAAAATAATTAATTTTAAGAAATTGATCTTTTTAGACATTGGAAAATGCTAAATCAATATGCAATTTCCATTTCATATAAAGATGGCAATATTTAAAATATTACAAGCATCTCCCATTTGTATATTCATTAATTATAATTTTAACTTGCTTTATTTTAACTTTAATGTCACTGTTTTTAATTTAATCACCATTAGAATTAATCAAACTCATTTTAAATATATAAAAATATAATTAATGAACTCAAGAACAATTAAAATTTTCTCCGGAATGAAATAATATTCTGAAATTCCCTGTGGTTCGACCCGGTATTCACCGGTTTTTATTACTTGATGACAACCATCCGCTTGTGGTAAAATATGAGTAGTGAAAATCACCCATCAGCCCATTACATCCACTTTTATCCATTACACATCTCAATGCATTAGTGTCTAAATTATTGTGTGATTAACACTCACACAGTAACAAAAATATTCTTTTAATTTCATCTTTTCTTTTTATCGTGTTGTGTGAAACAGCTAGTAAGGAATATATCAGACTAATGTTGGCGGGTATTCCCACACGGATAAACTAGCTCGTAGTCTGAATATTAATTGTTAGTTGTCATTTTGCATGGTCCGGATAGTGGTCGGTGGAAGCCTTGGCGGTTCGTCCATCCGGGATTATAATAGCTGCTCAGCTGACTCCTATCCGGATACAGTTTCCTTTTCTTTATCTTAATTTCAAACCTGAATTTCGAGTTACAGTACTGTTAGATAGTGTCGATCAACACTGTTAGAGCATTACTGTAGTAAGAAAACGTGTAGGTTTTTCCTCACTCATAGACAGTAGGACTCTCGATGATAGCGATCACTGTCATTAAGGGATCCCTACTGTCTAACGATCATTCCATCTGGAATACTTGGGAACCGGATAGCAGATGTTTGCAATCCGGATAACCCCAATTATTTCTGGCACTCTTTTTAGCCAAATTCTTCTTATCTCAGGCTAATCCATCTTTGTGTATCAAATTCTGTCTAATCCCACCATATATTTTGGGGTATTTTATTTTATTTCTCATGTACATGTATGCATTATATTATTATGTAGATATTGTGGTCTTTAATATTTTGGAGATCCTTCTCCTTGGGCACAGAAGTCTCAATTAAAATCAGATGTTGCATAATAAATTTCCACCAAAATCACGTTATAAAATCCGGATCTTAGTAAGGGATGAATTCGACAGTTATGACTAATTCATATTCTACCGGGGGTTGATTTTGAGAACTTAGAAACATAGTCAGCGATTAGGTCTCATCTAGACTGAAAGGATCTGTGTTTTAATTGAGAGTTTAGTACCTGTTTAGGGAATGATTTTCAAATATCTATTTGTTTCTCAAAATTACTGTGTGTTGGAAACCTTTTATTAAGTATTGTATCGAATCAGTGTCCACTTGGATTCAGATAAGATGTGATAAATAATATTAGAGGAACAACATATAGGCCTTGGTTAATTTCTAATGTAGGGTTGAGTATTCTTTCAACTACTGTCTTCTGCCGCCAAAGCCTAAAATTGAGTCTTGAGTGAGTACATTCGGAATAGATCTTCATAGGTCTATTCCACTCAGGTTTGTATCTCATAACTACCCGGATGTTATAAGCCCTGTGGCTTACTGATATTTGGGAAGTTCTAAATCTGCATCTGGTCACCAAGACCAGGGGCTCTTTTATACTAACGGAATGAGATGATTTTTAAAGACTTCCGAGTGATAGGTTTTTAAGTGCTTTCTTTACTGCTTTCTTTACCGCTTTCTTTAAAACACTTTCATAGAGGTCACTCGGAAGAATTAGAGGTTGGCCGCCGGTTATAAGGTTTAAGAGTTATGGATTAGTTCGGGATTAGATTTGGACTTTGGGTGTGACAAGAGGGATGATAGGAGTACTTGGCATGTCAACTAATGATGTGTTAGGTGTTGCTTATCCACCATAGAGAGATAACATACCTCGGCAGGGGCAGTTATTAATCTGTGGTATCTTAGAGGTTGAGGTCTTAAGGCATGTATATTCTGATTGTAAGTACCTGTCTGTTAAAGGGAACATAGTCTAGAAAGCATGAGAGTTAGCTAACTGATGGATTATCCCAAGCGAAGATCTGTGTATCAAAATGGAAGTTTAATTGTGTCTCATCTGAATCTTGTCCAATCTTTATTATTTCCTTCCTGTCCCTTCTGTCACATTTTAAATCTACTTTCATAGGATAGTTTTACCTGCTTTCTTAGCATAATTCTTATCGCTTCCTTAGAAGAGAATTTAATCGCTTTTTAGACTAAATTTACCATGCTTTGTAGAATAATCTTTTACTGCTTCCATAATCTAGTTTAAATTATTGTCAAGTAGTTGTTAGAAACCATTGCAAAACTTGAATCGAGTAACCGAGTGGAAAATCTTAGTAAACGACGTGGGCCCTGCTTCTATCGCACATCCTCCAGTGAACGATCCGGTCTTATTATAAATTACTGCAATTTTTGTCACCGTGCGCTTTCGGGGGCACAGTTTCTTAACACGAGTAATAAAAATGTGACAACCTATAAATATATCCCTAATCTTAACTCCATCTTCATAAATTGGTTTCATTAAATAAAATTGAAAACCGGGATTCTTATTTTTAGAAAATACTCATATAGTGGAAACTTGTCAAAAGTTTCATGGCAAGGATCTCCATAGCACGAAATTGTCAAAAGTTTCATGCCGGGGAGTTCCACAGCGCCGTTTGAAATCAAAGTCTCTCACATGAGTAATAAAAAGTGGAATATATCCTTAAACCCCTTTCCCATGAATCATAACCCCTTTCATTTAATAAATTCAACTTGGGATATTTTAGAAAAAAGCTCGTGTTAATGAAACTTGTCAAAAGTTTCAATTGGTATCTCATATATTTGATTTTCATAATATCCGAATTAGTTTAATTGATGGACAATCAAGCTGTAAGTTTGATTTTAAATTTTTTAGTAGAGTAGGATTTAGCATTTCATTAATTTTTCAGTCTTCGAAATATATTAATTTGATTGGGAAATTGGAATTAGGTCTGATTAGACAAAGAACTCGATAAAAAATATATAACTAAACATGTTTGCTTTTTGAATCGTCTATGTTTGTAGTCTATATTTTTTTTTGGTGATTTTTGGGATGAATTAGGAAGCTGACTATATTTATCCATTTACCCGAGCTACAGTTGGTTTTGTGAGAATGGATTTAATAAAATACTAAAATATTTGATATTCCTTTTAGAAAATTTATTCTATTTCCTTGTTATCAACTTGTTAATAGCAGCATGCTTTTCCGCTCCTTTTTATTTATATATGTATTTTCTTTTCATTAGATGGTGTAGCCATTTTACTTAGTTGGAGATCCACATTGCAATACTTCACAAGTATAGAATATGTGTAAGTATAGAATCCTAAAATTACATACATAGAAGTTTATTATGCCAAAATTACGTATCCTGAAATCCATTTTTGCCTCTAATTGTTGTTCCAAAAACCTCATGAACATCTATTAATTAATCTATTTATCTATTTAGTATTTAGGAACTTTTGACATTAGTAATCCATTAACATGTCTTAATTGTTTGATTTGTAGGGAGTGATTCATCAAGTTGACCCAGTCAACTTGAGATATGGAGATGAAATAGAAGTTCAAATTTGTAATAATAAGCATATTGGTTTCATTTACAGTGGTAAAACAAGGCATAATGCCTCCGAAAATTGGTATCCGTGCTCGGTATTTAAAGTTAACCCAAAATTATTTGATGGCATATTAGATTTTGCAGGGGGTAAATTTCGTGATCTCAACTCGTTTTTACGGGTGCATGGCATGATCAAGGAGGAATCGATTATTATCACAGAAGAAGTTAGGTCCATGTACCGTGGATTGTTTGCCTCTTGTCGGCTAAACAATGTGCAATTAATTGAAGGTAGATTCACAACAGAATCATTGACGAACTTACTTAGGTAAGTTAAATAATATTGGATAGCTAAAATCTAAAATAAGTTTATTGTGAATATTTGATACTTCCTATGTTTTCATATGTTTTATACAGACCCACTTTTCACGCGGTCCAATGCACATTTTAAACCATTAATAACTCACTTTTAGTAAAAATTCTAAAAGTTTGATATTTAAAAACTACACGACGAGACGAATCTAACAAGATCCCACTTGGCTATATTTTAACTTGTATAAGTATGATAAAACTTTAAATGAAAGTCTGTGTGTGAATAGTAACACATTATCAAACGTCAAAAACATTACAGAACGGAGGTAGTATAACTTTCTAATTTTTTTTTCTTTTTATAATGTGTAGAGATATTTTCAACCTTGCTAAAGAATTTGTGCGCGAGAATATTCTCAATCATATATATTCAAATTGTATATTCTTGGATAAAAATTCACAGCCTAAATTTCTTATTTCCGATATTAATTATGGTTGGAATTCGAAAGATATATTTAGGGGTGAGCATAATACGATATGGACTGTAAACTAAATCGGACCAAACCGTATTTCTACGGTTTGGAATAATTGAAAATACGGTTTGGTTTGATTTGAAAATTTTCAAAACCGTAAAATTACGGTTTGGTTTGGTTTGGCCATAAACCGCTGCAAACCGAACCGTACTCACCCCTAGATGTATTCATGACTAAACTTAGAGAGGTTTTCTCTAACAACTTGAGAGGTTTGCTGGATAAAAGTCTTAACTTTGATAAGGAGTTAGAAGACTTTTGCAACGCTGATTACTTATTGTAAGTTCTTCTAATTTCTAGTAACTGAATATTCGATATTGTATTTTGATTTTAAGTTTAACTTCAGGCCAATTGCCTATCACCACCCATTTCCTACTTACCAAAAGTGAACGAGAAATGATGCCGTTAAACACCTTCATGAGAATTCATGCGGAAAAGTTATTTGATCAGGATCTTACGAGAGAGTTTGATCCAATACTCAATACCCTGGACACCAAAGTCACTAATTGGGAACAACACACAAAACACTCTGGCATTCAGTCTAAATTCAAAAGTAAAGATAATGAACCACCTTTCAGTATTACTGATTACCCATCATCATTGAGGTTCATTAGAAACCACATTGCGCACAGTCGCGAGTTTGGGGATACGGTAATGTTTTTTTTTCCTTTCTCAAAGTCATTTTGACCTTTTTTTACTTTATCTCTTCGCTAATATAATAATATTTTATATAAACAGGTCTCTGTGGAGAAGCTCAATAATCGTTTGGCAAAGAAAATGGGGCCAAGAGTACTGCTGAACACGTACAAGTATTGTTTACAATACAAGGATAAAAGGCTTTGTCATTAACTTGATTACACATGATTCCTTTTTGATATAGGGGCAAGTGGCAACTAATTATGTGAAGTGTACCACTTTTGGATATATTGAGCAGCATTATGACTTTATGAGTTGATTTGCTTATGCTAAGTGCGCAATAGTTGTATATGCCTGTGTGATTCTACTTGTAGATGAATGTATATTTATAGTAATAAATTCTTCTATATGAAATAGTGAAATCTTGTAATAAGATGCCTATAGGACCTCTAATGAGAGGTATCAAACTAGTCCTTAGGTGAGAAGCTGAAAAAAGCTGAAAAAAACATGACAAGATTAAAAAGTTCTTATTACATGATTAACCATTAGGAAAATGAAAATGCCCAATCACCCATCCGAATTCCAACCATAAGAATGTGATGGTTCTTCTTCACCCTAAATGTCCTTCCACTGGACTTGCCAAGAAGAAAGGAATGTGGAAACATTGACTGTGGTTTTCCCATCAGGACCCACAATATAAAATGGAGCTCTGCAAATTTATGGGGCATTGATAGCCAGTGGAGACATGGTTCTCAGTTAACCTTCTTCAAAACCTTCAGTATCTCCTCCACCACAACCTTTGAACCTTCTTCCGCCAAATGGATTCCATCATGGCAAAATTTATTCCAAAAAAATAAAACAAGCAAGACTGATTTATATTAAAATATCAGTAAGAATTTACATAGAGCATGTGCACAGTCATAGCTGTAATGTGAACTTACACAAGGCATATGTTTCCGACTAGGCATATTCATTTGCATATGCATATATGATAGATAGGTATATGTTAGGCCATGCATCACTTGCATAAATTGTATGTTTGTGGTTGAAGCACCGCTATGGGACGGTGTGATGTTTACTTTGCTTTGATTATATTCTGTTCTTTATTTATATTATTATTATTATTAATATTTATTGTTGTCTATTGTTTCCCTTACTCCCCTGCACGTAGTCTTGCTCAGTATGTTGTACTGACTCCCTTTACTTTTGTCTATTTTATAGATCCCGCTGGATGCACTGGAGCATGATTTGGTATGGGGTTGAGAGATCACATAGATAGGACTTTTCTGTTATTATTATTTATATGTGATTATGTGATACTCTGCTGCTGTTTATCTTTTGGTACTTGGACTATCTCTAGTTGAGGCCTGTGAGCCTAGGATTTATTTTCTGTCAACCTGTGGCCTTATGTGCTTTACTGCTTTGGGCTGGTAACCCTGTTTGGAGATATTGGCATGTTACCTGATTCTGCTTGGTGAGGCTTGTAGCCTGGTGTATTTGCTGGTATTATCATTTGGTTTTACGTGATTTGTTATTCATGTTTTAGTGCTTTAATTGTTTTTAGCTTCCGCATGTAATTGGATTAATCAAATAATCACTTTAGATTCTTACTCAGCCTTGTACTAGTTGTTTTAAATTAGCTGGCCACTAGTTTAGGATAGTTAGTACGGCGGTAATGCTTGCGAAAATCGGGTTTGAATTTTCCGGGCGTTACATTCGAACCCTCAACCTATGGGTTGGGAGTCGGGGGACTTACCACTAGAGTAAGTCCCCAACCCTAATTATCTAATTATTTTTTTTGCAAATTTCATTATTAAATAATTAGTTAATAATTGCGCTATACAAACATATTAAGAAGCCTAATAAATTTAATAAGAAGCCTAGTAAATTTCAATAGAGTTACTGTCCTGATTCTAAGGAATCAGGACCTCCAGACTATGCTATATCATGGAGTTTCATGTGTTGTGGGGCCTGTGGGTGAGATTTTGTAATACCCGCGAAATTAGTCACATAAATAAATACATAAATAAATAAATAAATAAATAATTAAAATAAAGATGAAAAGAGAAATGGAATTTAATTCAAAGATTAAAAAGGAATTAAATTTCGGAGAGCCGTGAAGTCGAAAATAATTTAATGAAATAAATTATTGCACGGAACCAAATATTGATGGACTCAAGATTTCGAACCCAAAATTAACTTGAGATCCGAACGAAATTAAGATAGGAATTTAGAGCCCAAGAATAGCCCGAACATTGAAGCCCAAGAACGTAGAAGGATAAAAACCCAAAAGAGATGAGAAAAGGCTCGATGGGATCGCACGATCCAGCCCGGCAGCGGACCAGGCTGGACCCGCGTGGTGACCGCTCGGTGCGCGGCCAATACCGCGCCAAAACTGCGCCACAGCGGCTGTTGCGCCCCGAGCACGATTTTCTCGCCCGATCTTGGATTTTTCGACTTTGGTTCCGTTTCTTGAGGCCCAAGATGCGTATCTCCGACTTCCAGATATCAAGGGGTTGTTGAGGGCTATAAATACCCCTCTTCTCAGCCCGTACACCTCTTTCAACGTCTTCGAAATTTCCACACACCTCCGAATGCCGAAAAACGCTAGATCTAGGTCGTTGGAAGCAAGGAGAGCGAATGAGGAAGCCTTTTGGACGACTTCAAGGTCTCCCAAGTGTAGGTGGGCGGTGAGGTAAGATGTTAGTCAATATTTCCATACGAAAAATCGAGTACGAGTCTAACTTGGTACGTTTTCCTTTTCTAAACCGCGAATCGGAACAAGGAGTACGAAGGAACTAGGACACGAACGACGATCCCGGAAGCCATCGTCATCGAATTGAGAGTCGTAGATCCAAATCCAAGTAAGTTAACTCTTACATACGGTTTTGGTGGCTAAAAATCAACCGAACATAACATCTAAATAAAGAACCTAATAAAATCTGTCAAGAGAAAACCCTACACGCGCAGTGTTCTTAACTGAATTTTTCGGACTATTTACATTGCTGAAACAAAAAAACTCAAAACCGGAAAAGTGTTCCTATGACATAGATCTATACTGTGTAAAATTTTTGTAATTTTTCGTCCAGATTTGATGCCCGAAATCTGATCTGGACTAACCTGTATTTCTACTGAATTCTCATATGTTGACAGATTTGATTTTCGAACTTGTTAGCTATTTTGACATGAAATCTAGGCCGAATTAGGAATTGTTGTAAAAATAAAAATTGTAAACAAATGAGTCTTGAAGCAGCCTGTAAAATTTCATAAAATTTGGAGTTCACTCGATGAGTCAAAAGTCGAGTTTTTGAACACTGCTACAATCTGAATTCTGACAGCATATAGTTTTGATAGAAATCTAAATGTTTGACTTGTTTCCTTACCTCGTTTTGAAAAACTTAAAACACGAAACTTGTTCTTTGAAAGTTTCTGAGCTACTGTGAAATTTTCAACTCAATTGACCTTGAAATGAATTTTTAAACGAAAAATGCGCGAACATCGACAATATGGAAATCATATTTTGTGAAATTTGTGAAATTGAGAAATTGCTCTTTTCTAAACAAACAAACGGAAGTTTTTTCGAAAAGTAAAAACAACATTTTCAAAATCCCATTACGACTTGATTTAAAATGAATTAGGGGGTGAGTGCTCTGCAGGGTGCCCTCCTAACTATTCACTTCGTGCCTATATGAACGATGGTGACCCCGCGCGAAATATAAAATAGTGCCAAAACGGAGAAATATATAGGGCCTACACTCTCGGGAGTATTCGTATGAGATTCTTGGGACTCCGGAGTGGTACTGGGTATAGTGGATACGGCTGCGGCTTTTTTCTCATCTTGCGGGTTCGATTCCCCAAGGTGTATGTTCTCCTGCAGGTTCGATTCCCAGGATGTGTGTTGATTCCTATGGGTTCGATTCCCTAGGATGTGTTTGAATTCTTGCGGGTTCGATTCCCCATGGACGGATTATCCTCGATTATATTGAACAATGGTAAAAGAAGATACTATGATTGGTAGTAGCGGGAATAAATTAAAAGACTTAAATTACCTTTTTATTTAAATTGTGCTTTTTAAATTTATGTCAATTATTTACTTACCTTACTATGTCACAATCATGCTTCTTTAGAATCCATGCTTTTTAACATGCAATTAAATTTTATTAGTTAGCCGAATTATTTCATAAAGTGTAGACAATCTTGCTAAAGGTAACTCATTTTTTTTAAATTAATTAAAGGCTTTTAAACCCCATTGTTGTATGCTAGCTTACTCAGTATGTTTATACCGACCAAACCGTTGTATTTTCTTTCTTTTCAGAGTATGGAGAGTATGCATGAGCATGAGCATGCATTGGGATTGTTGGGAACATTTATTTCTCATTTTATATGACTTGCATTACGGGTCTGTTAACCCGTTGTTTTGGCCATGTTGGCCCTATTTACACTCCTTTATTATTCCGTTGCTATTTAATTAAATATTGCATGTGAGCAACTATGGTATTTTAATTTATATTATTTATATGGGCTTGTTTTAAATTTATTTTCTGAAATACCCTAGCCTTGCATCTCTTTAGCAAGCTCGAAGAAGTCGTGTCTTGCTAGGGAGGTGTGGCGGTGGCATCCCGGCCTAGGTTACCAAAACCGGGGTGTTACAGATTTATTACCATGTTCGGTGAAAGGATAATATGGAAATACCATCTGACAAGATAGTAAACATTTCCTTAATTCATGGATGATTTAACCTTCCCTAAATTGTGGTTATGCATGGACGTTACTATTTATGGTTATCATCCTTTCAAGCCTCCCAGAAATCCAGAACTAAGTATTGAGAATGCGACATCATCAAGGCGTTGAATCTTCCACCATCACATAATGCTGGATCTTAATTCCCCCCGATGACGTGTTCTCCGTGATGCTGCGGCGGGTGAAAGTGCAGAAGATGATGTACATAGAACAAACTGGTCTCCAGATCTCGTTGGTGTCGTGGGTTGCCTTGTAGGATGATGGAAACGACAATGATGCTGATGTGGAGTACGGAAAGATGATGGTGTTCGTTGCCGCGTGTTTGGATGATGATCTACTAATTCTGGATGATGAATTGGGGACGAAAACAACTGATGATATAACTATGACGGCTCGACGATGGTGATTGTCAATAATTGCATTGGACTGGAAAGTGATATAATTAAAAGAGCATTTGTTGGGGACGAGTGATGGCTTTAGCAATTCTATTTATTTACTATTTTTTTTTCAAAATTTAACTTTGGGATATATAGATCATGTGTATGGCAGCGTTTTGGAATGGCATACTTCCAGGGGGAATAAAATAGAAAATGGAGGTGGGGGTGTAGTAGTGAGTGTAGCATCAGAAACTGTAGAAAATAGCATTGTCTTCGTAAGCGTAATTGGCACGTACTAATTTCTCGGCTGTCAGACATAGCGTACCCTCGTATTTCGGTGATTTTTCTCATTTCTCATTCATTATTTGCATTTTCTGCTTCTGATTGTGTCGACCATTGCGAGTGGCGGCAAGTATCGGGCGTCCTTCACCAACGAAATCCAACTCTCCGCTAAATTATTACTCACAACTCCCTACCTGCATCCTTGAAAAATAGCATTTGACCACATCTTCGGGTCGGACTGCGCGAGATAATGTCATTCATATAGCTTCTGGGATGGCAATTGCAATGTCATTCATCACACGATCAAACTCCCCAAAAGTCTCCACATAAGCAGTCTTCTTCAACATACTTTCCCACATCCTTGAATTCCTATACCTGTACTTCTTAAGAACCTACATACATTATACAATACTTGTGATAAATAACATTGTAAAATAAACGAGTACTTCAGTGCAGTTTACAGAAAATAACATAAACAGGTATTCCAATTAAACTATTTCACGGTAACATACCATAAAGCATTCTGAAATTAGTAAATACTGCCTCAATTACATTCATACCTCCTCCTTAAAATTTTCTACCAAATGTCGCAGGCATATTGCTTGGTTGCATCCTCGGAACACCGTCGGGATGGATTTCATTAGTCCGGAATGCCTATCACTAAAAATAGTATACATATCCCATACATCAACCCCCGTTTCGCTCAACAACCTCGCTTTCAACTTCTTACAGAACCAATCTCAATTCTCGTCGTTCTCTGAATCCATCACTACAATAAATAAACTCAACCATAACAGATTTCAGATCTATACTCTAAAAAAAACTACGTATAAAATTCATGCTACAAAACCTAACATACCTGCATAGGCAACCGTCATGAATCCGCCGTCTGCATCCTTTGTTATCGCACATAATACGTGCCCCTTCCACTTTGTTTTGATGTGTGTATCATCCAAAAACAATATAGGCCTATAGCCCCGTAAAAATCCCACCACGCAGGCTCCGTAACAATGAACACTCTTTAGAATTGCATTGTTTCCTCATTAATCTCCAAATCCGCCACACTTCCCGGATTCGAACTCTTCGCTGCATCACAGAACCATCTCAACTTGTCGAATGCATCGTGGTCACCAACATGTATCTCACGCAGCGCAACCTCCCTACCATTCCATGCTTTGTGATAGCTTATTTCTATACCGAATGTAGCTTTTATGTCGGCTCTCGCTTGCTTCGGCTTATAGTTCGGGTCAGCCCGTACTTTCTCCCAAATCTGCATCGCAACCCAACACGCATCCGCCTGCGGATGATCCCTGCTCGTTAAATTATCCAGCCCACACGAGTGCTCCAAGTTGCACCGCCTAATACAAAACGACCTATCAACTTTGTGATAGGACGCATAAACGCTCCATCCACATCCTTGCATACAACAAAAAACTTTTACCTTCGTTCCATCATTCCGCTCATACTTAAATCTCCTTTTATGGGATATGCAATAATTTTTCAGGATACGTCTAAAATGATCGGCATCCTCAAACTCTTGCCCAACCGAATGGATTGCCCTAGACCAAACCAATGTGGCTATTGGTGTATTCTCTATATTCTAAATTCTTTCTTCCTCGGATCTTCCATTCTCGGTTCTGCTATCACTCGTATCCCTGTTTCCAACAAACACAAAATACACTGCCCATTACATCTCACCCTATGGAATATTCATTTACGCATAAATTCTGCGTCACTGCTTAAGTGCCATTTCAGAGGTTAAAATTTGCACAATTAAATAGTCATGCGGTACATATTGTGGTTACTATGGTATAATTATTTTAGCTCTTGTGAACATTAGTACTTATAGTATCCTGATACCCATTCCCATTCTTTGAAACAAATGCAGACTTACATACATAAAACATGTTTCACTTCATTCTTCAAGTTCACACACAGTAACTCAATCTTCAAACATCAAGTATTGGGGGAATCTTCAAACATAAATTATTATACCATGGATCCAATCACATTTACAGTGCAATTCAATTTACAGCTTCTTCCCTACTAACTAATACACATTGAATGGATCGACATAATCAAATCTCCAACCGTTTTCTCAATCATGTAATTAACATTAAGATCATACTCACCTTCTTCTTTTCTTCCTCTGTTTCTCGATTCTCCTTCCTTCCATTCGATATAGACTCTTCTCCACCAATTCGTGTACAAGAAACATGTGCACTACATCTTCATTGTTGGTGATGGCTACGGGGTGTTTATCAATCGGGTGTTCGTAGCATATTTCGTGCCCATTTACATCGCATCCCTTCTCGATTAGCATAGTCCGTATTTCATCCAACTTTGTCTCCTTCCTCCGCATTATCGAATGCATTTCCGCGTCCCATCAGCAAAACCCTAACAGGGTTCTCTCCACCACATTTCGGTTCTCCCCCTTTCCATCTATTACCAAATACCAAACCAAATCTCTCTCACCGTCTGATTCTGCAACTTACCCCCGCCAATACTTTGTCACTTCCCCTTGATTCCAAAGAAGTTGAGCTCCTCCAGACTGCGGCGTTTTCTCCAGTGTTCTCCCTTTGGGGTTTTTGGCGTTTTCCCCTTTTCTGGCGTTTGGGAATGTCAAACCTTCCTCAACAAGTTTCCCATGTTTCCCACACAATTATGCCCTTTTTGGTCATTTCCCCACCACACCAATTAAAAATAAATGTTTGACCCAAACATGTGTGCAACATAAATGCCAATTCTTCCGTCGGTGTAAATGTAAACCCCAAACTTGTAGGTACTGACCTTAGATATCCTATTCTTGGGAGGTATTTTTCTCCAAAAACCCCAATTATTAATGGTCAGAGAAAATATTTTTAAGTAAAGCTTTTTTATGAATTTTGTAAATATTAGTTGAATAATGAATAATGAATTATAATTTCAGCTGTCATTAATCAATTTTTCTATGATAAAAAAAGAATATATGCTGGTGAATTAAAATTTTCACCTATTCATATATATGTGCATAAATTAAGTTTTAGACTTCTGAAAACTTCAGAGATCCTTCTGGTGAAGACAATCCATAATATTGCAATGTTACATCACAATATGTGGTCTTATTTTTAAACTTGGTAGATACGTTAAGACTTTCAAATCTGCCACAAACAATCTATGTGTTCTCAATATTGATAATTCTGCAGATTACTTATAGACACAATGATAAAAAATTGTATCATATTATGTCCATCCTTCTCACTAAGAGTCCAATCCTCATCAGGTTGGTTGCTGAGAAGTTTATTGATTGCTTCCCATTCTTCTTTAGTCAATCTATGCTCTACAGACCGAGAAACATGAGGAGTATTGATTGTAGAGTCATCTGAAGAAGTTCTTCCTCTGCTTGAGAAAAAATAAATTTAATTTATTTCTGAAGTGTAATTTGAATTGGAAAAATTATGTTGCATATAAAAGGTTAAAGCTAACAAATTCATTTTTATTCTGGTAATGACTCGCTATGTGTGCGCAGGCAGTGATGACTATCACATACAAAGAATAAGTCGATCGAGATACAACCAACTCTCAAAAAAGAAAAAGTGAAAAAATGAGGTAATACTAAGACCAGACCATTTTAAGGAAAACCAGCTGCTGCTTCCAACTGTCCTCTGCTTGGATGCTTCCTTTGATTTCATTGATTCAACCTTTGCATGAGCAAGAAACTTAACATATTATCAGAAACAAGAATTAGGCAGGGATAACACTATGTATAGTGCAGGTTTATGGCACATAAGCTTGTTTTCCTGCCAATGCACATTTAGAAAAGATCGAAAAATTCAAACAAGAAGAAAAATCAGAAAATTCTATCCACATTACCAATATTTATGTGGAAAACAAACCAGCGGAAAAGTTTCTAGCACGTACCTCCATAACAGAATAACTTTGGGATCAAGGTCTTTTTCAATGGTTCTTATATCAGAATCATCTACATTTAATCTCAGCAATGAATCAACGTATAGCTGTACATATCGTCTGCGAAGATGGCACACCGCTGGATTTGCTCCCAAGAAAATATATACCTATTGGAAATAGAACCAATGTCAATTAATTGTTGGAAAAATAAACTTCAGACAAAATCATTAGATCAAATGACCTGGGAATCAAAGACCCACATTCCCTAATTATGTGATATAACAGTGGGGATAAGATTATATCTAGACATTCCAAAAATTCAATAGTTCCACACTTAAGTCTTGCACCCGTCGTCCTTCGAGGACTGCTTCTGTGCGAAACTCGTCGTATAGACGTCTAGATAAAGCCGATAGAGAAAGAGAGACTGCTAGCCTTAAGGAATAGAGTGGAATAAAAACCTCCCTCGAGGACTGAGCTTACCGAAAGGAAGAGTCATAGGATGTGTAGTAGTAGCATGCCCAATCTCTCAACCTTACCAATAGAGAAATTAGGGGTGCTGAAAACCAAATTCTAACTTATTACTTTATGTGCTAACCAAACAACTTTTAAGATTTTTGTACTCTATATTAATAGTAACTTAGTAAGGGATCCTCAAGTTTACTGGCATGGTTGTAATCATATATTAGACAATTAGTCACTTGATATTAATTAATTAGTCAAATGGAATTATTTTTTATTTTATTTAGTTATTTATTTTTATATTTCTATATATTATAAAATTTAATCAAGAATATATAGCCAATCAATTCATGGGGTTCGAGGTCGACCGACCCATTCTTACCAAGTTATCCCACGTAAGAGGATTTGAAGTCTGGAATTATTTGTGCTAATAGTGCAAATTATATAGATGAAAATCAATTGGACAAAAATGTCAAATCACCTTAATTAACATTTGATAGACTACTATGGATATCCGTTGGACAATAGATGAAAATCCATTGATTTATGGAATGAATAACAACAAAATTGCAGCCTAAACATGAATGCCAACAGGACAATATAGAAGTAATGGGTCGATTTTTCGACATCATTGATCCGAGCAATATTCACACCGTTGGTGTACAAATCATTCGCTCAAGTAGTCGACTATATTATACTTATTACACTATATGCACAAATATTAATATAGAGATAATAATTTTTTTTAGGTCACAACAATGAGTAATTTCGAGATTTTAACCATTATTTTTTCATTTAGAGCTTTTGGCCACTACAAGGATGTCGGGCTCAGAAAAACGGCCAGTGAAGGCCGCGTGTTGTCCAAACGCAGGAACACTGTACATGCGAACATCTTTATGGCCCAAAAGTAGAAATCACCTCATTCTTATGGACTATTTAAGTTTTTATTTTATATATAATTAATAAATAATATTTCTCATCCCATTATTTATGTCCAATTTTCCTTTTTGTCCGCCTGAATAAGAAAAATAATCACTTAATAACAACGTGTCAAACCACATCTCGAGGCCAACTGCTAACATAAGGTTGCTCAGTGCCTCGGTACACATCTGTCACAGCAATGCGGTTCTCCATCGGAGACCCTTCATCCCCCTAATCTTCAATTTTGTTTCACTTTCTCTTGATGGTGGTAGAAAACTTATTTTTTCTATTGTCATTTCCTAAAAAAATAATTCATCCGTATTTAAATTATTGCAACATTGCAAGTTTCAGCTTTATTTATTGGATTGCTTTTACTTTAATTTTTATCATAGTTATACAAGTTAAATTATAGCCAATTGGGATCTTGTTAGATTCATCTCGTCTTGTAGTTTTTAAATATCGAACTTTTAGAATTTTTACTTGTACCGAGCATGAATTATTAATGGTTTAAATTGTGCATTGGGGTGCACGTTGGGTGAGTCCTTAGCAATTAAAAAAACGGAGGAAGTATATGTTAGGAACCAAAAAATTCGTAGCTGATGTTTCTTTCCAAAAATGTATTTTTATTTTTTTGAGAGCTCAAGCCACACAAATTACAATGGGGATATAAGGAAGGGATAGGGGCCGGGATGGGAGATAAATTGAACCCCCAACCTTAGGTTGAGACGTCTCCAATGATAAAGCACACATTGGTGTGACAGAGAAGTACCAAGGCACTGAGCAACCTTATTTTAGCAGTTGGCATCGAAATGTGGTTTAGAAAATTGCGACAGAATGAATTCGATCGCTAAGTTGGTCGTTAATTAGCAACATAAAATTTCGTTCACTAACAGCGACGAATTTCATTCGATTCGCTAATTTCGATCGAATTGACTTTTTCTTGTTGTGTTAAGTTGGATGCTTCATGAAGACGCATTTTAGCAGTCGGTCGAATTTTTTCTTGCACACACATACATAAATAATTAAGTACTACCTCCGTCTCAATATAATTGTTACATTCCCTTCCGACACGTTTGCCGATACACATTTTTAACGGTTTATAACTTAAATTGTGTATAATAAAAATTTATAAAAAGTTGATTGTCTAAAACTACAAGATTGAACGAATCTAACAAGATCTCACTTGACTATGTTTTTCCTTTCATAGCTATGATAAAAATTTGAATCAAAGTTACACAGTGAATAGTATCAAAAAGTCCAACGTAACATTTATATCGAGACGGAGGAAGTACAAAGTTTAATTAATTTGTTTCATGAAGACGCATTACTATCTCCATACATTTATTAATAATCCTTCCGTTTTTATTTATGTACTTCATTATTTGCAGAGTTAATACTATTATTTATTGAATTACTTTGATTTAAGTTTTTAGTGTTGTTATATAAGATAAAAATATATTCAATTAAGATATTTTTAGATTCGTTAATCTTATATTATTAGAATATAAAATTTTTATAATTTTTATTTATATATATAATTTGAGTTATTAAGTTAAAAATGAGTTTTAAATTACATGAGTTAATACAAAAATGAAACCCGTGGTAAAAAAAATGGGAGGGAGTATCTTTTTTGTTATTCAAACTAGTAAGTAACCCGTCGAGACTCGACGGGTATAATTATATATTTTATATAATATATATACTTATATTATACAAAGTAATAATAAATTGTATTTTGAGTAATTAAAAATGTGTATGATTCTGTATATACCCGAAAGAGGATGTATATGATAATAATATTTAGTTATTTTTAAACTAACAAAGAAATCATATTGTACCGTCTTCTTTAGCTTCTGTGGCTTGTCCGGTACAAACCTAACAAATCAATAAAAAATAATTATTAAAATAATATTTTTATTTAATTTTAAATTTAAATTAAAATAAAACAATATTTAAATATAAGTGTTTAGCATAATATGAAAATTCCATCATAATTTGTTGAAAATTTCATTGCTGAAAATCTCATTAGTAGGGGCTAGTATAGCACTGTCTTTAAAAATATCTCAATTTGAAGTGGTGCAGCTTATATTTGTATATGTACTCTAAAAAATTGCCGCTATATGATTATCCGTAGAGTTTATAAGAATCTCATCCGGAAATGTCACATCTGATTGTACATCTCCAAAATCAATAGCAGTATCCATTTTGCAAATTTTCTGTCATATATAAATTTCATTGTAAAGAACATTTCTTGTGGTATCTTGAGCTAATAATTCTTAATTGCATTTTAATTCGTTGAGCGACATCTTGCTAGTGACACGAAATATTGCAACATAACAGTTCATGGCTAAAAATTGGTTTTGGAAGATAAAATCCAGCATTCTTTAAAGATTGACATTAACTTTTGTTTATAATCATAGCAAAACAAACTGCGAATGGGAATTTTTCTCATCTGAAATCGAATAGGGAATTTGGTTAAATCAGATAAGCTCATAACTATTCTACCAATCAAGAATTTTCTACTTCCATAGTTTCTCGAAAATTAGTTTAACCTCAATTATATGGTTCCGCATTTTGGTTAGTATCAGTCTAGTTCCATTGCATAATTTATTTGATGGATCTATATTCCTAAGAAGAATAACTATGGGAAAAATGTCAATTTAGTGTCGTAACTTTGCTCATTTTTCAATTTTATGACATAACTTTGGAGTTTACTAATTTGGTACCATAAATTTGCTATTGATCACCTAAATTGCCCCGGGCCTTAATCATCCACATTTGCTGACGTGACACGAGATGTGTAAATAATTAATTTAATTGTGCCATGTAGGTGTCATGTAGGCATTGAATGGGTTTTACATTTACATATGAGTACATTCTAACTTTATTTCTAATTTAATAGCCTTATTCTCAGTCTGCAAGTATGCATTAAATTGGTTAGAAAATACTCATATTTGTAGTCAAACCCAGTTAATGTCAATGTGACACATATATAACAATTAAATTAATTATTTACACTAATCTCGTGTCACCTCAGCAAATATGGGTGATTAAGGTCATATGCACCATTTTGAAGACCATTGGCAAAGCCATGGTATCAAATTAGAAAACTCCAAACTAGCTTTAAATTGAAAAATGGATAAAGTTATGACACCAAATTGACATTTTTTCCGATGACTATGCAACTCTCATTCAATTATATTTCATGATTCAGTAATCCAAAATAATTGATCATGTTTAGATATTCCAGTGAAAAATAATTCGTGGGCATTATCTGTGGTTTCATTCTCTTGACAAATATTGTTAGAATTGATATATATATATATACATTTTCATTTACAAACATACGTTCCATGATGTAATCATTGATCGTATCAACAATCTCATTGGTAAGAGTTAGTATATCACTATCTTTAAAAATATCTGGATTTGAAGTGGTGCAGTTTATATTTGTATAAGTATTCTCAACAATTGTCGCTATATGATCTCCCGTAGAGTTTATAAAATTATCATCTGGAATGTCGCATCTAATTGTACATCTCCAAGATTAATACCAGCTTTACCAATTGCCATCACCTACATGAAGTATTCATTGTGCAAATTTCTGCCATATATAATTTTCATTGTAAACATTTCTTGTAATTGGTTAATCCATCTTGATTACATATAAGTACTTCGAGTCCCCTCTTTCCAGTGACACAAGATATTGCAACATATCACTGAAATGGGTAAAAACTGGTTTTTGAAAATAGAGTCCAACTTTCTTTAAAGATTGACATTAATTTTTTTTTATTGTCATAGTAAAACAATCTGCGAGTGAAATTTTTTTCTTCTGAAATCGAATGGGGAATTTGGTTAATTCAGACGGCCTCATAATCATTCTACGGAAAAATGCCTAAATGGTGCCGTCACTTTGCTAATTTTCCAATTTGATGCTATAAGTATGGAGTTTTCCAATTTAGTGCCGTAACTTTGCTAATGATCTTCAAAATGGTCCCTTCGGTCTTTAATCAACTAATTTGGAGTCTAAAAATGAAAAACACAACCTCACCTTCAATTCTTCATCTTCTTCTTCCCACTATGTATATAAGATAAAAAGCACATTCAAATAAAAAATCATCATCATCAAGCGTTCATCCATTCAGCAAGAATAAGTGGGCAACTTCTTCATCTCGCTAACTTACAAATCACTACTCGATATTATCTCAATTTTCAACCCTTGAGTAACCCCGCCCCCTGCTTCCCCAACATTCGGCTTCACTACGTTGCTGTTGTGCAACGCTTTCTTGGACACCACATTGTGGATTTCCTCCAAAAGATTCAAGAATGCGGTCTCCACACTTTCCCCACTCATCGCCGACGTTTCAAAGAATACAACCCCTGATTCTCTGCAAACTCCACCGCATCTTCCGTTCGGACCATCCGCTTATCCTCCAGATCCGCCTTGTTCGGAATTAATTTGTGGCTCTAATTTGGGCGGGTCTGGGAATAGGGTGGGACGGGTTTTGGGTGAATTTGGATGGGTCCATAAATTAGGTTGTGTACATGTGTGGTCAATACATAGTCAATGCTTAGGTGAATCATAGTTGGCATAATTAAAATAATCTAAGTCCTTAATCATATGCCATGTCAGCAAATTAAGTCATTAAGGCTTAATACAACCATTATGGAGATCATTAGCAGAGTTACGACATCAAATTAGAAGACTTCATACTTATGATACCAAATTAGAAAATGTGCAAAGTTATGGCACAATTTTGGTATTTTTTCCATCATTCTACCAATAAAGAATTTTCATCCCAAATAATGAACTTTTTTTGAGAAATAACATTGAATTTATTATTCTTATAAAATTTTTCAAAAAGAAGTAGCAAATGTCAATCAAAATACAAGGGTTCAACCGCACACTCCCTCCTGGCCAAAGGACACACCCCCTCTCGAAAATCTCGACGTAACCACATACATGAACACCCTAGCAAACCACCCCAAGCCAAGGGGTCTAATACTTTACAGTGACAAGAAATACAGCACAGACTGCAACCACATACTCATTCCCTAAAAGCAAGATCAAAACGAAAATAGCAGGCCCTATATTCTCACAAATGAAACTGCCTCCACACGGGGGATAGCCAGACAACATCAGTACCACATTTCAATTTTACCTTCATCGGCAGCACCTCTTTTCGCCCATTGATCCGCTACCGAATTTCGCTCTGTGTAGATGTGTTGTATCTTGATGTCCCCACCACAGCAGAGAACCTCCATGATGGGTGCCAATAGGTTGTTAAACCTCCAAGGAAAGCTTTTCGGATCCTTAAGCCAGGCAACAACGTTTCAGGAATCACATTCGAAAATCAATCTGGGTAATGGGAATCCTTGATCACGAACTAATATCTCGCATGTCCTACTAATTGCGGTAACCTCAGCTTCCGATGAGTCCTTCCAACCAATAAAATCCGATAGGATAAAGATAGTTTCGCCCTTATCGTCCCAATTCCAGCTGGCCCGGGATTGCCAAACGACGAGCCGTCCGTATTCACTTTCCACCACCCTATCTCCGGGCACTCCCACTCTAAACCACACCGCACTGCCCTATTAGCAGGTCCTCTCACCGACAACATGCTCATCGAGAAATTTGCATCCAGCCCACCATAGTTCGCATCTACTGGTCCTCCTATGGCCACTTTCCACCAAAAACTTACCCTCCACTTGATCTCAGCATCCACTGTCTTCTTTACAAACGGAACGCCCTTGAACACAGCTGCATTACGATGCCTCCATACAGACCACACTACAGCCACCTGACATGGAAGTCCGGATCAACCAACCCGATGATCTGGATCCGAATTCTATTGGGCTTGGATTAATTAATTGGAAGAAGAATTATTCGATCCGGAATTCGAATTGGCTCGAGTTAATTAATTTGAGGAAGAAAAGGCTTGGCCCATTAACATCATTGAACTCGGCCCAACAAAGCAAGAAGGAAGATGGCCCAATCCACATTTGCTCAATTGCCCATAACATAAGACACGGCCCAAATGTTAGCAAAATGTTCATTTTCACCGAGCCCATGTTTTCAAGATTACCACTTTCACTGGGCCCCACAGTCATATGTCCATCTTCCCAATTTACAAAAGAATGCAGCAAATGTGAATATACATATACTCACCTCTGTCGACGTTCACTCACTCCGGCGAGAGGTCTCAACGGAAGCCTCTTCAATCTCCATTTCCGAAATAACTGTGGCAGTCATTTCTTCGCACATCAACTCCGGTTGTCTTCCTCGGCAGGCATCCTCCAAATCCGGTCATCTTCGTCGTCACCAATTCCGGCCAAGGGGATAGGGAAAACCTTGAATTATCCGGCAAAGCAACAGTCGCAGCTCGCCGTCCCATTCCCACTTCCGATCATCACCATGGCCACTGGCAGCGCCTCTCCAAGCTCCGGCAATCATTCCGTTATTCAATCTTCAACTCCGGCCAACCCCGAAAGCCGTAACATCGCCGAAGAAGAAAACCCCGCAACGCCGCCACCGATCAATTTCTTCATCTCCGATCATGTCGAGCTTCCTTCTACGGCCATCACTATTGCCGCCATCTTCTCCGGCAAGGCTCGTCGGCTCCGATCACCATCTCCGAGCTCCCCATCGGCCTCCGGCACCCCTGCCATGCCTTGGTCCGTTTCCAGCCGTCCCTCCATCAACTCCGGCGAGTGTACTACATCTCCGGCTACTCCCTCCGTCCACCATCTCCATCCTGGTGTCGGCCATCGGTCCCCATCATCATCAACACCGAGAGCCCCATCCGTCGCAAGAGGCCTTTCCTGTCGCCAGCCTCCTTTTCCATGTCGCAAGCCGCAGCCTCCAACAGATATGTCGCAAGAGGAGGTGCCCTGTCGCGAAAGTGTCACGAAGGTGTGTTTCGCGACAGGAAATTGGTTTAGGGACATGGAGTCTCACATTTCAATTCCTTGTGCCAATGTTATGGAAGATCCTGGAGCAAAGGTCCCGAAACACATGATTTTGAGTCTTGTATCTCGTGGACCTCGAGGTCCCGTCCCCTACTACGCGAAGCCCCGAAGACATTCTCTAATTCATTCCTGTCGCAAGCCAATTGAATGTGTGTCACGACATGCTCAACAATTTACTTGGCTTGTTTAATTTATTTTAGCTCTTGTTTAATTTTTGTAATGGGTTGATTAAAGCCCCTAATTAATTAGTTAGTTTAATTAATCTTTGTATTAGGGTTTGCCTATATATATGGCATTCCCCCAACATTGTTCTTCACCTTTTGATGAAATGAATATTTTTGCTTGATAGCAAGTCTCATATTTTTCTTAAGGTCAATTTAGAGTTTGTGGGAACCGAAAACCTCACCCAACTCAATTGTGTTTTGGCTATATGTCATTTCCATGATTCTGGATTTTTTAAGCTCAAATCCAAGCTTGTGTTAGAGCTTCCATATCCTTCCTTTCCTTCATCCCATTTCTTCTTCCTTTGATTTTATTTTTTTCTCTTTTCAAACTATTTGATTTCTTTGCTTCGATCCATGGCACCACCGCTGTCAACTTCCATGCCTCTGAGCATCGGTTACTAGGTTGCAGATCAAGCCACCATGCCATCAATTGCTTAGCTTGACCTGGCAGCGCCCACTGCATATTAAACCATTTCACTCCACAATACCATAGATCAGACACCATAAAACACCTACAAAAGAGGTGATCTATTGACTCCAACTCCTTCTCACAACATGGACATAGGGCATTTGAAATATTCAAACATCCTCGTTTAACCAGCTCGGCCCTTACTGGGACCGCACCCTTTACTACTTTCCATACGAGAAGCTTAGCCTTCATAGGTCCTTTGATTTTCCATAGAGTATTCCAAAACCTACCCCAATTTGGAGAAGAGGTTGCAGCTCTACTGCTCCAGCATGATCGCGTTGTGAAGTGTCCCTTACTCTCCAAAGTCCATCTCACTCTATCCTCCATATACCTATTGAGCCGTTGCTCCTCCAGCACCATCAAGAAATCCTGCCACACCCCCAACTCCCAATCAAATAGCATCCGCCTTAACTGAATTCTCCAACTCCAAACTGACCCTGACCATTCCCCAAACTCCTTTATTTTCCCATCCTTCTTTGAAGATAATGCAAATATACGGGGGAATGCAGTTTTTAGTATCAGGCCTCCCCTCACCCAACAGTCATGCCAAAAGCTCGTCCGACTCCCGTCCCCAACTTGGATTAGAAATTTGCTCCCATCCCCCAACTCTCCCATACTCTCTCAGGCTCTGCTTATATTACCCCAAATAGAGAGCATGCTACTAGGCTCCGGAATCAGTGGGCTAGCTTTATCATAATACTTAACATCTATAATCTTCTTCCAAAAAGCCTCCTCCGTCCCAAACCTCCATTTCCATTTGAGTAAGAATGCATTATTGAAATCTTGGACACTCCTAATGTTAAGTCCCCCATCCGTAGACTGTAAACAAATGGATTCCTAATTAATAGTGTGCAGGTTTCTTATACCATCCCACTCATTCCAGAAGAAATTTCTCCTTAATCTTTCAAGGCGGTCAGCCACTGATTTTTGGGATTTTGAAGATGGATAAAAAAAAAATAGGTTGGAAGGCAGCTAACCACTGACTTGATCAGGCAAACCCTCCCGGCTTGAGTCAATAACGTTCCCTTCCAGCCGGCCAACTTTTTTTCCACTCTCTCAAGCACCGGTTTCCAAATCTCATCCCTATTGATCCTACCCCCAATTGGGATACCAAGGTATTTCATCGGCCATGCCCCAATCCCACATCCCATGACTGCCGCAGCCTCCTCCAAAGTATCCTGGGAGCAATTCACTGCATAGATGCAACTTTTATTGTAGTTGATCCTTAACCCCTTATTCAGTGAGAAGCACCTCAATATTCTCTTAAGAAAAACCACCTGTGACACGTCTCCTTCACAAAATAACACGGTGTCGTCTGCGTATTGTAGGTGCGTTACAATCGGGCCTTCCCTCTTTACTTCCAAGCCCCTCAACAGCCCTATCTCCACCGCCTTTAATAACATCCTGTTGAGGACTTCCATAACCAGCACGAAGAGGTAGGGAGATAATGGGTCCCCTTGTCGCAATCCCTGGTGCATTATGAAGAATTTGGTTGGGGAGCCATTAATCAAGACTGCTGCTGCGGCGGATTGCACACAAGCCCTTATCCACTCATCCACTTATCTCCAAAATCCATAGCCTCCATCACCCTGAACAATGCCTCCCATGAAATGTTGTCGTAAGCTTTGGCAAAGTCAAACTTAATAACGAAACCCCTCTTCCCTGTTCTTTGTGTGGAATTAATGACCTCCGCTGCCACCAACACTCCGTCCAAAATTTGCCTTCCTTTGATAAAGGCCATCTGAGACTGTCCCACCACGGCTCGTAGAACCGATTTCAATCTTTCTGCCAATACCCTTGCCACAATCTTATATATACTCCCCACAAGAGATAGCGGCCTAAAGTCTTTAAATTCCACTGGATTGTCGACTTTGGGAATTAAGGTTATAAAAGAACTTCCTATCTTCCCAGGCAGCTTCCCTTTTTCTTCCAACAACTTAAAGACCGCCATGACATCCCCTTTAATCAGATTCCAATATTTCTTGAAAAAACCTATATTATACCCGTCAGGTCCCGGAGCTCTATTGCCGTCACAACTCCAAATCACTTCCCGTACCTCTTCTTCCTCGAACCGCCTAACCATCCAGCCCCTGTCCCAGATTCCCACTGTAAGCAAGCCGATATCATTGACCTTGAATATGTTAGGTTTTGGAGCCTTGAACATCGCCTTAAAAAATTCGAAGGCCACTTCTTTGATACGTCTGGGATCTTCGATTTTTTCTCCTCCTACTTCAATCACTTCAATGTGATTTCTCCTCCTGTTCATTCCTGTAGCCGCATGAAAAAAGCCTGTGTTGTTATCACCGTCTTTAACCCACCGTATCCGAGACTTCTGGAACCATCTGCGTTCTTCCGCCAACAACAGCTGTTGTTATCTCCCCAAATAATGAACTTCATTTTAATGAGAAGAGAAGTTAAATAATTTTATGGGGTAAGTTCTTTGCATGTAGAATTCTCGTCACAATCTAGTGGAATGCCAAATCTAGAATGTGCAGTCATACCTTTGGAATGAGTAGGGGATGCTATTCCACAGGATGCTACATGTAGCACAATACCGTCTCTCCCACGAAGGGTTAAACATAATGCTTTCTAGATAAATTATCGATAAATCTCTTATCAGTTCCACCATGTAAAGAAAAAAGAATCAACCCTCATCACTATCAATTACATATATTATTTTATTATATACATTATTCTGCTCATCAATCAACAAAGTTAATAGTTTAGCATGATCCGCCTTCATTTCTTCTTTATTATAATATGTCTTTTCTAGTATCAATAGATTATCTGTTTCAGACGTTAAAACTTCATTTAGTACCGGCATTCCAGAGAAAATTTTCAAACTTATAGAATTTGTAGCAATTAGTCTTTCAATTTCTAACAAATCTAAATTTATATTTATTTTTCTGTCAATTGCAAATCTGTTAAAGTATAGATTAATGAATTATTTCCTCTTTTGTTTAAGTGTTACACTTTCCTTTTTTTGGGTGTTTGAAAATAAGTGTTAAATTACCATATTTGGAATGTTTTGAAGGTTAATACTTCCTCCGTCCCATTTGAGATGTCACATTTCTTTTGGGGACGGTATTAGGTGGAATGAGTTATTGTGTTAAAGTGGAGTAAATAATTGATGTGATGTTTGTTTGAATGAGTAAAACTTTTCCAAATAAGGAAATGTGACAATTGAAGTGGGACGGACCAAAATAGAAAATAGGACATTTAAAATAAATTATGGGATTACAATATACACATTAATATGAATAATAAATATGATGTGCAATGTACATTTTGATTACATCATTTACCACACCAAAAAAATATAACCAAAATTGAGAGGTTGACACCATATTGAAACATAAATGCAAAGAATTCTTAGTTGCCAGTGCAGAACCTCGTAATAATAATCCTATGTTACAAAAACTGAAAATGCATATTCATGTCATAATAATCCTATGGGGTAAAAACTGAAAATCTATAAATAAATAATAAAAGCAACAATAAAATCTCAGATATATAAAATTAGAAACACAAAATAATAAAATAGATACTATAAAAAATCAAAATAATAGAATCAAATATAAAAAAAATTAAAAATACAAATTTCAAACTTTATCTTTCAAATCTTTTTAAAAGTGAATATATAATGACATGATAGGATGATAGAGTGAGAATTTATAAATAGATATGCCAAAATCTATAATGAATACATAAATAAATAAATGCAAAAATCTAAAATTAGTAAATTAAAAAATTTAAAATAATATAGATAAAATAAAAAATACAAAATTTCAAATTTCAAATCTTTCAAATCTTTTTAAAAGTGAATATTTTAGAAATTTCATATAAATTAGAAATTCATATATTTCAAAAACTAAAAATCTATAATGAATAAATAAATAATGCGAAAATCTAAAATTAATAAATTAAAAATTATAAAATTCTATAAAAATTAGAAATTTGAAATGGAGACACCACATTAAATTTAGGATAGATTGTTCACTAATGCTTTAATATATATATATATATATAGATTTGTTATATTCATTTTTTATTTTCACTTACATATTTTCTAATTAATTACAAAGTTTAATTCATTTGTTTAATAATTAATTCTTTTCTTAATATTTCTTATATTTATGTATTTCACACAATTTAAAACATATTTTTAATTCTTAATAACTCAAATTTTATACAAGTGACATAGGCTCCCACCACCATTTCTCTGGCTTTGACTTCTCCAAAAAAATATTATACAAGTAAAAAATTATATAAAATTTCATATTCTAAAAACTACATTATTTATTTGTACTAAAAGATTTGATCAAAGTTACTCAAATAACTTTGAGTAAGGATAGCTTGTGTGCAGATGCCGGGTGGTATGATTTTTGTAAGACGTTAGTAGATAGGCTGGATTGATTTTGTTTCTTGCTTCGTTGCTTCTCTTTGTAATTTTTTCTTTTCTTTTCTTTTGCTCGTCTTAATTCTCAGCTGTATTACCCAAAAAATTACTCAAATAATAATGACAAACTTTCATGCGTAACATTTTTAGGAACAGAGAAAGTATTTTAAATGTATTATAATATAAATAAAATTATATATAATATCTATAAATTATAGTATATTTTAAAATTATTCGATAATACCAATCTAATAAAATTATACTTCTACCTTTTTTCTTGTGAATTTATAATTGTGATTAGGAGTGGAAATAGGCTAGGGTATCCGATAAGGACCTATTGCCTTGCCTAATTAAGGCAAGGCCGGACCAGACATTTTTAATGAATAGGCTAGGCTTAAGTCATTTTGAAAGTATATTTAGAGAGTGTTTGGATTAGCGATATGAAATAGATTATCTGATTATTGCGTTTTCAAAACGTAAATAATCAGGTTTGCAGCACCTTTTTTAGCGGTTAAACTGATTATTTGCGTTTTGAAAACGCAATAATCAGATAATCAATTTTCTTACAGTTTATCCAAACACCCTCTTAGCTAAATAGGTTGAAGCTATATTTTATAAAAAGATTATTAGACCTACCAAGCTGACCTGTTTACGCTTATTGTACAGGAATATGTAGTAGTATTGTTATTATTTTATGTAAAGGTAATGATTAATTTGATCTTGTACTATATATTTTTAAAATATTTATAATCCATTTCCAAGTATAAGAATAAAGGCGGATGGGAGCTTGCTCAAATAGCAAAGGTTTTGATTCCAACCTTATGATTGAAGGTTCGATTCCATAGCAACCTCCTATTCCTACATTTATCCATTGATAATTTGTATAACATTGGCTCCCACCACCAATTTCTTTAGCTTCGGCTTCACCAAAAAGTATATGTGAATAGGTTATATCCGGATATATATAAGAGAATTTTAAAGTTGATTTTGAAATAAACTTAATTCTGTTTGTAAATGGCTTAAAGTATGGCCTATTTAAATAAAGATGCGGGGCTTGGGCCTATAAAGTAGGCATATCAAAGATAATTGCTAAGCTTAGGCTTTATGAAATTGAAGTAGGCCTAGGTCGTTCAAGCTAAAGCGCGATTTAGGCTAGCCTATCCCACCCTTAAGTGTGATAATAAACAAAATTAAAAACAAAACTATTACCTTTTTTTTTGTTTTTTGAACAACATATTAAGGTTAGAAAAGAGGTGGTGGAAACTCATGTCATACAACAATGGAACTATTATCTTGAAACATAAGGAACTATATATGACTTTAATAAAACCCAAATTTATTACTCCTTCGTCCCGGCTCAAACGTCGGGTGATTTTATGACACTGTTTATTTTTAACTTTGAATAAATATTATTGTAAGTATATATCTGAAAAAGTAATCGAGTCCGATTTTATTAAATTCGTTTAATCGTATAATTTGAAAATATATATTTTACATAAATTTTATATTTTGATGTATAAATGATTAAAAAAGTACTCCATATGTTAAATTCTGTAAAAATTAAATGTGATATTTTAGTTGAGACGGACATAATACTATTTTTTTTTTTGGTAAACATTGAACCCAACCCATGGTTGAAAGACGGGAAGATGCCCACTGGAGTCAAATCTCGTTCCCGACATAATACTATTTTGAATTATTCATGCTTCATGCGTAGAAAAAATTAAATTTCTCATATAGGGAGGAGTTAGCATTCTCACAATGACGCTGCACAACACCCATTGAATATTATTGATTGGTGCAAAAATGGCAGCCTGAAGAGTCGACATCTAGATGCGTAGCCTAGAGTCTAGACCCCTCCTCTACTTGATAGTATTTGGATTTTCGCCACTTCACCCGCTCAGTCGGTCACCCTCTGCCCTCTGCAACTTCAATCAGGCATATCTATATAGTAATTATTCTAGTAGTATCTCCACCTCTACTCCATTCCATTTCTGTAACCTACTTCTCGTTCCCTCCTCAGTCCTCCCTCTTCTCCTATCTCTCTCTATTTCTATTTCCCTTTTCTTAACTTTGCTTTTCCACTCAAGCTAGTACAGTACAATTTATAACCCTTTTTGACAAAAAAAAAAAAAAAAAAAAGTTGTTTCTTCGGCTCTTGAATTTCCTCTTATCTGATTGATTCTCATTCATCCCTTTTACATTTTCATCAATGCTCGATAGCAAATTGATTTAGAATTAATTTGTAACCCAGATGAGATGACCCATCATCAATTGATTTGACTGACAAGCTAAGTAGGACATCGGAGACGATGGGTCAAATGATGTCGGAGATCGCGGATGAAGAAGATGGGAACAACAATCATCTAACAACCGCCGCAGTAGTCGGACCTCTGGCAGAGGTGACTCTCTTCCATAAATATGAGCTCGGGAAACTCCTCGGCCACGGGGCGTTCGCCAAGGTGTACCACGCCCGGGACCTCCGCACCGGCCACAGCGTCGCCATCAAATCCATCAACAAGCAGCGCATTCTGAAAGGCAACCTCGCCCCGCTCGTTCACCGCGAGATATCCATCATGTGCGGGCTCCGCCATCCTCACATCGTCCGCCTCCACGAGGTCCTGGCCACCAAAACCAGGATCTTTTCCGTCATGGAATTCGCCAAGGGCGGCGAGGTGTTCTCCAAGATTGCCATGGGCGGCAGGTTCACCGAGCATCTCAGCCGCAAGTATTTCCAGCAATTGATCTCCGCCGTCGCCTACTGCCACTCCCGCGGCGTGTTCCACCGCGACCTCAAGCCGGAGAATCTACTCCTGGACGAAAATTGGGATTTGAAAGTCACCGATTTCGGCCTCAGCGCGCTGACGGACCAGCTCAGGCAAGACGGAATGCTCCACACGTTCTGCGGGACGCCGGCCTACGTGGCGCCGGAAATTCTCGCCAAGAAAGGGTACGACGGGGCGAAGGCTGATTTGTGGTCCTGCGGGGTCATCCTATTCGTAATGAATTCGGGCTACTTGCCGTTCAACGACACGAATTTAATGAACATGTATCGAAAGATATACAGGGGCGAATTCCGGTGCCCGAAATGGACACCGCCGGAATTGAAGCGGTTCCTCGGACGGATACTGGACCCGAACCCGGATACCCGGATAACAGTGGATGAGATCATGGAGGACCCGTGGTTCAGGAAGGGGTACAGGGAGGTCCGGTTGCCGGTGGAAAGAGAGTTCGAATTCAAGAAAGACTATGACGACAATGGCGCAAGGTGTCTGAACGCTTTTGATTTGATTGCGTACTCGTCGGGTTCGGATCTTTCGGGTCTGTTGGGTAGGGTTGGCGCTGCGAGCCGTTGTGAGATATTTGTGTCGGAGGAATCTGCGGAGAGGATTATTGAGAGGATAGTGGCGGTGGCGGCGGTGGTGGACGGGGAGGATTTAATTAGAGTGGTGGAGAAAGGAAGGGGCGTGAGGTTGCAGGGGAGGAAATCGAATACGGTGGTGATGGTGGAGGTGAAGCGGCTGACGGCGGAATTGGCGGTGGTTGAGGTGAGGAGGAGTGGGTTCGGTGCCGATGAGTTGTGGGAGGAGAAATTGAAGCCAAAGTTGGGTCATTTACTGCACTATTCCGGTTGCCGGTAAATATGGCAAACAAAACCGAGTCGACTCAGTTATATATTTTGGCCCACGCACTAGAGTTGCTTGTCAACAGGGATGGTTATGTTTTCTGGGTGTGGTAAGTGGAAGGATACGGGCCCCCCGATACAAGTATAATTAAGTACTAGGAAATTTGTCATTCGGTAAAGTCATCCTCCACAAATGAAGTACTCCCTCCGTCCCGCGAAGATTGAAGCCTTTCTTTTGGGCACGATAATTTAGGTAGTGGAGTTTAGTAGTTAAAGTGGTGTGGGTATTTGTGTTTAAGATTATACTGAATTTTGATATTGTTTATTGTTTAACTTTGACTTAATATTATCGTAGTGATGTAATTTGAGAAAAATATTCAAATGTGGTCTTGTTAGAATCGTCTAATCGTGTAGTTTTAGAATATATATTTTATACAATTTTTATTTGTATCAATTTTGTAATATTAAGAGTTAAAGAAATATAAGGGACTTTGTGTAGGAAAGTAATAATGCATTGGAATTTGTGCAGAATAGTAAAAGTAAGTATTTTTAATGGGATTTGACAATAATTAAGATTCTAATCAAACTTATATTAATTTAATTTTTCTAAAAACGGAAAGGGTTCAAACTTCGTGGGACACCCCAAAAAGGAATAGGGTTCAAACTTCGTGGGACGGAGGGAGTATATAATTAAAGAGTATAGACATGTTCTTATTCAGGGATAGTTATGTTTTAAAATACGGGAATATGTATATAATTAAAAATATTTAGTATATTAATATAAGAACTGAAAAAATGTTTTATACCCCAAAAAAGAAGTGTTTTATAATTAAATAGTTTTTGAACAATATTATTTGATTATCATATTTAATTATATAAGAATTTCATATTTAAAAATTCAAAATTTGATTCAGTTATATAAAAATTTAAATATATACAAGTATATAGGTGGAAAATGTATGAATTTAAAAATATTTCATCATGATTATCAACACATATGTTCAATTATATATTGGGACTGCAACCTCCACCATAACTCCAAAATTACTATGATATCGTCCGCTTTGGACCAATTTCGTACGTTTTTGTATTAGAGCACCTCCGAAAAGCCTCATTACTAATGGAAGTTGGGTGTACACTTATAAGCAAGTCATTCTTTTCTTGCACAATCGATGTGGGACTTAGGTTTGTACTCAACAATCCTCCCTTCAAAACCAAGGATCACACACCACATGGACTCCCCTCGAGCGATAATCAACTTGATCCGCAAGACCATCTTGTACCGCCGCTCCAACCAGCGGGACTCGCCGCCCGACCACCACAATATCAGGAAGACTTTCGATACAAGGCACCGAACATGGATTTCAATCGCGAGGCACAAACTGAGGGTCTCCACAGACGCATTCCACCGCTGAGTGCTGCTGACTCTCCCTGAACCTGGGCTCTGATACCACTTGTTGGGATTGCGACCTCCACTCTAACTCCGATATTAGTATGATATTATCCGCTTTGGGCCAAGCTTGCACGGTTTTATTTTTGGGCACCTCCCAAAAGTCCTCATTACTAATGGAAGTTGGGTGGACACTTATAAGCAAGTCATTTTTTCATTGCACAACTGATGTCGGACTTGGGTTTGTACTCAACAATATATATACATATATATATACTAGAACTCTTAAGTGGCGCGCGCATACGCCGCGCGCGCCAGTAGAGGAAAAATAGTTGATGTGTATCATACTTTGGCAAATAACGGTTGGTATATTATGTGATACATTATTACAAATCTAGAAATACATCGTGTTGCTATGATAAGTTTGGAAATCATATGCTTAAAGTGAAATAAGCATAACAGTACAAAATGACGACATGAGAGTCCAGCCAATAAAATGAAACTGTAACAGAAGCTGTGTGTATGTTTGCAAGTGTGAATTTTAAAAGAATGTAATAAATGAGAGGAAATTATATAAAACCAAGTCCAGGAAATTAAAACAGAGAAAAAGGAAATAGAGCCCAATTCTCAAAATGCAAAATCTTGCCAAAGAGCAAAAAATTAAGTGAAAATTAAGTGAACTAAAGAATCTACAGCAAGAAAGGTTTCAGCCGAAAGACAGAAGTTCGGGAAAAAAACAAAAAGAAGAAGAGAGAACTTCATGGAGCACCACTGTGCTAAGGCAACATAAGAATAAGGAGGATAAACAATGAAGCAAAAATGTGAAGGATTAAATTCTTCTAAAACATGTTATGCATGATTTCTGCATTTACTCATCAACATAAATCCACTCTTAATAAAATCAGAAAAATTGTGAATTAAAAGCACGGCTTATGAGTAAGCATATACCACAGGAAAATGCGACCCCAGTCCCTAAAGCATTCTTTACAGCGCCCATAATCACAACAAAATGCATGCAATTAATGTAATTCACCGAATGACCGATGGAGGAAGGCAAGAAAACTCCTAACATAGAAGTGGAAAAGTGGCCAAATATGGAATTACTAAATTTTTAAAGATTTGATTACTCATTCATAATTCAATATACTCAATAAAATTTCCAGTCTGAAATAAGCAATAAAAGAAATTTATATCTGATACTTTGGTAACAATTTTGGGGGAATAAATGAGATTGCAACGTATCAATTCAATGAGCATATTATTCCTAATCCTAGATTTGAATCGCCCTATTTCTGCTCAAATTGCAGAAGAAAATTTCCCTAATTACAAATCCTAAATGAGAAAATTCTTGGACCACATACGTCAACATTAAACAAGAATCCGCAAATAGCAAATCCAAATCGGTTGTATTACCTAAAGGCCATCTCGAACGCCCTACAAATTGGACCAAGCACGGAATCAATAGAGGCCACAACAACAAGAACAACAGCGACCTGGAAAATAGGGCCGTGAGATTCTTCGCACACCGCCGACAACAATGGGGCTCCGATTTTTGAAAGACCAGATGTCTTGCAACGTTGGAGGAATTTCAGGGAGGCGAAAGGAGAGAGAATAGAAACGAAAACCTAAATTGAAACGAAATTGCCGTGAATCAATTAGTGACCTAAATTGTAACACAGATGAACCCAAAGGAGAAAAAGAACCATTCTTACCAGGCAAAAGAATATGGCGAACAGAAGATGCAGGCAAGGGAGGATCGCACATCAAGCTCAGGCGCTCAGGACAGTCACAACGTCTATGGAATATACAGGAGGGTTAGGGTAAAATCGAATTGGAAGGGAAAATGGAAGAATGAACATGCAGAACGTTGAAATAGGAGATATGCGGTGAACAGTGGCAGCACGGCGCAAACGATGGTGCGGCGCCGGCGGTGGCGGAATGGTGCGGTTGCGGCGGAAAGGCGAAGACGGAGGCGTGGTGGAAACGGATCTCTGCTTTTGAGGGAAGGATGAGGAAGGCGAAGGGATGGCCTGCGGTGCACATCAGGGGGAGTGGGTCGGAGTAGCAATTTAGGGTTGAGACCGGGTCGGGTACAAGTGAGATCCCGGCCGGTACTGTTACACTGTAGCTACAAGTTACTGTAGTACTGTAGCAACTAGTTTGGTATATATATTATAGATATATATATATATATATTGTATTATAACTAGGTTCGCATGATTATCAACATAATATGATATCGTATTATAGCCCCTAGGCTAGGACATCAATGAATAACATGGCAAATGATATTTCATCACATGAATATGAACCTCATGTTCCAACCAATCTTAGCATCATTTCAACAATCCCAACGGGTCATATAAACATCCTCAAATCTCAAAGAATCAAATGAGTATCATAACTCAACAATTGGAGCGAGGAATTCAACAATAATACAAGAATGACATTCATTTCCATCTAAGCAATATTATAATCCGAGAAGCGTCTCATCATCTAAATTCTCATGTCATAAGTTTAAACAATGCTTAACAATGTTAATAATCAATCTATGAATGAAAAGGAAACGAAAACGAGCGAAAATGGAAGAAAATGGACAAATTCGTGCACATCCAGATGCTGTCGCACTGGGCGCGCGCTCGCCCTCCAGGAGCGTGTCATGCCTCTTCTCCGACTGCACAATTGGTCTTTGGTGGTTTTTCACTGATTTTACACCCAAGAACACCCCAACACATATAAAAATGCAAGTATGATCCTTGGCTAATGTCCTCCAACAAGTATCGACCACCAATTCATCAATTTCAACCTTCAATCGACCAAAGCATACCAAAATCCGCCAACAACCTAATATCATCATTTTCATCAAATCACAACCAAAACATCACCAATAAGAAGGGAAAACGAGGAAGAATTGCTTACCAATATATGCTTAATGATTTTCCACGAAGATCCGACAATTCAGGCAAGATTTCCTCCTCCCTTCTTCTCCTCTCCCAATTCCCAATCTCCAAAAAATCTGAAAATGCACCCCCCCCCCCTCCCAAACACACACTTAAATCCTATTTGGAACAAGCCGAGATTGGCCTACACCCACAATTTACTCAAATTAAAAACATAGCGAAATACCAATTAATTGGGTCCTTACAATATATATATATATGTATATAAATAACTGAGATTGCTTTATTTTAGTTACATAATTTTAAAATATTAAATTTTTTTATAATTTTTATTTTTATTTGAGTTATTAATTATTAGAATATGTATTCGAACGCGTGAAAGGTAAAAAGGTAAAAGTGGTATAGATATTAAAAACAACATAGCTAATATATATATATTTATGAATTATATCTAATTCAAGTTTTTATATATATTTTTTGGTAACAAGCCTGAGAAGGCGGGCAAATGAAAAAAATAAAAAAAATCGAATGCAAACCAGCAAAACTCAAACCAAACCAAAACAAAAGATGTAGCAACAGAATCCTATCCTCGACGAAAACGCATCCGAGAAGCATCCTGAGCCAACACCGTCATAATCTCATCCGGTGGAAATGCCCAAGTGGTGAAAAACGCCTCCTCCTTGACCTATTTCCTTGCTAATTAATCCGCAACTTGCTAATTAAGAACGCCTACTTTCTCTGGAGATATACTTCACTAAGCCACTTACAGCCCGAAGCTGAGCCTGGATTTCTAGACAATCGGCCAAGGCGTATGGGTTCGAGCAACATCCTTAGTCACCATACGAACAACATCAAGAGTATTCGAGTAAATGTGAACACTCACAGCGTCCTTAGCATGTGAAAACTTCAAACCCTCAAATTATGCCAAAAATTCCATCTCCAAGATGTTGCGCACACCAAGCTGTCCCCCACAAGCTCTTGATGCACCCTGTGAAACCACACTTATACAAGCTTGAATTGTACCACAATATGTCCAAAATGAGTGCATTTTACCTTAATTCATTGCACTTTT
Source organism: Hygrophila difformis (assembly GCA_030278955.1). Lineage (NCBI taxonomy): Eukaryota > Viridiplantae > Streptophyta > Magnoliopsida > Lamiales > Acanthaceae > Hygrophila > Hygrophila difformis. Next base: position 46,619,545 of record JAOANR010000009.1, read on the forward strand.
AGGTGTATTTCATGTGTTTTTATTTTTTAAGTGATCATGGTTAGATTTGGCTTATTTAGGTTAAATTTATCATGTTTTAATATGTTTTTAATAAGACTTTGCAAACCTAATGCATTGCAATGATGTTTCAGGCATTAAAATGAAGAAAGAAGATGTTCGGAGGTCAAAGGATGCAAAATTCGGAATTTTCAACATTGGAAAAGCTCCAGAATGCGCCACATAGGCATGGCGGCGCCTAAAATCATGCTTGAGCGCCGCATTATGCGCCACCTCAACACTTAGGAAAATTTCGGATGGAAAAAATCTTCAGGATGCGCCGCAATGCCTTGGTGGCGCCGAAATCTGCTCCGGAGCGCCACAAAATGCGCCGCTGTTAAATTAAAAATTGGGAAATTGTCAGAATGCGCCGCACCTCCTTGTTGGCGCCTAAAACCACCTTGGAGCGCCACATTTTGCGCCGCAGAGGAAAATTCGGAAAATCATCGCATGCGCCAGCTCTCCTTGGTGGCGCTGAAAACCTCTTCCGAGCGCCACTTTTTGCGCCACAGTCGCGGTTTGGAGGTTTTCTAACCTCCCGAACACGGTTTTAAAGCCCGTTTTTCACCATTCTTCATCATCCCGACTCATTTTATCATTAGAAACTCTCTGGAAACGCTCTGCAACTTTGGAGAAGAAGGCGATAACACCGAACCATGCCGGAGGAAGTGATCGGAATGTCTTTCTGACTGTGTTCTTCGCATTCTAGGTGTTGTTTTCCTTTTTCTCGCTTTGTAATGTTTAGGATTTGCTTTTAAACATAATTTCCTACTGTTTTCATATTTGTAAATGGATTTCTATGTTGTTCGTCTTAAAAGTATTCTAGAACGGGAGTTCAGAATCACTTTTGAAGTACGAATTTATGTTTTATGGAAGTATAATAAATGTCGATGTTTATCTGTTTAATCTGGATTAATCTGCAAGAACTGTTAGAATTTGAATTAGGATTATGTATTGGATGCCTGCAATTGATCGATGATTATGTTTTGGCAGAAATTCTGAAATCTGCATTTTTAATCTGCTAATCTGAAATGATCGATCATTCTGCATATTCTGTCTACATTAATCTGATAACAATCCTAATCTGTTCACATTCTAAATTTAGTATTAAAATCCATTTTACCATGTGTTATCAATATTTTACCATAATTGTTAGATTATTTACACTATTCTGCATATTTAAATGTTAGAATCTAATCTGTATGATTTCTGCTTTGCTAAATCGGGAGATAAAAAGTGGAAATTAGATTTTAGTACCGGTCTTGGGAATAAATCATATTAAAATAGATTCTGGCATGTACACGCTGATTTGGGAAATGAAATGTGTCGTTTAATCACAATAGGAAAATTTGTATGCTTGGGAAAGACTCAAATTTATGCCTAGACTGATGATTGCAGAATGTTGGATAATTTAATTTGCTTCCATGAAGTCTGTTTTTACAAATTATGAAAATTAGGAAATTGGCATATTTTTAATCTCTATAAAATCATTAATTCTGCTGAAATTGATCTTTTTAGACATTGGGAAATGCTAAATCATTATACAATTTCACTTTTATATAAAGATGGCAAGTTCTAAAATATTACAAGCATATATCTTATCTTTATTTTATTATTTTAAATTTTTAACTTGCTTTATTTTAAATTTAATGTCGCTGTTTTTAATTTAATCACCATTAGAATTAAACAAACTCTTTTCAAAATATAATATATATTATTAATGAACTTAAAATGACTAAGTTTTCTCCAGAATGAAATAATATTCTGAATTCCCTTGGGTTCGACCCGGTATTCACCGGTTTTTATTACTTGATGACAACCATCCGCTTGTGGTAAAATATGAGTAGTGAAAATCACCCATCAAATTTTTGGCGCCGTTGCCGGGGAATTATTGTGAAAATTATGTTGTTTTAAATTCATTTAAATATATTTATATTATTTCTACTTTTTAAATATTGTTATAACTTTTTGCTATTCTATGTCGTGCAAGGGCGTCGAGCTAAATCAGTGTGTGGTCCTGAAATTTGAAAGAATATTAGGTTTCTCATCTAAAAAAAAGGAAGATTTGCAAGAGAACAAGTGTGAGGATGGCGGCGAGTTGTATGCAGCATATATAATTGAGGATTTCAAGTGGATAGCCTCGATTGAAAAGCCACCTACACTTCATTTAAAGGTATTAGCACCACACTTGAGGTACGTATTCTCAATAAATTAGATTACTTTTAATTAAATGCATTACATCAAGTGTTGATATTAGATGCTAGAAAATTTGAGATTAAATTCCACCTCTTGACAACATTACAACTTTAATGAGTTTTTTTGAGGGAATGCTAATATATTAGAATGTTAATCAATAATTTTCTTATGATTGCATTACCTTTATTTAAATTGTTGTATAAAGATGTGCAATTTGACCTTATAACTCATGAATGACAGGATCATGGAAGTGCACCCACCATTTAGACCTTTAATTTAGAAAATGGTGCATTTGTCTTTGAAAGCTAATTAGGAAAGGGAATTCGCATACTGCCGTTGCATGCTTAGCAATAGTTATTTATGTCTTTTGCTTAATATGTTTGATTTTCTTTTTTTTTTTAGTTTATATGTTTTACTTACAACTAAAAAAAATATAAAAATGATTCTTGCATGATTTTCATTATATGTAATTTTGGATTGACTCTTAAGAATTAGAGTGATCAATAACTGAAAGACTTTATGTGGTGATTTAAGTAGAATAGGAGAAAGACTGAAATAAATTGATAGAGGGGTTGACGAAAACGAACAGAATTTCATAGATATTTATAGGGGATGATTAAAACTAATTAGGGTAGTTTTACTAAACAGATGAATAGGAATATGGATGCAATATTAGGTTTCATTTAAACAAATCACGCAATGTATTTTTGCTACAAAGTCTGTACAAATACTGAGTTTTAGATGCCACTCTTCGTAAATGGTTTTCAAAAACTCAGTTAAGCACCGAAAGTAGCACAAACAAGGCATTTTGGTTTTCATTCATACTAATAATGCGTAAAAACTTGTTTGAGCACCACATGTAGTATTAAATGGAATCGTTGGGTTTGTGCCAAACTTGAATTTTTACAAAAGTCCATTCTAATTCATCTCCAATTAGCTCAAATTTAATCATAGATCTTCTAATTGGGCTTAAAAACCTACCCATTTAATGTAAACCTTAAAAAAATAAATAATAATAATAATAATAATAATAATAATAATAATAATAATAATAATAATAATAATAATAATAATAATAATAATCTCCCTCCTGTTCTCTCTTTCACAGTCCTCTCTCTATTGAATCTCACAACCGCAGTCATCATCCTCAATTTCCTGTCCACCACAGTTCAAAAAATAATAAAAATAAAAATAAAAATAAAAATAAAAATAAAAATAAAAATAATAATAATCTGTTTTTGTTTGTCTTTATTATCATATTTATGGTTTATGCATGTTTTTATTTTCATTTTATGTCACGTTATGCTTATTTGTTTAGGTTTTTAATTTTGTTAATAAAATATGCCCACCATATTTATAATTTAATAATTAAGTAGTAAATGTTATGTGGTGAAAGTAGAAGCTGAAATGTACTCGATAATTGAAGCTGAAATTGAGGCTCAAGAACCCTAGCTTCTCAAATTTGGGGATTTCTTGTTAAAGTGCTTCAAAGCTTCAATTTGGAGTAAGTATAGCTATTCTAGTTCAATAATCCGTCCAATTTTGTGATTTGGAATGCATTATTGTTGGTATTTGTGTTGTTGCTTTGATTTTGGGTTTATTAGAATGTGGGATTAAAATTGGTTTACGTATATAAATTCTTGTTTAAGATGAACAATATGAGTGTTAGAACATATTTTCAAGACCTATGCCAAATTTATAGAGTGTTTGTAAAATTTCAGATTACAGCTCTTTGGAAAATGGTATTACAGTATCTGAAATCTGAAATTTTCTTATAAAAATGTGTTAAAATAACATGTTTAATCTTTTAAGTTGATCTATGAATATTGTTAAGCATGTTGTTATAATCTACATTTATAACTTTTGGTAACATTAAAGCTTGAAACCTCATGTTTTTCTAATTTATGAAAAAGAAACATTTTTATTATAAAAACTCATCCTATCAATTTTTAACTAAAAAGGCAAACTTATGATATTTAAAACAATAAACTAAAAGTTCTTGATCATTAATTCGAATCATTAATAAGAAATAGTTTGCTAATTTGGTTAGCTTTAAGCATTAAATCTGAGATTTTTAACAAAGAGTGAGTTGTTATAACTTAAAATTGTGTTCTTTTTAATAAGAAGTTTTAAGTTCTAAAAAGTGATTTTCTTAAATTTGTAAGAAATTTAGAATTTATAGCTTGTAAAATAAAATATATTGGTCATTTAGTTGTTTAAATCCCACATTCTAGGTTGATATATGTTTGCTTTATACAATGCACTTAAGTTAAACTTTTGGTTTAAACTTAAGTGTGAGGATGGGGAGGAATGCATATATTTATCACTAACCCAAAGTTGTTGTGTAACCAGGTTCCACAAATAATGTATAAGAAATACCTTGCTACTTGGTTGGATGTTTTTGCTATGAATATTGGTTTGCTCTGCTATGCACTACTTAGGTGTTTTATTTATAGTGAATATGGTAAGCATGTGGTTAACTTTATATTTATGTTTAAGTTATGTTTATGCATGTTTTTAATTCTAATAAAATAGCTCTTACTTGAATCATGTTAAACGGGAATGTTGTGAGCTGTTGATTTGATAATAGGAAAGCAAATAACCATGATAATTGATGAAAGAAGCGGGATTAATATTGTTGAAGTGTCGAATCTTTATGATTTTACACAATGCAGGCATTAAAATAAATAAATTATGATGTATAGATCATATTAAAGAAAAAGCTGAAAATTTTTATCTATTTAAAAGGTATGATCTAATTCAGTCTAACTTTTTAAATGCCTGCTATATTCTTATTTTTGAAATTAAAAAGTTTTAATCCCACATTTTAAATCTTCCATTATGCACTTAAACTAAACTAGTAGTTCAGTTTAAGTGTGAGGATGGATGAGTTTCTATTATGATCACATTCTCGAAATTCTTCATCAACAGGTCCATTTAATTTATTCAATGCATAAACAATTTATTTAGTACATTATCCATTGTTGAATTATCATGAAGAATGAGGGTATATTTTGCTATAGTTGTTGGCATTTTGCTGTAAATTATGCTCTGGAACGTATGTTGTTTTTGCTTTTGGTGAATTCTGAAATTTATTATCGATCAAATATGTCCATACTTCTTAAAGTTGCTGGAAATTGTTGTTAAAATGTTATAATTTGAGTTATGGATGGTGTTTTATGATTCTGATTACTTTGGAATTCCCATATGCACTAACAATCATATTTTCTTGAGTAATTGTTATATATACATATTAGAAGCAGGATATGCCAACAAAGGAGCAAGATGACAGCCGTGACGATGAAGTGAAATTCAAAGCCCCAAACATTCCAGGTGTGATCTTTTCATGTTTTATGTTTACTAAATTGCATGGGAATAAATGGATAAGAGCTTAGTTATGTTTTTAATATTTCTTTATGTTTAGAATAAATATGGTAAATGCTTTAGGTTGGATATGTTGAATATGTTATATTAAATTGTGTTTTCACATTGTGCTATTATTTGAATTACCACATCACATCCAATCTTAAGAGAAATCCGAATAAGTCTAACTGTTCTGCTTAGATCCGATTTTACAACTTAATGAGCATTATGATTCTTAGTTTAAAGTCCTAGACTTTGTTAAATTGTCATGCTAGTTGTTCGAACTTTGGTGACAATTCTACTTACCTTGCAGAAAGCCTTTGATTAATTAGACTGGTTTATTTGTTACGTGGAGAGTTATCATTATTTATATATGAATATGCTCGTTCCATGTCTCCTTAAATGCTTAGTTACAAATAAAGTCAGAGTAAGACCCCTATATAAAAAAAAAAGATTAAATCTTGCAAAAAGAAAAGAAAAGGAAAAATTAGAAAATGCAAGATAAAAAAAAAAGAGAAAAAAAAACTGAAATAAAGGGGCATTAAACAGAATATTTATAAACTCTTGGCTATATGACTGGCACGTATTCTTAGACATGAGTAGCTTTTGGAATTCAACCGTCTACAACTCAGCCAAAGTGTCTAGAATAATTGTGAAACCGAGTCATTAATTGAGCATATTTGAAGACGGGAATAGAAAAGCATATTTACATTATTCACTCTCCCATTTCGAGTTGCTATGTGTGATTAATCTGCTTTTTGTACTGTAAGTGCTTTGGATATCTGGTTTTGACAGCTGATGCATGACAATTTACCGTATTCTAGCACATTAAACTTTGAACCCTTTTAGCTCATTGCGTTGTTGAAATCTATGATTTGGCAGAACTATAGTGACTTCATCTTTATTATCTTATTTGGCATGTTGATGTGTTAATTGATTTCATTGCTCAAGGGACGAGCAATATTTAAGTGTGAGGATGTTGATGCACCCTGTGAAACCACACTTATACAAGCTTGAATTGTACCACAATATGTCCAAAATGAGTGCATTTTACCTTAATTCATTGCACTTTTAGGTGTATTTCATGTGTTTTTATTTTTTAAGTGATCATGGTTAGATTTGGCTTATTTAGGTTAAATTTATCATGTTTTAATATATTTTTAATAAGACTTTGCAAACCTAATGCATTGCAATGATGTTTCAGGCATTAAAATGAAGAAAGAAGATGTTCGGAGGTCAAAGGATGCAAAATTCGGAATTTTCAACATTGAAAAAGCTCCAGAATGCGCCACATAGGCATGGCGGCGCCTAAAATCATGCTTGAGCGCCGCATTATGCGCCACCTCAACACTTAGGAAAATTTCGGATGGAAAAAAGCTTCAGGATGCGCCGCAATGCATTGGTGGCGCCGAAATCTGCTCCGGAGCGCCACAAAATGCGCCGCTGTTAAATTAAAAATTGGGAAATTGTCAGAATGCGCCGCACCTCCTTGGTGGCGCCTAAAACCACCTTGGAGCGCCACATTTTGCGCCGCAGAGGAAATTTCGGAAAATCATCGCATGCGCCAGCTCTCCTTGGTGGCGCTGAAAACCTCTTTCGAGCGCCACTTTTTGCACCACAGTCGCGGTTTGGAAGTTTTCTAACCTCCCGAACACGGTTTTAAAGCCCGTTTTTCACCATTCTTCATCATCCCGACTCATTTTATCATTAGAAACTCTCTGGAAACGCTCTGCAACTTTGGAGAAGAAGGCGATAACACCGAACCATGCCGGGGGAAGTGATCGGAATGTCTTTCTGACTGTGTTCTTCGCATTCTAGGTGTTGTTTTCCTTTTTCTCGCTTTGTAATGTTTAGGATTTGCTTTTAAACATAATTTCCTACTGTTTTCATGTTTGTAAATGGATTTCTATGTTGTTCGTGTTAAAAGTATTCTAGAACGGGAGTTCAGAATCACTTTTGAAGTACAAATTTATGTTTTATGGAAGTATAATAAATGTCGATGTTTATCTGTTTAATCTGGATTAATCTGCAAGAACTGTTAGAATTTGAATTAGGATTATGTATTGGATGCCTGCAATTAATCGATGATTATGTTTTGGCAGAAATTCTGAAATCTGCATTTTTAATCTGCTAATCTGAAATGATCGATCATTCTGCATATTCTGTCTACATTAATCTGATAACAATCCTAATCTGTTCACATTCTAAATTTAGTATTAAAATCCATTTTACCATGTGTTATCAATATTTTACCATAATTGTTAGATTATTTACACTATTCTGCATATTTAAATGTTAGAATCTAATATGTATGATTTCTGCTTTGCTAAATCGGGAGATAAAAAGTGGAAATTAGATTTTAGTACCGGTCTTGGGAATAAATCATATTAAAATAGATTCTGGCATGTGCACGCTGATTTGGGAAATGAAATGTGTCGTTTAATCACAATAGAAAAATTTGTATGCTTGGGAAAGACTCAAATTTATGCCTAGACTGATGATTGCAGAATGTTAGATAATTTAATTTGCTTCCATGAAGTCTGTTTTTACAAATTATGAAAATTAGGAAATTGGCATATTTTTAATCTTTATAAAATCATTAATTCTGCTGAAATTGATCTTTTTAGACATTGGGAAATGCTAAATCATTATACAATTTCACTTTTATATAAAGATGGCAAGTTCTAAAATATTACAAGCATATATCTTATCTTTATTTTATTATTTTAAATTTTTAACTTGCTTTATTTTAAATTTAATGTCACTGTTTTTAATTTAATCACCATTAGAATTAAACAAACTCTTTTCAAAATATAATATATATTATTAATGAACTTAAAATGACTAAGTTTTCTCCAGAATGAAATAATATTCTGAATTCCCTTGGGTTCGACCCGGTATTCACCGGTTTTTATTACTTGATGACAACCATCCGCTTGTGGTAAAATATGAGTAGTGAAAATCACTCATCACTCCCAAGAATGACCCATCCGTCCTACGAAGCACCGCCGCAAATCCAGACTGTCGCTAACAATGAAGCATGCAACCAGCGGTGTGAAAATTCATCACCAGCATTGTGCCATCTTTCCAGGCAATGAAGGCCACAGGCCGACTCACCCTAGTTTTTGTCAACGTTGTACTAAGCGCCCTATATAACCATCTAACCTTTGCCAACAGCTGCTTCCACCGTGAACCTCTACCATTAAACACATGCACCCAAGGACATCGGAAAAATGCATGTGTCCAATCCTCATATACGTCACCACATACAAGGCAAAGGGGGACGTCACCAGTTGCGCTCAAACCTGAGTCCGTTGATTGGTAGCGCCTCATGTGCCAAGAGCTTGAGCAACACATCAATCTTCGGGATGTCCGATCGCCACATCCAAGCCCAACCTTGTTGGGTGGGCTGGAAATTTATATAATGATTGAAACAGTAAATAGATAATTTTGTAAATAAATAAACATTGAAAAAGGAAATATCAATCAATAATTACGAAACCAAATATTGAAAAGTTAGGGTTTGCTCTGCATGGAAATCGACTCAACAGGACTTCCTCCACCACCCCCCGCCCCTACCCCGCCGCCGGTCCCCCCGGATCCAGATGCACCACCGCCGCCTAAAAAGCTCTCGTTCCGTGATATTGTGATCCCTCGATTTACCGATGCTTCGGCTCTTGCGTTCGCTACTGTTCCTCTTTCGGATTTGGTCACATATGATATCATAGATGATAATCCCCTCTTCCCCGCTATTGAGTTTAATACGGAAGCAATTAAGCGCCTCAGTCTACCGTTCTATGATGCACTGGTTGTTAAGATTTTGGGCAAAAGAGTCAGACTGAACACTATGCAAACTGCTCTTGAGAAGATGTGGAAGCGTTAAGGGCAACTTAAGGTGGTTGATAGCGATAAAGGTTATTTCTTGGCTAAGTTCGCTTCTGCGGAAGATCGGCGCCATGCACTATTTGATGGGCCATGGTGGCCCCCTGAACCAAGGAGACACATGCTACGATTGGTCTAATTACTCGTACTTCTGTGTGGGTTAGGTTTCCTGGCTTGGATCCAATGTATTTTGAGAAAGAAGCTCTTATGCTTATTGGCAGGCTGGTTGTTAAACCAATTAAGGTTGACACTAATTCTAAGGAATGAAATAGAGGATGTTTTGCGGGGGTTTGTGTGGAGATTGATTTGGCCAAACCGGTGGTTGGCAAGGTCTCGATTGATAAGTGTTGGAAGAATGTTGCGTATGAAGGTCTTCATCATATATGCACTTCATGTGGCCGTTTTCGATTCAACCTTGGTGAATGCTCTTAGCCTGCTTGTCAGGCAGTGGTTAAAGGTCCCACTGATTCTAATTTGAACCCAGTAGAAGGTACATCATTAGCAGGGGCCGGGATGAATAGTTCGAATGGACATGAAGAGCGAGCAGTGCCGGATCAAATGCCTGGTAGTGAGGCAGGCAATAAGGATGGCGAGGGCCTTCATTCCCAGCCGGCTGAAACGGGCTAACCCTGATATAGAGGTTGCCACCCATGGGGATTGGATACGGGTTGTCCGCCCCCATAGGCAGAAGCGTGATGGAGGCCGAGGTAAGGCCACCATGACTTTGCAGGATCGCACTAACGTTCTTCACGATGTTTCCATGCAACATAGTGGAAAATGGGGGAAACGAAATATGGTTTACTGAGCACCATCACGGATTAATGATGCATATGATGAAAACATGGGGTATATTGCAAACTCCGGGTCTGATGCGCAGCGAGCAAAACTAAACGTCCTCGTCATGCTTTAGGGGTTGGTTAGGAAACTAAACCCCATGATAAATCCCTCAATATAAAGTCTGCTAATTAGAATTCGTTTCAGGTTTTAGCTACGACGGCCAGTGCAATGGATCTTGAGAAGTCTGGGGATGGGGTGTGTGATCCGCCTGCTTCCACATCCCAATGATTGAGTTCCATGACTTCTCGATTCTTGCATGGAATATGCGTGGCGCTATGCAAGGGAACTCTCAACGCCACTTGGGTAACTTACTTTGAATATATAAGTCTTCAGTATTGTGTATTATGGAGCCTCGAAGGTTGTTTCATCGGCTGCGTGTCTTGCTCTATAGGTGGAATTATGATATTATTCATATCAATGAATGTGTTGGCCAGGCAGGTGGATTGTGGTACTTAAAAGGATGGGTCTGTCTATATCCTTTTCTGTTATTTCAATACATGCCCGAATCATTACCATGGGTATTACTAGTGGTTCGACAGTGTGGTTCTTGTCGGCAGTCTATGCTAATCCTAATGCATGAGAGAGGGAAGATGATTGGGCCATGATGCGGCAGGTGGCTAGTAATGTCAATGGCCCTTGGCTGGTAATAGGTGATTATAATGATGTGCTCTTTATGTCGGAAATTAGTGGAATGGCTTATGACCCTCTTCGTTGTAGGCTATTTCAGGAAATGTTGGATGATTGTGAGCTCCGATCTATTCATATGGTCGGGGATCAATTTAGGTGAAAACGTAATAATTCTGGAGGTCACTTGCTAGAAAGAGACTGGATAGAGCGGTGACTAACTTGTCTTGGGTAGATATGTTTCCGAACGGATTTGTTGAAGTCCTTTCCCAACGATCCTCAGATCATAGCAGTTTACTTATGCGACGTGCATATCGATTCCGGGGTCAGGGACCACGACCCTTTCGATGGGAGCAAGCTTGGACCTCCCATCCGGACTACTATCATATAATTGATGCAGCTTGGCATGGAGGAGGCATGGCCGTGCACCAGATGTTGAGGCAGGTGCAAGAATCTTCGCAATATTTTAATTCCTTCACATTTGGCCATATTAAAAAATGAAAGTCTCGCTTGCTTCGGAGACTTGCTGGTATTCATAGGGTTTTGTGTCGTGTGGATTCAGTTTTTTGGTGCTGTTGGAAGGGAAATTATCTCGGGACCTAGATGAAGTTTTCCCCCATGAAGAAATGTTTTGGGCCCAAAAATCTAGGGACAAATGGGTTCAGCAAGGGGATGATAATACACAATATTTCTATTCTCAAACGATGATTCGTCGCAAGAAAGGCACTATTATTGGTTTAGATATTGACGGACAGTGGGTTTCAGATGATACGGCATTGCGAAATCATGCAATTGCTCATTTTAGCTCGCAATATTCGCATTCTGAGCGTCCTGATAGATCTAGCAGCTCATTGGAGTGCCTTGCCGCTCTTGAGGAGGCTGGTTCGTTAGCTAATGATATCTCCCAGGATGAGGTAGTGACGGCTATTATGGGTATAAATAGCCTTTCGGCTACAGGTCCTGATGTGTTTCCAACGTTATTTTATAAGACCTTTTGGGATTTGATCGGTGGTGATGTGGTGAAGTTTGCCCAACTGGCTGTTTCGTCGGGCCAATTTGAGAAGTCCATCGCGGACACTTATATTTGTCTCATTCCTAAGTTGGATATATCGAAGGAAATTAGGCACTTCAGGCCGATTAGCTTATGTAACTTGAGGTATAAGATCTTGACGAAGGTGTTTGTTAATCGACTGCGACCATTCCTTCAGTCTTATATTGGGCCATTCCAATCAGCTTTTTTACCTGGTAGGGGGACGGCGGGTAATGCAATTATTCTTCAGGAGGTATTAGCGTCATTCAGGAATAAACATATCAGGGCCGAATCCATTCTCCTCAAAGTGGATTTAGAAAAAGCCTATGACAATATTCAGTGGGATTTTTTGGAGTGTCTTCAGGAGATGGGGTTGCCCCTTGTGATAGTTCGAATTATCATGTTTTGTGTCCGTTCGCCTACGTACTCTATTCTTTTGGAATGGGTCCATTCTTCCTCCTTTTACCCCAGCTAAGGTATTCGCCAAGGTGATCCCCTTTCTCCATATATATATTCATCATAGTAATGGAGAAACTATCCCGAACTATTGTCGCTCGGGTGCAGGCAGAGTCATGGAAACCGGAGGTTCTTGGGCGAGAGGTTCCCCCTCTCTCGCATTTGATGTTTGCTGATGATCTATTATTATTTTCTGATGCCTCTCTTGATAGCATTCGGTGTATGGATAGTGTGCTTAATGATTTTGCAGGGCAGACGGGACTAAAAATCAATCCAAGCGAGTCTACTGCAATGGCATCTGCCCGAATCTCACCTTCGGCCATTCTGCAAATTGCAGCTATTGTTAATCTTAACTTCACGATGGATATTGGGAGATATCTCGGATTCCCCTCCACTACTGGTATGACTCGTGCTGGGCAATTGAATTTTCTTATAGATAAGCTGCATGCAAAGATAGGAGCTTGGAAAAGGGCCTTGTTGAATAAGGCGGGTCGTTTGACACTTGCTCGGGCAGTGCTCAATGTCATTTCCCCATATTTGATGCAAATTTTATGGCTTCCTTCGTCTACATGTGAAGCCATGGATAAGGTGTTTCGGGACTTTCTATGGAAAGATGGACATGGAGAGGGATCAATCTTGTTCAATGGAATAAAATTCAAGGCCTAAGAAATTGGGTGGTCTTGGCCTGAGAAATTGTAGGGATATGTATATAGCTATGTTAGGCAAACTCTTCATGGATGTTGTTGGGGGACAACCAAGCCTTGGTTTACTGTGCTCACGGCTAAATATGAATGCAGTAATGGATTGTTTCCTCCACGGCCAGTGTCATATTCTGCATACAAAGCTCTCGAGCGATCTGCACCATTCCTGAGGGCAGGGATCAGTTAAGAATTGGGAGTGGGAAATGTAGTTTTTGGGATAGTAATTGGTTGCCAGGGGGTCCGTTGGGGCCTCGAGTACCTTATGTTCATATTTCGGATTCTAACCTTCGGGTATGTGACATGATTGGTGAAGACAGGTGGTGTTGGGAGAAGCTCACAATTCCTCTTCCGATTACTTTAATGACTGAAGTCCAAAGTGTTTGTCCACCACCTATCCATTCGGACGTTGACGATCGAATATGTTGGGTGGGCGATTCCAGTGGTAGGTATACTGTGGCATCGGGGTTTGATCGACTTCATAATAGGAGAGGTAATCAACCTCAAAGGCTGATGTCATGGGTTTGGAAATTACTATGTTCTGAAAAAAATTGTGTCTTAGTGTGGCTTATCATCAATAATGCTTTGCCTACCAATTCGCTTCGGTTCAAGCGTGGCATGGCTCAGTCACCGACATGCACTATCTGTGGCGTCTCAGAGGAGACGGTATGGCATTTGTTTTTTGCTTGCAGATGGGCTAAGCAAGTGTGGCAGCGGTTGGGAATCTCCTGGCAAATCCTGAAGCTGATTGAAGCGGTTGATCTTCCTTTATGGATGTATTGTTTCTGTCGCCGTTGGCCAGGGGCATATTGGGCTCTTTTATGGAATATATGGAAGTGACGTAATGTCCTTTGATTCCGTGGAGAGGCTGTTAATGTGCAGCGTGTGGTGAGTGCGGCTCAATCTCTCGAGTCAGAGTTCGAACGAGCCTTCTCTCCTAAGATTGCAGCTAGTCAGGTGCGACTAGTCTCATGGAATCCGGAAGGTCGGTCGGGCATGTTATTGCATATAGACGGGAGCTCATTGGGTAATACTGGCCCAATAGGATTTGGTGGCGTGCTTCGGTTAGGTGATGGTTAATGGATGGAGGTTTCTCTGGTTTTATTGGAGAGGCTACCAATCTTGAGGCGGAACTGATTGGCATTTGGAGGGGTGTTCGAATGCTGATTCGAAAGGGTATTATAATGGCATGGTGTTTTTCAGATTCACAAGAGGCTATTCGCATTGTCCATCATGGGATAGCTAACGATCATCTCCTGTTCCCATTGGTGACGACTGACGAGTATCATTGAGTTGCTTCAGTCTCAACCTGACATCAAGTGGAGTCATATTCTTCGGGAGGGTAACATGGTAGCTGATCTTTTGGCAAAGCGGGGGGTAAATCGCAAGAGTTCTTCACCACTTGGGCTTTTCCTCCGGACGACACCTGGCTGTTGCTAACTGTCGATGCGATGGGGGTCTGGTACCCTCGATTATGAGGCTTTCCTGGTGTGTCTATCTCTTTTCAGTCCTCTTTCTTTAACCTCCTTGCTGTAGATTTTTCTTAGCTTTTCCCCTTTGCCGACGTTTTAACGTCACCGTTATCAAAAAAAATAATTACGAAACCAATTAACGAAAGAAGAATTTAAATCAAATACTCAAGTCTTACCTTCCTTAACAATACAAAAGTTCACCATGTTATCCATAATTGATTCGTTTTATCTCATCGTACAACTCGTCAATTAATTTTTCCGTTCTGATTCACATTTTCAAATTGCACGATTGAATAGATTATATCCCAATTAATCCTATTTTCAGTTCGCAAAATAATTGAAACCAAATCTTGAAAGATAAAAAACAAAAGCAAACATATACTACTATATAACTAAATTATTAAAGAAAACATACACTACAGTATAATTATTACATTATTAAAGAAAACAAACATCCCTCAGATGAGGTGAGACTTGGTCCAGTGGTCAAGTTCTTTAATTCCCAATCTTATGGTTGAGAGTTTGATTCCCACCCGGCCCTATTCCTCCCCCTTATCCCTTTATAATTTGTATGGTTTTGACTTACATTACACATCCTTTGTCGACACTCAAGTGTCAATTTTTTTATAAAAAAAAAAAATATACTTCATCACATGAGGTGTGGTTGTGAGCCAACAACGCATGGGCACAAGGTCTCCCTTGGGGTGAGGAAAGTTTAACCACGATACGGTACTATGGTTGGGGTGAGCCATTGTTTAAATATAAATTTCACGGGGTGTTTTATTCGGGGATCCAAGGAATCTTGGCTAGGGAATGTAATATGCCCATGTTTAGTTCACGACATCTTTCACGTAGGAATGCCACATTCCGACCTTGGTGGGAATGTTAGAGTTTTGGGTGGGAATGCGATTCCCACCAAGAGGCAGGTAATCTTAGATTACCACCTCAATTTTTCATACTTTTATACTAATTTAACTTTTTATACCATTACATTTTATATATCTTTTTATTAGATATTTGTATTTAAAAATGATAAATATATGAAATTTAATTTTAAAAATCAATTGAAATTTTTTAAATTATTCAAACATATTTTTAAATGAATATTATCATATTTGCTTAAATTTTATTTATCTTCTATATAAAAAATAAAAATAATAAGAATTTTGTTACATTAAATTACTATTATTATACAATAAATTATATATAAATAATTTTCTATATTTTTAAAAATAAATTGGATTAAATATTACACTATTTTGTAGCAAAATGACATATTTATAAAATTTATTCAATTAAAATTCAAGGACAGTATAGTAAATTAATTAGAAATGTAAATCTGATATTTCCAATCTAACCAAACACAATAATCTTAAAACAAAAACAATTAAGTTCCCAGCAATCTCATATTCCCAGTAATCTTACATTCCCAGCAATCATATTCCCACTGGTAACTAAGATCCCTCCAACAAACACACCGTCAGTCATTAGATTAATTGGGAAGATATCTTTCAAAAAATTAAAATTAAATCATTTTCCCAAACCTTGTTACGTCCTAAGGTAGGAAACAAAATAGGATTGTGTTGATTGTTGCTAAAGGAAACCAGAACTGAATGAACCATCGGTTGCGGTGGGGTGGTTGGAGGGACTCCGTAAAATTCTTGAGCTCGGAAGATCCGATAACAAGGCAGTCAAACAGATGCATGAGGTTTGCTGTTTGATTTTATTTACGGAAGCATGTTGAGCATTTATTTGAGAAATAGACTAACAATAATAAAAATTTATTGACTTGGGGCTAAAGGAAATAATTTGAAAGGTTGGAGTCCAATTAATAAAAAAATGACTGATTTGGGTAGAGGACTAAATGGAATTGAACAAAATAAAAGTTTAGGACTGAATTTGCAAAAGATAATAAAATTCAGCCTATTTTTTATAAATATTTTAAATAATATTTAAATAATATTTTTAATATTTTAATATTTGGAGGGAGTCCGTAAAATTCTGGAGCTCGGAAAACTGGTAACAAGGTAGTCAAATCGATGTATGAGGTTTGGTATTTGATTTATATGGAAGTATGTTGGGCATTTATTTGAAAAATAGACTAATGATAATAAAAATTTAAGGATTTGGGGCTGAAAGGAAATAATTTGAAAAGTTGGAGTCCCATTAATATAGAAACAACTGATTTGGGTAGAGGAATAAATGGACCAAAATAAAAGTTTATGACTGAATTGACAAAAGATAAAAGAAAAATGACTAATATTATGCTCGCATGTCTGATTTAAATTTAAACTCTTGTCACGTCATCAATTTGCGCATAATTAGTGAAAATAGACCGAACCGAACATAATTAGCATTTGTAGCGGATTAATTCGGAATAAAACTAAAAAAAATGATGTATTTGAATTTTCTGAAAAGATAATGGGCATTTTTAATATTTTTTCCATTCAACGACACACTCATATACATTTTCTTCTGTGTCACTGAAATGGTCAATAGATATGTTGTTTTATTTTGACAAGTCTATCCTTTCCTTTTCATTTCTCAACTGTTGAATAATTTCTAATGATCGAGATTATCCATCCTTGTTGAATAATCTTTAATGACTGAGATTATCCATCCCGATGACCTGATGTACCACGGTCTCACCTGCAGAAGAGTAACTTTCTCCTTTGGCCAAACCTTTTGTTGCCTTGTTTTGATGGCTTGCATTTCTCTTTCACAATTATTCTTAAATTGTTATGATTGCAAAAATATAAATCACATTATAGTGTAGATTTCACTTCACTAAAAGTACATACTTTAAATGGGACCTAAGCAAAACTTGAAGTATGCTTAATTAATGAAACCACACACAATATATCCCATTAAGCTCAATCATAATATTGGATTGAATTTATATTGGGACATATTCATTGTTTTGGTGAGGCATCAATCAATATTCTTTTTTCACCTTTAAAGGAAGACTCCGATGGCTATATGGTGGTGACGTCTAGAGACTATTAGATGTCTTCCAACCTTAGTATTGTAGGTTCGATTCTCCACCCGGCTCCTTAGCCCGTTCTAATTTGGATAGGATGGGTTCTCACTATGCCTTTTCTGGATTCGACTTCACAAAAAATTAACATATACAAGTATTTGAAAAAGTTTTTTTTTTTTTTTTCCATTTTGTATTCATAAAATTGTTGGAGATTCGAAGAAGTCTTTTTTTTTTTGTTTTAATAATGATAATATTACTAAACAAGCAAGAAATTGGCTTATCAAAAAAAACAAGCAAGACTATCAACTTAGTGATGAGCTATGGCAATCGAACTAAGGGCCGTTTGGAATGGCTTATTTTGAAGTGATTTTGGCTTTTGCTTCTGCCAAAAGCACTTTTGAAGGAAAATGAGTGTTTGTTTTGGCTTTTAGGAAAAAGCAAAAGCACCTCGAAAAGCTGCAAAAGTGCTTCTGGGAGAAGCAGCCCTGGGGTGCTTCTCCGAAAAGCAGAAGCCAAAAGCACCTAGTAATGTGTGCAGAGTCATAAATGCCCCTATTCATTTATTTTAATTACACCATAAATATATACTATTATATATCAATAGCATATCCTTTTTGGTAATTTACACATTTCAAAAGCACTTTTCACTATTACATATCCAAACACACTTTTGAAAAAAAGCTGCTTTTCAAACATTCTATCCAAACACAAAAGTTACATGCTTCTGCTTTTGGCTTTCACTTCTGCTTCTGCTTTTGGCTTCTGCTTTTTTTAAAAGTCAATCCAAATGGGCCCTAAACCTCTATATTTAGCATTTGCAGCCAAAAAGAAAAGGGTAGGTCCAAAGACAAAATATTGATTTTTAAAGTCCAAAGTTGCTTCTAAAAAGAGCAGAAACAAAAAGTACTACTACTATAATGTTCTGTATAATGTTTATAAGATTTATAAATGTTTTGTATAATGATTACAAATTATACCAACAACCCTATTCTACACACCCACATCTCTACTAAAGATCTACCCTTTCCGCGTTGTCTAATCATTTTCTGTTGTAATATATGTAAGAAAAATAAGGTTCACTTATAAAATTAAAAAAATTATAAAACTTTAATTTATTTATATAACATAACATATAATATACATGGGAATGGGCCGAGACGGGGCTACTTCCCCCGTCCCCGAAACAATCCCCGATCGCCGGCTCATCCCCGATAATCATTTCCCCAAAACTGTACCGAAAATTCAATTTTCGATTTTCACCATCGGTTTCATTTTTTTTTTTTTTTTTTTTTTGACATCCCTAATTGCCACCACCATGGCAGCAGCGGGTAATGGAGAATTGCATTTCTAAATAAACATGTGTAAATTTGAACCTGTGACCTATATATCCATCATGTTGGGACGATATGCATGGGTAGAAAGTTCTCGGGATGATATGCTTTGGAGCAGAAAAGTCTCCTAGTGTCATGGTTGGGTATGCACTCACCCCTCCAATAACCTACCGAAATCGTGACTTCCTTCTTTAAAACACACTAAGTCTCTATTGGTCTTATTCTTATTGTGCGCCTTGTGAGCGCGTTTGGATCCGCAAAGGCAATCGCTCGGCTCTTCCCCTAACCCAACCCGGGAACGGATCGGAGGGAACCGCAGCATGGGGAATGTCCGCGTCTCGTCGCAAGGCTCATTTTGAGTTGTGGTTCATAGGGCGCGCAGCTTGATCGGCCCAAGGGCTGGGGCAGGGACTAATACTTTGCATTCCCCTTCTCATGGAAAACCCTTTCACTGCGCTTAGTCTTATCCCCCTCTAGGGGGATTTTAGTGATAGGTTCTATAGGAACCGGACAATCCTATTTGGTCAAACATCTAGCGACAAACTCCTATGTTCCTTTCATTACGGTATTTCTAAACAAGTTCCTGGATAACAAGCCTAAAGGTTTTCTTATTGAAGATATCGGCATTGATGCTAGTGGCGATATTGATGCTAGTGACGATATCGATCGTGACCTTGATACGGAGCTAGAACTGCTAACTATGATGAATACATTAACTATGGATATGATGCCGAAAATAGACCGATTTTATATCACCCTTCAATTCGAATTAGCAAAAGCAATGTCTCCGTTCCTACAGACCTGATCAATTCGATCGGGTACTCGCCATCTATTACGTGAAAGTTGATTATTGGGATGCATTGTCTCCAAACCATTATAAAAAAATTCATAAATTCTTTGCTCAAAGTACTATCCTTAAATACATATATACTTCACCTTTTCATTTCATTTCATAAAGAAGCTAAGTGCATATTTTTACTAGAGGATCTTCTTACATAAACGGTACGGAATAATAAGAAGCCAAATGGATGGGTGAAAATTATTTTTTCTGTCTTGCTCCCGATTCTGATATATATACTACTAGACGATATAATATAAAGCATTTCTTCTCCAAATTTATCACTATTTTTGCTTTATACTCTGTGTGTTTTGGAATTCCATTTATAGTTGAAAGGTACCAACTACCAAACCTTGGACATAACTCACATGGGGCGTGGATGGCTGGAACCCTCCAAGCCCCACCAAAAAAAAAATAAAAAAGAAATTCCATACCTCATTTCTTACTTATGGTCTTATGGACCTCAAATATCTCACACTACGCTCATAGGTATTTAGTTTGACAAATTGTAGGATTTTTCACTCTTCTTTCATTAAAATTTGTTACCGGAAAAAGAAGAAAGAATACATAATTTCAAGTCATGACCAAATTCCTCAGTGTTAATACAATATTTGAATTTTATAACCTGTACTTTTCATTGAGATGTTGATACAGGTGTTGACACTTTGCTTTGACGACGACAATTACCAGACTCGACTAGACTTAATGATTTGTATATATATTGAGTCTGTAATTTGTAGAAGATAGAGTATTCATTGTTTACATCTTGAGTGTATACGTCTTGAGAGATTTTTCATTGTTCTTGAGTCTTCAAGAAAGTTAGTTAAGTTTTTCAAGATTGTTATGCATTGAAGAACTTGAGTTGTATTTTGATATGCGCTTATTGAAAAAGTCTGGAGAAGAGGATTCAGGTGGATTAAAGAAGAAGAACGAAGAAGATCAGATTCAAGGAGATTCTGGAGATTCGGATCAGGAGTTGTTCCTGCAGACTGTTGTTGAGGGGGAGTCTTAACAATAGTGTTCGTCTAGATAGTTCGTCTAGTGTTTGAGTCCGTTTCTAGTTTGAATCTAGGTTGAAGTCTGTAGAGTTTTTGGTTCTTCTTAGTCTAGATCGCCTGGATTGGAATCCCCCAGATGTAGGTCTCACGACCGAACTGGGTCAACAAATTCTTGGTGTTCTTACTGCTTTCCATTAACACAAAGTTACAACACACGGCTAACGACGATAACTGAATCTTGGTTAAAAGGGACCTTCATTTTGGTATCAGAGCTGATTCTCAAACATAGCTGAGAAAAATCCATTCATTTTCAAGATTCAAGAATCATGATTCGAGAAGGAGCATCGAATGCACGACCACCATTGTTCGACGGAAATGACTACGCCTATTGGAAAGCAAGAATGAAGAATTATCTACTAGCACAAGGAGAAGAAGTCTGGGAGTCTGTTCTTGAGCCATGGACGCATCCAATCAGAGAAGATAAAGCCCCAGAAGGATCGACTGAACCTGCAAAAATTCGTCTAGCAAGGAAGTCCGAATTGACGCAAGAAGAGAAGAGTCTACGGCAAGCGAATTACACGGCTCTCAACGCAATCAGCGGTGCCATGGATGAACCTCAATTTCGAATGATTTCCAATTGCACAACCGCATACGAAGCATGGAATTTCTTGGAGACACAGCACGAAGGTTCAGAGGACGTTAAATCTACCAGGCTACATCGGATCGAGTCTATCTTCGATAGTCTGCGGATGACGAATGATGAAGATG
This sequence comes from Hygrophila difformis, assembly GCA_030278955.1. Classification (NCBI taxonomy): domain Eukaryota; kingdom Viridiplantae; phylum Streptophyta; class Magnoliopsida; order Lamiales; family Acanthaceae; genus Hygrophila; species Hygrophila difformis. Next base: position 46,641,054 of record JAOANR010000009.1, read on the forward strand.
TTACAACATACTATGGACGATTCATCGACATTGTCAATCAAGCCACAGCATTAGGAATGACCTTTGAAGGACCAAAATTGGTGAGAAAATTCCTCAGATCAGTTTCAAAGAAGTATTCGGGGAAGGTTTCAGCCCTTGAGGAAGTGGAGAAGATCAAGACCATGTCTCTTAGAGAATTAGTGGGAATCTTGCAAACATATGAGATGAATCATCTTGCAACAGAGAAATCCCAGAAGAACATCGCATTCAAGGCTGAAGAGGATGCTACAGAATTTACAGAAGATGATGTATCTTTTCTCTCCAAGAAGATTGCAAAGATGTTGCAGAACAAACGCTTTCAAAAGTTTCAGTCAAACAGGAATTCGACTAGAAGTTCTGACGCGCCATCAACGACCAAAACGCAGAATTTCAAAAAGGATAAGAAATTTGATGGGAAATTTCGAAAGCCTAAGAAATCAAGAGAAGATGAAGATACTGAGAAAGATAATGAAGTCATATGCTTTGAATGTGGTGGGAAAGGTCATGTCAAAAAGGAATGTCCTACAGCCAAGAAGAGGAGAGGAAAAGCACTACAAGCCACACTAAGTGATGATGATGAGTCAGAAGTTGAAGCTTCAAATGAACAATCTAGTGATGAAGAAGAAGTTGTAGCATATATGACGAGAGAAGCCAGTCCTACTCCTATGGAAGGTAATCCTGAGTCAATACAATTAATTGCTGACATTTCCTCTATTGTTTCAGGTGAATCAGGTAATCTTTATGCTGAGCTTGTTGAAATCTATGAAGATCTTAAGGAAGAGTTTGATGAAACTGTTCTAGAAAAACAGAGGTTGTTGAAACAACTCACAGACATCGAGCTGACACTTAACAAAGTAGAATCTGAGAAGGTTAAAGCTGTTGATGATCTAAATGCTTTGAGGACAGAGTATGAAGAGGTCAAGGTTCAGAACTCAACATTGTCCAAGGAAAAGGAATCTCTTTAGAAAGAGTTGATTGTTTTGAAAGACCAAATTGCTGATTTGAAGAAAATGACTAAGAGTAAGGGCAAACTGGATGAAGTACTCTCTATTGGAAAGAGCTATAAAGATATGAGAGGAATTGGTTATAAGGATCAAGGATCTACTGGAAAAAGATTATTTGTTAGTGGAGGAAACCTAAATGCTGAGTCAAGTTTATTGTCTCAACAAGATGTTGCCACATCATCCAAACGACGCCGAGAGTGTGTTTACTGCAGTCTTCCTGGCCATACAGCTGAAACATGCATGAGGATAGTTCGTGATCTTATGAACGGACGTCCAGTGGTTTGGCCTAATGATGATTTAAAGAAGAAGATCATTATTCAGAAAGAATGGGTGCCTAAGAGAAAAATATCTCAATGTCTTGTAGTTCTGACTTCACAGCAACAACTTCGAAGTAAGAGATGGTACTTTGATTCAGGATGTTCAAGACATATGACTGGAGATAAAGTGATTCTGAGCAATTTCACTCCTAGAGATTGTGGAGATGTTTTTGGTGATGGTGCAAAGAGTAAGATTACTGGTTTTGGTAATATAGAGAGTGGAGATTTATCTCAACTTTCTAAGGTTTATCATGTAGAAGGGCTTACTACTAATCTCATTTCTATAAGTCAATTATGTGATGAAGATGCTCTTGTTATCTTTACTAAGAACTTTTGTGAAGTTTTTGATTGCAGGAGAAATAATATTTTGACAGGGAAACGCTCTAAGAATAATTGCTATACTTTGGAAGTGAATTTGGCCAAGGCACTAGTTAGCAAAGATGATCTTACAAACTTGTGGCACAAAAGGCTAGGACATATCAACTACCAAACTTTGTACAAGCTGAGCTATTCCAGTGCTGTTAGAGGATTGCCAAAACTTCATAACAACAAAGATCTTACCTGTGTTGATTGTTCTAAAGGGAAGCAGACACGAACCAAACACAAGAAGATTGATGGAATCTCAACAAGTCACTGCTTAGAACTTGTTCACATGGATCTTATGGGTCCTACAGAAACCGAAAGCCTAAATGGCAAGAGGTACACTTTAGTTCTTGTAGATGATTTTTCGAGATTTACTTGGGTCTGTTTTCTCAGGAGTAAAGATGAAGCATTCCAACAATTTGAGAGATTGAGCCTAAAGCTAATGAATGAGAAGCAAGTAAAAATTAAGAGAATAAGGACTGATCATGGACGTGAGTTCGAAAACCAGGAGTTCGAACATTTCTGTAACAACCATGGAATTTCTCATGAGTTTTCTGCACCAAAAACGCCTCAACAAAATGGGATTGCTGAAAGAAAAAATAGGACTCTTCAAGAGATGGCACGGTCTATGCTGCATGCTAGCACACTTGGCAAGTCATTTTGGGCCGAAGCAGTTCACACAGCTTGTCATATCATTAATCGAGTGTTGTTACGACCTCACACCAACGACACACCTTATAAAATCTGGAATGGTAACACTCCTACTCTTAAATACTTTCATATTTTTGGATCAAAATGTTTTGTCTACAGGGACAGGGAACATCTTAAAAAGTTTGATGCAAGATCTGAAGAAGGATGGTTTTTGGGTTACTCAAACAACTGAAGAGCTTTTCGGGTCTATCTAACTCAAGCTAAGAAGGTTACTGAGTCAGTCAATGTATTGTTTAAAGATCAGTATAATCTACCATCTAGAGAGCTGGATGATCCAGTACCTAGTGTTCCTACTTCCAGTATTTCAGAAGCACCTGTAGTTGAGACATCAGATCAACATCAGTTTGAAGGAGTTGATATCGATGATGATGAAGGAGATCAATCTGAGCAACTTTCAGAAGAGTGTGTAGAAAGTTCTGAAACTACTACTTTGGATAAGAGAAAAAGTCCAAGAACTCTGAAACATCACTCACAGCAAGATATTATTGGTGATCCAAGTGTTCAACGTCTTACTAGAAGCAAGAGAGTTAATTACAGAGAGTTGGCAGGTCTAAACTGTTTCATATCTAAAGTGGAGCCAAAGAATGTATCTGAAGCCCTTTTGGATGAATATTGGATAGCACCAATGCAAGACGAGCTGGTTCAATTCGAAAGGAATGATGTTTGGGAGTTGGTCGAACAACCACAGAACATCAATATTATTGGTACTAAGTGGGTCTTTAGGAATAAAACAGATGAACAAGGGAATATCATCAGGAATAAAGCACGCTTGGTAGCTCAAGGTTTCACACAAATAGAAGGTTTAGATTATGGTGAAACATTCGCTCCTGTAGCTAGGATGGAAGCTGTTAGAATTCTATTAGCCTTTGCTTGTCCTATGGATTTCAAGCTGTATCAACTTGACATCAAAACAGCTTTCTTAAATGGCAAGATCAAGGAGGAGATCTTTGTGGCACAGCCTGCTGGTTTTGAGGATCCAACTAGACCAAATCATGTTTATCGAGTGAAAGGTGCACTTTATGGTCTTAAGCAAGCTCCTAGAGCTTGGTATGATCGATTGTCTTCATTCCTTATCTGTAATGGTTACAAAAGAGGAGAAGCTGATAAGACGATGTTTATCAAACATGAGAACGACCACTTCATAATTGCACAGGTATATGTAGATGATATTATCTTCGGAGCAACGTCAGAACATCTCAGAAACGACTTTATTAAAGCTATGCAGTCTGAGTTTGAAATGAGTATGATAGGAGAGTTCTTACTTCTTAGGACTACAAGTGAAGCAACTGGATGATGGAATATTTCTTAGTCAAGAGAAGTATGCTCGAAACATGCTAAAGAGATTTAAGTTGGATGATAGCAAGGTCGCTAGAACACCGCAAGGACAACAACAGAAATTATCTAAGGATGATCAAGGAGCTAATGTAGATCAGAAATTGTATCGAAGCATGATCGGTAGTCTACTCTACTTAACAGCCACTAGACCCGATATCTCTTTTAGCACGGGAGTTTGTGCAAGATTTCAAGCAAATCCAAAGGAGGTGCACTTGAAAGCTGTAAAACGCATCATGAGATATATCAAAGGAACTATTGGATTAGGCATTTGGTTCTCTAAAAGATCAAATTTGGACTTGATAGGGTATACGGATTCAGATTGGGCAGGTTGTAGTGATGACAGACGCTCGACGACCGGAGGCTGCTTCTACCTTGGGAACAACCTTGTATGTTGGTTTTCTAGGAAGCAAAATATAGTAGCACTCTCTACAGCGGAAGCAGAGTATATAGCTGCAACTTGTTGCTGTTCACAACTAATGTGGATGAAGCAAATCTTGAGTGATTATGGTATTAAGAAGGATGATTTTAAGGTCTATTGCGACAATACCAGTGCGATCAACATTTCAAAGAACCCTGTTCTACATAGTCGCAGCAAGCACATCGATATAAGGTATCATTTCATTAGAGATCTTGTAGAGGAAAGTGTGTGCAACATTGAACATATTGGGACGTTGGAACAACGGGCTGACATCCTAACCAAAGCACTTGATGGTGAAAGGTTTGAGACTCTTAGATCAGTAATGGGCCTTTGTTACTCTAATTAGTTCTTTTCAAGTTTATTCATATTATACTATGTATATATCTTTACACTTGATCTGGCCCAAAAGCATTTCAGGCCCAAATTTTTTCAAAAACCGATAGAGTCATGTGAAGCCGTCGTTGCAGCACTCATCATGACTGCAAAACTGTCAGCCATCACGTCGCCCATCGAGTGAAAACCTTCGTCTCTTCGTCTTCCTCTATTCTCTCTTTAAATTCATCTTTCTGAGTTCATTAGTTCATCTTTAGCTTTCACTCTTCAAAAATCTAGTCTTGCAGCTTAAATTTCTCTACAATGGCCTCATCTTCTTCCACCAATGTTGCCGAGAAGTCTTCTGAGCCTGTGATCGTTCAAGAGCCCTCAAAATCCCCAATTTCTGAGAACCCTAATGTGCCTGATGTCCAAAATCCATCCACATCTACTGAAAATCTTACTGAGTTAGCAATTACTGCTGCTGCTGTAGATGCTGAGCCAATCAAAGTTGTTCCAGCCCCTGAACAACCCACCAACACTCCCACGAGTCACAATGTTGAAGCGGAAGATCCTCCTACTCAAACTACTCCGCCTCCGACCACCACTGAAGGAGAGCATCCTACTCCAGGAGGAGAAGAAAATGTTGAAGTGGAACACGACATTCTTCCTCACGACGAGCCATAAAACCCTGACCCTGCGTCTCAGGATGAGTCACCAGAAGTTCAAACTGTGCCTCGACGTCCAGCCACACGATCTGCAAAGAAAAAGAGGAGTTCGTCTACTTCAGATGTCAATACTTCTGTCAAACGACCGCGCACGAGGCAGTCCCCTGTTGATCCTAAGTCGAAATGACCTTTCAACAAAACCTACTTTACCAAGGAAATGATGGAGTTTGGTACAAGTGATCTTGCTCACAGGAAGTTCATACCAGAGGAGGCTTTTACTCACAAGACATACTCCGAGATGGGTTTTGATGAGTTTTTGGAGGAGCGACATTTACTGAAATGGGCAACCATCTTCAAGTCTTATTCTCCAACACTGGTGAGAGAATTCTATGCCAATCTTTCTTCTGATCTTTTAAGTGCAAACTCACCTTGGGCAGGAAAGATCTACATTCGTGGAAAGTTTATCACACTTACCCCTGCCACTATCAATGAGTTGTTGGAACTTCCTCCTAACGAAGACCTCGGAGATGCTTTGGAGTACCTGCCTCAAGAGCCTGCTGAACTTGCTTTTCATATTTCCAATGAACGTGCTTTTGATTTTGGAAGACGCAAGTGCAGTTCTGCTGATCTAACCATGAAGTTTCATTGTCTGTACTACCTCTGTCGTGCGAACATTCTTCCAACGTCAAATGCTTCTCAACCTTCCTTGGAGATGGGTAAACTTCTGTACATTATTGATACTGGGATTGAGCTTATGAATTTTGGTCTTCTTGTCTTAAAAAGGCTGTTAGGTTTTACTCGGGACAACATTTCTAAGGCAGCAAGTCTTCCTTATCCGGCCTTGATTACTCTTTTGCTTTATAAGCATGGTATCAAGGTTGATAAGACTGAACTTGTCAAAATCAATGTCCATGCCCCTACTCCTACTCAGCGGGACAAGCACAATGACTTTAATGAAGGCCCTCCTCCGTCCGGAACTGATCGAGTGCAGCTAATTAAAGCTGAATTGCTTGCACTTAGTGACAAGCAGACGAAGATAAGCCAGGAGGCCATTGCTACAAAAAGGAAGATCAATCAGCTTATCAGTATGCTCCCAGGCTCATTGTCCCCGTCAAGGAAAGGCTCTTCAAGCACTGCTCGTACTTCTGAACAGAACCCCTTTGCTGATGAGGAGGACTCTTCTGATGGAGTTGTGTGATCCATCAAGGGGGAGTAATTTGGGGTTTCTGGTTTCTGGTTTGTGGTGGTTTGGTAAACTCTGAACTTTATCTGTTTTTGTGGATGTTTTTTTGATGGGATGTTGTTTGGTTGTTAAAACTTTGAACTGTTGATATCTGCTACTGCTATGCTTGTTTTGGTTTTACTTGCTTATTTGAACTGTCGTCTATGATGTTAATGTTGGTATTCTGAATTGGTGATATTTTGATTTGAATGTGCTAACTTGTGCTTATTTGATTTACTGTTTGAAACCTGTTTGATGGATCATCATCTCCATGAAATGTGGGGGAGATTGTTAATACAATGTTTGAACTTTATAACCTGTACTTTTCATTGAGATGTTGATACAGGTGTTGACACTTTGCTTTGACGACGACAGTTACCAGACTCGACTAGACTTAATGATTTGTATATATATTGAGTCTGTAATTTGTAGAAGATAGAGTATTCATTGTTTACATCTTAAGTGTATACGTCTTGAGAGATTTTTCATTGTTCTTGAGTCTTCAAGAAAGTTAGTTAAGTTTTTCAAGATTGTTATGCACTGAAGAACTTGAGTTGTATTTTGATATGCGCTTATTGAAAAAGTCTGGAGAAGAGGATTCAGGTGGATTAAAGAAGAAGAACGAAGAAGATCAGATTCAAGGAGATTCTGGAGATTCGGATCAGGAGGTGTTCCTGCAGACTGTTGTTGAGGGGGAGTCTTAACAATAGTGTTCGTCTAGATAGTTCGTCTAGTGTTTGAGTCCGTTTCTAGTTTGAATCTAGGTTGAAGTCTGTAGAGTTTTTGGTTCTTCTTAGTCTAGATCGCCTGGATTGGAATCCCCCAGATGTAGGTCTCACGACCGAACTGGGTCAACAAATTCTTGATGTTCTTACTGCTTTCCATTAACACAAAGTTACAACACACGGCTAACGACGATAACTGAATCTTGGTTAAAAGGGACATTCACTGAGTAATCACAATTTTCTTTTACTTCTGTTCCTCCTCCCCTCTGGTAGCTTTTTTTGTTTTCCTTATTTGTAGACGCTCTAACGTCTCTGTTCTATATATATATATATACGTACAATGTGTGTGTGTATATATAAACTTTTAAAAAAAAATCATGAGTCCATGGTTTGAATGGTTCCACCCAGGGACTACATCATGTAGGCATGTACATATGCACTCCCCAGTTCATCACCCTTTCTGACGTCGACTATACAAAAAGAGTACTATTATCTCTCCTTGCCCCTTTCATTATTCCTTACTAAATTTTTCTCCCGCGCTCTGCGCACGGGCCGAGGACGGGTGTTATTTTTTTTTAGTACAAACTAATATTAACTCAATTAATTTAAACTAATAGATTATATGATTTTAGTATATTTATGAAAAAATAATTTTTTTATAAAATATAATTTCTATTATCGTTTTTTTTTCAAAATGACAGAAGAAATAAATTTTTAATTTTTTTAATAATACATACTAAGTATAAATTCAAATTTTTATGCAAATAAAATATCAATAGAAAATTAATTCATTAAGATTACCATCCCTCCTAATTACATATATTATATGTATAATTAAAATTATTAAATACATTAAACTTTTGACTTTGTAACTCACTCTTAATCACCCGCAAAGAGATTATGTTGATTGTATATAATAATATAAATATTAAAATATAATATGATATGATATCAATATTAATAATATGATAACCAACAGCAATTGACTTGAATGGATTGGGGATCTAGTAAGCAAGGTCTCGGGTTCGAGCCTTGTGTATGCAAAAAACTGCTTTGAGAGAAGCACCATTAATTGTCCATGCAGATCCTCGAGGGATTAGTTTTAGGTCTAATGTGGTCTGGGGATACCGGGTAATTTACCAAAAAATTTAACAATATGATATATATATATATATATATGTAGATTAGTGACTAATAAAAATATATAAAAAAATAAATTATCATCATATTAATTTTTATGTACATAAAATAGTGTATTGAAATTTTCTTACTGATGGAGTACTTATTTTTTTTCTATATTATGTAGTTTTTCAAAATTATTTTTTAAAAAAATTAAATTTTAGTACTCCTAAATATTTTTAATGAAAATAGGATATGATTTTACTTTGATATGTATCTTTATCATAGATATGCGTATCTTTAAGATAAAATTATTGTTTGAACCAATAAAATATAGTAGTAATTCTTATAAAGAGATTAATTATAACTTAAAAGGTTAATATAAGTAGCACAATAAAAATATGGTTGCAGGATTTAGCTGCAGATCAATAGATGCAATCCTACGTCATTGAATTTTTGGATGAAATGATTTTACCTCCTAGACCTTTGATATGCATATCTTTAAGATTAAATTACTGTTTGAACCCATAATATATAATTTTTATAAAGAAATTAATTATAGACAGTACAATAAAAAAATATAGTTTCAGGATTTATTATAGTATAGATAGATAGATATGTAATATAACTTAATTTGTTTTGGAAGAGAGTATTATTATTTAATTTTCCCTACTTTGTCGTCTTATCCTGTCATTAATATTTTGAATAATTTTCGATCCGCATATCACACAGTGCCACGTTCAGTTCCAAAGGAGTCACAATTCACCCAGAAAAACACGCCTCTGAAAAAGACAACTGTTTTTGTTTCAACCAATATACATATAATTAATAAATTAATAATGTACAAGAGTCCAGTGGTGTTGTAATGACATTTATAACCCGTATTTTATTCATTTCGTGTATTGGTGATTGGTTGGTAAGCGGGAGTCACTATCAGATCATCGAGTACAATACCAGCTACTATATATTTTTAAAATAAAGCAAAAGTGATGATGCCTATATGGCATTATTCAGACCGTAGACTTTTACAAATAGATAATACTATAATACTGTAAATTCCATGTTAGAATCTACTAGACTACCACGAATCGGGTTTGTGGGTTTAATAAAGTCACCTTCCGTCGGCACATTCGTCTTGTAGGTGTTTGAGCAAGTCAGCATTATACTACTAAAACTTACTACTATAGAAACTGCTTCTATTCCCAAAGCCTTAGCAATTTACACATGAGTTACTCCATTTTCAGTCCAAAATAATTGCGTACGTATACTACTACAGCAACACCAATCACAATACGCATTACATCAAAGGGACGACCTAACAAAAGAAAATGAAACTGAAAACACCCATATATATTATACATATGGTCTCCACATATCAGAAGAGTAGGAATCAACATAAGCACTTCACTTACAGTCTTTCCTCGCCCAATTACAGTCTTATTAGCGGCTGCACGTACGATCTGCACCATCATGGATGGTTGAGAACACAGCAGAGCAGCAGACACACGTACACATGTTCACCAGTAGAGCATATAATATACACTTGAAAACACAAACAGCCAGCCAGCCCCGCTCAAAACAATTACAGCAAAACCAAAACTACATTCTCAAAATGACACAGGTATGAGGTAACATAGAGGCCCCCCATCAATACCACTCCTCAATTTTGCCTAGCTCCCCCAATTATTTACACTATATTCAATCATACATTCTTTTATAGTATTACAAACTTATTAATATTCTCCATACATTCTTTTATAGTATTACAAACTTATTTATATTTTCAATCATACCCACCCCATTTCGTATAAATTCTATATTAACCCATATCCAATACTCATTAATTTTCTTTTAGTGTTCGCTGCCAAAACATTAAAAATTTTGGTTATATTTATATTTAAAATTTTATTTTATTAAATAAAATTCTTAAAAAAAAAATTCTTAAAATTTTTAATATAATTAGATATAAAAAAAATTAATAAAAATTGAATGAATTATAAATTTATTATCGATAATACAATATTACAAAAAAAATTGTCTTCTATTTTTAAAATGATATGTTATTCAATTGGCAACAATTGATGGGATGATATTGCAATTAATTTAATGACAAAAAGTGAAATAGTTTTGTGAATATTAGAAACTCAAATTGGAATATTTAGTATTCAAAAAGGTAACAAAAACTTAATATATGATTGGTTTTAGAATATTATTGTAGAGAAAATGCTACTCCATTTTAGGTTATAAGGTACCATTGGAGATGCTCTTATAGTGATAATGGACTTTAATTTATAAAGTGATTTGTGTAGGCTGTAAATTATTTTTATTTTTTTAACATAAATCCATCACTTTTTTTTTCATAATCACACATCACTCTGCATCTATTGCCATCACTTTTGGATGTCCGGCCATCACAGCAATACATGCAGTCGTCTGCATCAAAACTATTCTCTTGTGGGTTTGCGCCTTGTCTGCTTTACTAATTTCTTTTTAGTAGTCTTCTTAGAGATTAAAAAGTGTTCTATAACAATTGTCATTTATAAATAGTTATACTATACTTTTATTATATTACCATTTATTTTATATAAATACTAGTATTTCTTAACATTTATTACGAAATAGTTTAGTCGAATGATAAAAATAAAAATTTATTAGTTAATTAATACATATTTTTATTTTTAAAATTGAGTTAAAAAGATAGTTGTGCAGTAACGGAGAGAGTAGTTAGTATTTTTAGAAGCCAAAAACAAAGAAATGATTGATGAAAGATTGGATCACATCACACCAAGAGATAATTATCAAAATGGGCCATCAGAAGGAGGCCTTTCAGGTTTTAGGCTATGACTAATTGGATTATGAATTTTAGGCCATAACAAGCCATTTTTGTTCAACTTTAGGCCATTCTGACTTTTTATAATTATACTTGACCCTACCAACTTTTGCCTAATTATACTTTTGAACCCATCAGTTGACTTCAACTTTTGCCCTATTACACTTTGACCCCCATCTTATATTTTTCATTAAATATAGTCCAATTAAAGCCCATCATGGTTCCGATAATTAATTAAGCATTAAACTTCATACATTGGATTTGACCGTCTTGCTGCCGGGTTTCCTAAGCTCTGCGATTTTACGGACTTCTTCCAACCACGCAGCCGCGACCGATGGTTCACCGATTCTTGGCTCCTTCAACAACAAACAACACATCCCTATTTCGTTTCCTACCTTAGGGCGTAACAAGATATGGGTAAAGGTTTTTAACTATATTATCGGAATATTTGGAATACTGGAAGCCTGGATTTTATTGAAGAAATATTAAAAATATTATTCAAACATAATTTCCCCTAATGGAGAAGATAAATAAGTAGCTCCTCATGGAGGAAGCAAGACTCTTGGGGATGCTCCCCATACTATTACAAACACAGAAAGGAAATTTTGCAGAAAGGAAATATTACAAATGTTTTGAAGAGTTGGGAGGATTTTTCGATGCCTTCCATTTGCTTCAAACTCCTTTATTTATAGGCGCCCGCGGATTTCAATCCCGGATTCTAATCTTCCTCTAAATCCCTGTGACGTCACTACGTTCGTCACTTGGCCTTAATTTCCACCGGCTACATTAATGTTCTTTTGGAATTATTGCGTTAGGTGGCTTCTTTGTCAACTCTCCACCTTCTCTTGTCAGCCACTTACTGCCAACTACTCTACCTTCTTTGTCGGCTTTCAATTATGGGTATTGTCGACATCTCTTTTTTCTTTTACATCCAGCTAATCTTGCTTTGGCTTGTGAAAGTTTTTTGGACGTTTCTTCCCCTTGTCCTGTTCGGGTCCGGATTTTTTCTGGGTTACCCGGATCTTTGTACCGAATAGGGGTTTTCTGTTCTGCACAATATGGGCATATGTGGTTGTCCCATTGGCCAACATGCATCATGTTGCATGCCTTCTTTCTGATAGACTCGGTTGCTGGCAACTTTTTTTCCCAGATGAGTAACCTCTTCTTTTTGAAAGAGGTTTCTGCAAACTCTGTACTTTACCCTGTTAAAGAATTAACCAGGAACGATCCATTTAAATTGTTTGAGAATATTTTAAATGGATATTTAACCTTTTCCATCTCGGTGAGATAGACCCATAATCCCCATGCTCGTCGGGTGGAGATTTCATCTTCACTGATTGAAGATACCAATGGTGCCTTCTCATCCATAGACTTAACTCTGTTGAAGGCAATCATATCAGGCCTTTGTAATTTAATAAAATGAAAGACCGGATAAGAACATTTCCCGACTATTTCTAGTGCCACTAAAATGAACTTAAGCTCCAGAATATCTTCTCTTTGCAGGTGCGGGTTGTTCTGCCATCATTCGTGCACCGTGCTACTTATCCATCCCGGAAGTTTTTCGGTTTCCGGAACTAGTGATGTAGTATGAACAGATGCTAATGCTCCAAAGTCATACCACTTTCGAACCTCTTCTGGCTTCGATCCTCCGAGCATCCATACCCTCTTGTACCTCCCGGATGTCTCGATTACTGTTTTGCTCGGGTTAATTCCCGTTTTGGAAACCAGTTGTTCCCATTTTCATAGGTAGTCCAGCCAAGCTGTAGATAGGACCTTCTCGTCTGAATTAACCTAAGAGGTGTCTGTCATTGGCCTAAGGTTAATTTCTTCCTCTTTTACCCTAGAGGCAGTGGGTTGACTTGAACTTTCGGAAATATGACTTTCCTCTTGCTTAACATTTTTGTCGGTATCCGACAATGGTTTCTTTGAAGCAGTGCTTGAATCTACTTCTTCATATGTGACCACTTTAGCTTTTTGGGCACATTTCTCTTTGTTTACCAGGGAAGCTGACGCTTTCCTAATTGGCTATAATACTCTTTCCCATAGTGCTGTCATTGCTATATGGGAGGCTCGTATATTGTTGCGGACCATGTCCACATCGCTCTGTTGTATTTGGCCAGCTGCTCGTGCATTGATCTCGAGCTGTCAAAATGCTTTGATAGCTCCTCTAGGTTTTCTCTAAGGTGCCTGAATCTCGTAATTATGGAATCAGCTTCAAATGCTTCCATCTCTCGTCAAGAAATCTGCAAGAGCATTTTTATGAGATTTTATAACATCAATATCATAAGTATAATATTGACATTTAGCTTGCCATATGATAATACGAGCTTTTTCAATTTTTGATTCAAGTTTATTTTTTAAAAAAGCCCTAACATTAGTATTATCAACTTTTAATACAAATCTCTTTGCAAGTAAGAATAAAAGTCCATTTTTTAAATGTTTTCCATATTGCAAAGAATTCCTTCTCGTTAATATGCCAAAGTTTGGCTTTTTGTTCGGTGAACAACCCTCCTGTGTATTTACAAGGTTCTTGACCCGTAGTTGTTTTTCTCATGAGCACTCCTGCCCATCGAAAATCATTGGCGTCTGTGCAGACTACCAGCTCATCCTCATCTTGAGGTATCGCGAGTTTTGGCAAGCTATTGCAGACTTGCTTTAGTTCACGAATTCTCTTGGTATGGATTTCTTCCTATTTCCATCTAGAGCTTTCAATCTCTTTCAGGAGTGGTCTAAAATCATTTCTATATTTTGCAAGGTCTTTTATAAACATACCTGCAAAATTTACACCTCCCAATAAACTCTGAAGTTGTTTCTTGTCTTTTAATATATCAGGAAAATTGTGGATTTTCTCCACAATGTGTTCCTGTAACTCCATCACTGCTTCATCAATTTGAACTCCTAAGAATTCAATTTTGTTAGCAGCGATAGTAGCTTTTTTCTCAGAGAGAACAAGACCTTCCCTGTAACATGCATCTGAAAATATTTCAAGATGTTTAATATGTTCTTTAATATTTCGAGATGCAGTCAGAATGTCATCTATGTAGATGAACATGAACTCTAGATAATCCTTAAATAGATTATCCATCTTTCTTTGGAATATCTGAGGGGCATTAGAAAGCCCCATTGGCATAACATTCCAAATATATTGCCCTTGTGGGGTGGAGAATGTTGTGAATTTCTTCGACTCATTCTCCATCTTAATATGATAGAAACCAGATTTGCAATCAAACTTAGAAAACACTTTAGCACCTTTGATACAATCAATTAAGTGTTCTCTACTCGGAATGTAATAACCATCAAACTGTATTATTTTATTAATACCTGATAGTTTATTACCAACATGGATTTACCTCTTTTTATTTCACCGTGGTTTCTTAACACGAATCCAGGGCTACTACAAGCTGAGACTCGAGGCTCGACGAGTTTAAGATCGATATGCTCCTTGATAATTTGCTGCATATCTTTCTTATCTTGTATATTCATTAAGATAGGTTTGTATCGAACATACTCATATTTATATTGTTCTTTTACCTGTAGAGTAGCTTCGATCTTGTTTTTATCCCACTATACCAGAGGATCCTCGTTAAAGTTTCTCTGGATAAGTCTTTTGACATTTTCGAGGGACAATTTAGTTTCCCCATCAATGTCTAATGAAGTTATATTTAATGACTTCATTTCCTACATTGCTTCTTTGAGGTTTATTATTTCCTCAATAGAAGCTTTATCGAATCCTTGCTGTCTAAAAGACAACAAAGCCTTACCAAACTTTCTTTTATCCTGCATTTTTGGATGGGTTAGTTTGTCATCATTATCACCACGTTTGCTGCGAAATAATATAGGCATTAACCTGTTGAATGTCTTTTCTCTGCGCAACACGTGTATCTCATTTCCACAACTTGTGGTAAATATTAACAAATTTCTTTTGTTATCTTGAACATATTTTGTAAAGGATTGTATGAATTTTTTCCCTAACAAAATATCAGCTTCTGTATCATGAAAGTAAATAGGAGGCGATTTTACCTTATATCAAGGTGTACCAAATGCTCCTCCAATCATGATATTGGCCTGTCGAATACCCTTATTTAGTACTAAGTTTTTTTGGGAAAAATCTCTTCCTGCAATAATGGGTAATGATTCCATAACTTCGCTAGGGAAAACTCCTGGTTTTGCCGTGCAAATACCTGATCCTGAATCAATATAAGCTGCAAAATATTCCGACTTATATTGTTCATATATTATCCCTACTGAGATATAATGAAAAATGGACTTGTCATTTAATTCTGATGGTGTGACCCTTCAGATTGAATTCTATACCATTATCCTTTCTTACCCATGGTTTATGATTTTCGAGAAACCTTAATCCCAAAATCATAACCCCATTGTCTTTTCCAGCGGTGCCTAAGACTCTGATCTCGTGTCCTGCAATTTCAATTGTTCCTTCATTGGTTCCAATTGATGGCTGCTGCAAGTAGTATAAGTCATCACATGGAAAACGGTTAATCTTTTCAGTGATGTCAAATATTACTCGTATTTCTTTCCATTCTTCAGGACATTTAATCTTTAAATTATCTACCCCAATGGATTGAGGAGTTAGATCTTTGATGAACTCATTCCCTTTATATGCCATAATCATGTCTTCCGAAAAAAGACATACGGCTTGCGTACTCAATTCTAGCACTTGTTGATCTGTCTAGAATTGCATGATCTCTTATGTGTATGCCTACTCCTCCTAACCTTGGGATCTGGGTAGAATTTGGAGTCATGACTTCATAAAATTCCTTGAAAATTCTAGGAATTTCTATGTATTCTTTCCTGAGAAATAAGTCAGAATGTTGACTATTGGAAAGTGCATAAGAGATTCTATAAGTTATAGAATATGGCATGTTCCCTTCTTTCATCAGATCTTTTCTTTTAAAATCCTGGTGAAGGGTTATAGAACTCTACTAAAATCTTGGTCAGCTAAGTTATAAGAAATTCTAGGATGTATGTCAAACATTAACTTCCCAGCATATAAATTTCCTACCATAGTCCCAAGAAGACCATCTCTAAGGTTATTGATTATTCTATCAGTGACTGATAGATGTAATTCAGAATCAATGCCTTCTTTGAATGCTGACTTAATTACTACTTCCATGGCTCCTATGTGGATCCGTTTCATAGTAATGGCTATTTCCTCCTTCATTCTGCTTAATTCCTCAAGAATTTCTTCTTTAGAAATTAATTGTATATCCATAACATTACAAGTAAGTTCCATAGGAATTGCAAAATCACCTGCACTTACCTTGTAGATAATGTTATGTCTTCTCTGGTTGAGTCCCATCTGGTTAAGAACTCGTCCAATCCCGCCAATTCTGAATCCGCCATATGGGCTGAGGTTGGAATCTTGTCGCATTACTCTTTCCATGGTTTGATTCGAGATCGTCATCCTTGAAAAGAATCCAGACAGGTTTTCAGCAGTCTGAATCCTGTCCTCTTCAGTCAGACTCGGTTGAAGATCCATCTGAATATGAGTCCGAGTCACTTCTTAATTCTTCCTCATAGATGCTTTCATATGAGGGTATGCCTTCAAACTGATAGACTGGTACCAGCTTTCCATGGTAGACCGCTTCCACGATATCCTCCGTGGCTTTGTACATTCGTATCTCACGATTCTGGGGGCAACCGGGTGAGATATGACCTCTGGCTCCACACTTCCAACAGTTGCAGTCCTTGAAGCTTTCGTTGGCTCGGGTATGGGCTCGTCTGAACGTTCTCTTGGACTTCGTTCTCCCCGTGCTCCTTGCTGCTGAGTTAGTTGAGCCTTGCGATGAACTCTTCGTCATTCCCATTCTTTGTCCAGTTTTGTATGTTCTGGCCTTGCTCTTGGACCACCATGCTCTTCTTCTTTCTTCTCTTTTCTTCTGACGCTCCTATAATTGTTGAAAAATCATTATTTTCACAGCAAAGAGGGGTCGTTTTTATTTTACCTCTTCGTCTCTTGATGTTCTTTTGGGCTACTGCCTGTTGACACCATTCTCTGAGCTTATCCTTTAAGAAGGACATTCTTCGGGCTATTGAGTCCACTGTACCAGGGGATACTGTGTACGACTGGATCAACATCTCTCTGCATGGGCTGCAGATTTTTGCAAAGAACATGGCATGCTACTTCAGATGTCATTTTACTCCGAAAATAGTATTTACGAAACTATTAGATATATTCGTCTACTGCGTAAATAATTCTTGACTCCATACCCAATAGTGCTTGGGTATAGACCTTGATTTTTTCAGTTCTCTGTTATTCAAAATAACTATCTTTTACAAAATGGGTTTTTAATAAGAGGACAAATCTTTCCCAGATTGTGCTTTTGGATTCTCCGTCGAGTATTTGCTCCTTTAAAGTCGCCGTGGAGTTTTTCCAGCCCAACTTTGCCGATCCTTCGAGACTTAGCTCTATTAATCTGACAAAGTTTTCTTCATCGAGATCCAAAGTAGTCGCTGCAATCTTCATTGAAGCTACCCATTTTCGATCAGATCTTCGATGTTTCGGAAGTCGATAACATCGAGGTTCAGTGTTATGCCATATGGATTTAATGGTTGTAACATCGTCTTGACCCACGGTGTAGATTCTGGTGCTCTACTTGGGTTCCGTCTTGGGTTTCGTCTTGAATTGAGATGCACCTCAGGATATCTGTTCATGTGGAAGTCTGTCATTGGGACATCAGGCGGTCCATCGTGGGTCACATTGGATCCTGATTCTTCCGCATAACCCAATTGAAGAACTTCATTGGGTTTTACAATAACTAGATCTATAATCTGAAGTTGGGAATATGATTCTGCTAATTCTTATAGATCTGATAGATCTTGAAATACTCATTCGACTGTTTTCAGGAGATCGATCATAAGCTCTTCTTGTGATTTCTGCTTTGGAACCATAGTTGCTTTACCCTTTTGATGTAAAGCTTGTACGGGTCCGAATGCATCTCTAATATTGGCTTGGTTATTCTTGGAAGATCCATGAATATCCTTTTTGCATTTTCTTGATATCCGAAATATCAAAATTTCAGATTTAAAATCTCTTTCTTTGTATCTTGAAACAATTTCAAGATCTCCTCTGTTGATTGATTCAAGTTATCTAATTTTCCAGGTAAAATTAATACCCGGTTGCCATAATCTTGAATTGTTTTTTGGATTTCTCTTAAGTCCTGTGAGAACTTAGAGCTATCCGGATCAATTTCTTTCCAGTTTGTTCCTCTAATTTTTTGGAAAGAAATTACTTTTAATAATATCTTGTCCTATGGACAAGTTCAAGAACTTCCTTTGGAATTTTCTATTTTTTATTTCCAAATCTTGGAATTAACTCGTAGGTTCCAAATTAATTGAATACATTAAATAATTAAATCTTCACCATTAAGAGATAAAATAATATAAATAATATAATTAATATGTTCTTCAATAAACACTAGGCTCTAATACCAATTTTCAAGTGCGTTGGGCGTTATTCATATAATGAAAAATTAAGTATATTGAGAAATGATTAAAATAAATAAAGTCAAACTTTCTTGGGGTTGAAATGAAAGAAAGAAAAGTTATTGGGGTCATTTATTAATTTCAAATAGGTCATATGGCCTAAATTTTGCAAAACTATATTTGTTATGCCTAGTTTTCACAATTGCAACATGTTATGGCCTAAAAGCGGAATAGCTCATTGTTATAGCTCTTTTTAACATTTACCACTTACACCAATTATAGAAGAAATAAAAAGGAAGGAAAATGGGCATTGTGGGTTTCCGTCTTTGTATGTAATTATTGTTAGCTGTAGGGTCAGCAAATTCAAACCCACGTGGCACATTAACAATACAAGAAGACTCCATGGCATTTCGAGTCCGTTTATTTATCCTATAAAATGATTTTGAATTAGATTCATTTTCAATTTGCTTCCCTAACCTCGCTTTTCATGTAACCACTAAATTTATTTTGATTTTTTTTATTTGTTGCTTACCTCCATTTGTAATTAATTTGTGTTAGGTCCCCTCAATGACATAATCTTAATTCCTAACCTATCAACTTGTTCAAACAATTTAAGTGAACACTCGTTATTCAGTTTAATATAAAGAAACTAATATATATATATATATATATATAACAAACACAGGAATTTGTTGATGTCAGTTCGGCTTAAGCCAATATCTGGGGTACCAATCCAGGAGAATCCACTATATGTTTAAAGATCCACGATCTAAACAATAGTGAGTATAAATTCGCCAAACTCCAATCACCAAGCAGAGATTTGTAAAAACCAAAACTATCCCAAGTCTTCGTGAAGATATCACAATCTTTCTCCAAATCCTCGAAGGCTCCCCATCCAAGTTTGCCCGTGATGAAACCTGTTTGCATATCCTCTTCTTAAGATGTTTCTTTTAAGCGTGGGTTGACGATGCCTAGGAAAGTCCCCTAATTCGTCAATTTCAATCAAAGAGCAATTAACTCCTCACGATCCAAGTAGTCCAAGGCTCGGTTGCATAAAGGTGTTAAACACTAGTACACAAGATGGATCTAAGACTCCTTCACTTCAAGATAAAATCACGAACACGGTGAAGGAATCTTTTGGCACTTCAAGGGCCTGTTTGTTTTGGCTTTTGAAAAAATGAGAAGTCAGTAGAAAAAGGAGAAGGAGGGAGAATGAGAAGTCAAAAGCAAAAGCAACCCAAATAATTATTTGGATTGATGTATTAAAAGCTGCTTTTTCATGGGAACATGTTTGGATGAATTGTACATAGAAGGACGTTTTATATACTAAAATTACTAAAAGGGACATCAATCTTATAAGAGTATTTAAAATTTATTTTATTTCAATTTAGTATATACTGTATATTATAAATCTGAAAATATATTTAAAATAATTTTTTATAGGTAAATTTAATTAATATATATGAGATAATATTTGAATTGTATTATAAATAAAATTTATTATTAACATCAAATTGGAAATGGATGTGTTTTTCATAATTCAAATTTCATAAGAAATTCTACAATGTGGGCGACGGTGAATTCTGAAAAGGTTGAAGACATAATGATGGACGCTGCTTGATTTTAGAGATTTAGAAATTGCCTAATTTAATAGGGATATTTTGGTATTATTCTTCCTAAAATAACTTCTCCTTTTTCTGGAAGTAACCCCCTACTGACTTTTAAAAAAAGGATACTTTTAACTTTTGTTTTTCCTTCTACTTTTTTAAAAAGGAAAAACAAACAAACCAAAAAATAAAAAAATAACTTTTTTTTTTGATGAGCCGAAGCCAGAGAAGAAAGTAAAAATTAGGACCAAAACAGGAAGGTCCAAACCATATATATATATATATATATATATATATATAGGAAAGCGAAAAATAGAAACCTAACGACTAGGGAGCCAATCGCCTAGCGTATTCACAATCAATTCCTTCCGAACAAGATCCGGAGGAAAAGCCCAAGTGGTAATAAAATCCTCCAGAAATGCCCTATGTAAAGCAAATCTATCTTCAAATAGGAAACCAGAATTACCAAACGTCCACTGCGGCTCAATAAGTATCAAAACCTCCGAAGCAATACGATGAATAATATCCCGCAAACTCCTAGAATTATTCTCCTTAACTCCACCAAAATTCCAAGCTAGTAGTTTGAAATATTTAAAATCCATAAACAACAAATTGAAGGGAAAACGGCAAGGAGAGACAGCAGGAACCTATCAACAGCTGAATACTGCCTGCATACTCGGTTCCCCTCTCTCCGTAGCTTCTGCCATGGATTGATCAACCCCTTCCTCTGGCCTGATCTTGGCGCTCGTTTCCTCATCATTACTGTACACCGGATTTTCCTCATGGATCCCTTGCTGCTCATTGGCGTTGTCTGGAGAGGGACGAGCTCGCTTAGCTACCACAGGGTTGCCATCGGAAATAGCAAGGATTTTCCCTTGTTGGGCCTTGCCCCAATTTGGGCCCTTTCTATCCTTCATGGGTTGTTTACCCTTGGCAACTACCACAAATTTGTCTTGGTCCCTCATAGTAATCCCCATTTTGAAGTCAATGGCCTGCCCTTTAAGATTTTTGTTTCTCAACATGGATAGGGGTTTACTGGGCTTGCTAGGCTTAGTGGATTTTTTTTTAATCACTTTAATCCACTCTCCCGCGTCTGGCTGCTCTGGAATAGGCTCACTTTCCCCATCTGCTGAATCCCTAGGCCAACTTGCAGCTCCTAGTTGTGGTACATCCCTCGAGGGGCTCTTGTCATTTGTTACCTTAGAGAGAGTTTCCCTATCAGTACTCTTGGGAGACTCCCTTTTGTCCTCATCCTCCAATTGCCTATCCTCTTTTAAGTCTGTGTCCATAGCAGAGTTTTCCTTTCTGTCATATGTCACCAAAGGGGAAAGGTCAACTTCCCCCTTTTCTGCAGACAAACAAGTTGCTCCCTTTTCCTTTAACATGATCCTGTGCACCTCTCCGGCCGTCTCCGGTGGCTCCTTGGCCACTTCAATGGTGTTGTTAGTGCAAATGTGACTACCATGTCCATACCTTTGGCATCTCGAGCATAGCAAGTGAAGTCCCTCGTAGGCGACCTTTCGCCATGTTTCCCCAACCAAAACGCTAGAGACGACAGGTAAGCTTAAATCAATCTCCACACAAACCCTTGCGTATCTTCCTCTATTGACCCCTTTCGACGTAGCATCCACCCGGATAGGCTTCCCAAGACCTGCTGCCATTCTAGTGAGCATTAGTTCATTGAAGAATTCCAGACTCAGACCCGGGAACCGAGCCCATACTATAGTTTTCTTTGGCGTTTCCTCATTCGCTATGAAGTTAGGCCGCCATGGACAGACCGTCAAGTAGCTTTCGAAGGCCATCCATGGGCCGTCGCTGAGCACTTTAGTCCTGTCCGCAATCCTTTCAAATTTAACCAGGAAGAAGCCCGCGTCCATGTCGATCATGTCGAAGCCAGACTGAAGCTTCCAGATTTGGGCTAGTCTGTTCTTAAGAGCCAAGTACCCTACTTTCTTCCCTAGGACAGAAATAATAAGTCCGTCTTCAAATGGTTTGCAGAGGCGAGCTTTGATCCTAGGATCCACCGTAACACGTGGCTTCATTCGATCTCCATTGATGAAGTCAAGGGAAATCAGTTCCTCATTGGCTGGATCCTCCATAAGCGAGCCAGGGGTAGCACTCTTTCCTTCCATTACCTTGTCCCTGAAGGATATCTGGGCGCCATGCGAAAAGGTAAAGTGTGATTTGGGGGGCAGGGGGGAGGTTCCCGCCGGAGAACCAGTCACGGAGGGGTTGGAAGAGGCAAGTGGGGGAAAGCTCTCGGGAGGTTTCATCCTAGAGAGAGAAAAAAGTGGGAAGTTTCCTATTTGTTGAAAAAAAAAAAAAAGGCAAAACAAACAGCCTGGCTCCAAGTCACTCAAATTGGATAATAAACAAACAGCCTTTCAAAATAATAACTTTTTGAAAAAGCAAAAGTCAAAAGGAGAAAAAAAAAGGCAAAACAAACAGCCTCCAAGTCACTCAAATTGGATAATAAAAAATATATAGAAATTGATCAAAATCCTCTTTCCTCCAATTGTAGAGATATTTGAAGTGCATCCAACTCCATTGAAGGTAAGAATATCTTTCCATGTACACAGATGGAGTTTCCTGGAATAGATTATTTTATTGCCAAATAACTTGAGCCTATCCCAGAACATCGTCTGCTAGCCGTTGTGGAATTCAACGCGTGTTTTTGGCAACTGTCTTTCAATGATAGTTTGTGAAACTTTTGACAATTTCCCACTATACGAGTATCTTTAAAAAGAAGATAATCCCGATTTAATTTTATTTAATGAAACCATTTTATGAAGATGGAGTTGGGATTAGGATATATTTATAGGTTGTCACGTTTTTATATACTCGTGTAGGAAACTGTGGCCCGAAAGCACACGGTGTTAAAAATTTCAGTAATTTATAGTAAGACCGGATCGTTCACTGAAGGATGTGCGATAGAAGCAGGTCCCACGCCGTTTCATAAGATTTTCCACTAGGTTACTCGATTCAAGTTTGAGTTTGGTTTTACAACTACTAGACATAATTTAAACTAGATTATAAAAGCAATTAAAATTATTCTACAAAGCAATTAAATTATATCTAAGAAAGCAATTAAATTTATTCTAGGAAAGCAGTGAAAATTATTCTATGAAAGTATGTAAAATTATGCACTATCTAGAAAGCGAATTTAAAATTTGACAGAAGGGACATGGAGAAAATAATAAGGATTGGACAAGATTTAGATGAAGCAGTAATTAAACTTCCATTTTGTTACATAGAGCTTCATTTAGGATAATCCATCAGTTAGTTAACTATCATGCTCCTATACTATGTTCTCTTTAGCAGGCAGGTACATACAGTAGAGGTTTACATGCTCTTAGGACCTCAAGATCTAAGATACCACAGATCTATAACTGCCCCTGTCGAGGTATGTTATCTATCTGTGGTGGATAAACAACACCTGACAAATCATTAGTTGAAATGCCAAGTACTCCTATCATTCCCCCGATCATGCCCAAAGTTTTAAATCAAGTCCCGAACCATTCCATAACTCTTAAACCTTATATACGGCGGCCAACCTCTAATTCTTCCGAGTGACCTCTATAAAAGCATTTAAAGGAAAGCAGTAAAGAAAGCATTTAAAATCCTATCACTCGGAATCTTCAAAGGTTATTCATTCCGTTAGTATAAAAGAGCCCCTGGTCTTGATGACCAGTTGCAGATCAAGAACTCCTGAATATCTGTAAGCCACAGGGCTCATAACATCTAGGTAATTATGAGATACAAACTAAATGGAACAGATCTATAAATAAATCTGCTCCGGATGTACTCACTCAAGACTCAAGAATAAGCTTTGGCAGAAGAGGATAGTAGTTGAAAGAATACTCAACCCTATCTTAGAAAATAACTAAGGCCTACATTTTATTCCTCTAGTATTACTTATCACGTCTTGTCTGAATCCAAGTGGACATCGCCTTGATGCAATACTTAATACTATAAGATTTCTAACACAGAGCAATTTTTTGAGAAAACAATTGAAGTTTGAAAATCATTCCCTACACTGGTACTAAACTCTCAATTAAAACACAGATCCTTTCAGTCTAGATGAGACCTAATCGCTGACTCTGCTTATAAGTTCTCAAAATCAACCCCCAGTAGAATATAAGTTAATCATAATTGTGGAAATTATCCTTCACTCAGATCCGGATTTTATAAAGTAATTTTTGTTGGAAATTTATTATGCAACATCTGATTTAATGCAAGACTTCTATGTCCAAGGGAAGGATCCCATGATAATTTGACCACAATATCTACATAATATTATTATGCATATATTTATATGCGAAGATAAAATAAATTACCCCAAAATATATGGCAGGGTTAGATAGAATTTGTTACACAAAGATGAGTTAGCCTTTAGATAAGAAGATTTGGCTAAAAAGACGTCAGAAATAACCGGGGTGATCTGGACTGCAAACATCTGCTATCCAGTTCCCAATTATCCCAGGTGGTATGATTTTTAGACAGTAAAAGACCTTCAATGACAGTGATTGCTATCATCGAGAGTTCTACTATCCATGAATTGAGGAAAAACCCACATGTTTTCTTACTGCAGCACTATTACAACAGTGTTTATCGACACTGTTCAATGGTACCACAGCTCGAAATTCAGGTTTGAAATTAAGATAAGAAAAATAAAACTGTATCTAATTAGGAACTGGCTGAGTGGCTAATCGTTATCCCTGTACAGAGACATTTATGCCGGAGCTTCCACCAGTCTCAAATCAGGCCATGCAAAATAACGAGAAATAATTAATACACAGAAGACGAGCTAGTCGTATCCCAGAAGGGACCTTTTTGCCAACATTGATCTGTATTCCTTATTACTCATTTCATACACACAATAAAAAGGAAAAATAAGAATAAGAATAAATAAAAGATTTTTGATACTGTATAAGTATTAATCATACAGTAATTTTGACACTAATGGGTTGAGATGTATAATGGGTAGAGTTAGATGTAATGGGCCTAAGCCCAACACACCCATGCAGCTTACACACCTCGGGAAAATAAAAATATTTTTGGGATTTTAAAATAAAAATAAAAGAGAGATCGGATGCGGTCTTTTGAATTAGATGCGGTCTAAGATGAAGTGTTTGGCCTTGCGCCATGATTGGTCATTACAGGGATGCGGTTAAATCAATTGATGCGGTCTAGACCGCATCTGATAGACCGCATCCATGCTCAAATTTTGGCTAAGGCATTTTTCTTCAAAAGGTGAATGAGATGTGGTCTATCAATGATGATGCGGTTTAGACCGCATCTGATAGACCGCATGTGATTGACAAAAATGTTTAAGGCATGAAAGGTGGATATGCAATGAGATGCGGTCCTTTAATGCGATGCGGTCTACCATGGTGGTGCGGGTTAAACCACACCAAGTAGACCGCATCCCAGTAGACCGCATCTAGGTGAGGAATGCAACAAAAATCTAACACTTTTTATGGGACGCGGTCTTTTGACACTGATGCGGTTTAAACCGCATCAGTAAGACCGCTGCATGCAAATTTTTCTAAGGCCTTTTTCTTCACAGAGCATTACATGCGGTTTCTTTTAGTGTGGTTTATGATAGATGCAGTTTAGAACGCATCCTTCATTTCGCACCAGTGTCATCTCGCACTTATACTTATGAAAATTTTGTGTTTTAACAATTAATACATGCACAGTGGGCCATAGCAAGGATTTAACCCTAAAAACTACAAATATAAAATTAAAGATCTATTCTACCAAAAATAATATAAAACTAAGAACTACATGCATAATAAAGAAAAACACCAACATTATCTAAGGAAGCATAAATTGTAGATCTAGAACAAGAAAATAAGAATAAAGCATTAAAACCCTAGATCTAACAAACCCTAAAATTATCTAAACCCTAAGAACACTATTTGAAGCTCTAAGGCACAAACATGCTACAAACCCACCACACATGCATTTATTAAATCTGAAACTCAACAACATAATAAATGACTACTAGTTGCTAGCAAGCATTCTACACATTTATTACTAGGAAAACATTAAATAGTGTTAAACACATAAGTCAAAAACCCATTTTTGGGATTTTTTCCTTGTATTAAAACACTTGAAGGCATGAAAAATAACCCAAAACCACTCATTATTTGAAGGTTAGATTTATTCTAAACTAGAAAGCCTTTAAATATATGGTAATGGCTACTCTAAAAAGGGTAAAAACAAGAGTTTGCAACTAATCTATGGTGAAAATAAGCTAAAACTAAGCTACATTACAAGAAAAATAAAGCTAAACTACACTACCTACCTAACCTTAGTGGGTAAGAACTGAAGGTCATTGCTCTCTCTTTTTGAACTTTTTACTGTCTGAATGGATAATGTATTCTTGAAGTGATGGAGGAGACACCTTTTTGTACTCTTTTTTACGAAACCCTAGGCCCATTAAGTCAAACAGGGCCCATTAACAGGAGCATGCATTTATCACGTGTTGCACAGCTTTGTCCGGATCCGTCCTTCAGAGATGCGGTCATTTTGATTGTGATGCGGTCTAGACCGCATATAATATACCACATCTCATGCGGTCTTCTCTTCCTTGATCTTTTGGCTGGGATGCGGTCTAACTGGATTGGTGCGGTTTAAACCGCATCAAGTAGACCGCATGC
Organism: Hygrophila difformis; assembly: GCA_030278955.1. Taxonomy (NCBI): domain Eukaryota; kingdom Viridiplantae; phylum Streptophyta; class Magnoliopsida; order Lamiales; family Acanthaceae; genus Hygrophila; species Hygrophila difformis. The sequence continues at coordinate 46,667,817 of JAOANR010000009.1, forward strand.
ATTTTCAACACTTAGCCAATTTTTGCTTCTTTTCCTCATGAACTTGGTTTCTTGCTTCCTCGACAGATGCGGTCTTTTTGGCTGGGTGCGGTCTAGACCGCACCAAGTAGACCGCATCTTGTAGACTGCATCTCTTCCCATCACTTAGTGGATTTTTGTGCTTCTTCCTTCAGTGGTGCGGTCTATGTGGATTGATGCGGTTTAAACCGCATCAAGTAGACCGCATTGGGTAGACCGCATTGGGTTCCAACACTTAACAAAATTCTTGCTTCTTCTTGTCCAGGTGCGATCTCTTCTATGCATGCGGTCTTAAACCGCATCCATATGATAGACCGCATCTATTTTCAATACTTAACCAAATTTTCAGTTTTGTGGTAAACTCAAAACCACAGTGAAATAAAAAGAGGTAAACCCAAGTTGGTAATAAATTATCAAGGTATTAATAAAATAATACAGTTTGATGGTTATTATATTCCAAGTAGAGAACACTTAATTGATTGCATCAAAGGTGCTAAAGTGTGTTCTAAATGTGATTGTAAATCTGGTTTCTATCAAATTAAGGATGAAGAATGATTCGAAGAAATTCACATCATTCTCCACCCCATAAGGGCAATATATTTGGAATGTTATGCCAGTGGGGATCTCCAATGCCCCTCAAATATTCCAAAGAAAAATGTATAATCTATTCAAAGATTATCTAGAGTTTATGTTCGTCTACATTGATGACATTCTAATTGCATCTAGAAATATTAAAGAGCATATTAAACATCTTGAAATATTTTCTGCTGCATGCCACATGGAAGGTCTAGTTCTCTCTGAGAAAAGGCCACCATCGCTGTTAACAAAATTGAATTTTTAAGAGTTCAAATTGATGACGCAGGGATAGAGTTACAGGAACACATTGTTGAAGAAAATTCTCATTATTCCTGATATATTAAAGGACAAGAAACAGCTTCAGAGTTTTTTGGGAATTGTAAATTTTACAGGTATGTTTATTAAAGACCTTGCAAAATATCAAAATTATTTTAGACCACTCCTAAAAGAGACTGAAAACTCTAGATGGAAATGGGAAGAAATCCATACACAAAGAATTCGTGAACTAAAGCAAGTCTGCAATAGCTTGCCGAAACTCGTGATGCCTCAAGATGAGGATGAGTTGGTAGTCTATATAGACGCCAATGATTTTCGGTGGGCATGAGTGCTCATGAGAAAAACAACTACAAGGCAAGAACCCTGTAGATACATAGGAGGGTTGTTCACTGAACAACAAGTCAAACTTTGGCACATTAATGAAAAGGAATTCTTTGCAGTGTGAAAAACATTTAAAAAATGGCATTTATTCTTACTTGCAAAGAAATTTATTTTAAAGGTTGATAATACTAATGTTAGAGTTTTTCTAAAAACTAAACTTGAATCAAAAATTGAAAAAGCTCGTATTATCAGATGGCAAGTTGAATGTCAATATCATACTTATGATATTGATGTTATAAAATCCCATGAAAATATTCTTGAAGATTTCTTGATGAGATATAGAAGCATTTGAAGTAGATTCTATAATACGAGATTCAGACACCTTAGAGAAAATCTAGATGAGCTATCAAAGTATTTTAGACAGCTGGATATTCATGTAAGAACAGCTAGCCAAATACAATAGAGCGATGTGGACATAGTTCGCAATGATATACGAACCTCCCATATTGCAATGACAATGCTATGAAAATCGGTACTAGAGCCAATCAGGAAAGTGTCAGCTTCCTTGGTAAACAAAGAGAAATGTGCCCAAAAAACTAAGGTGGTCACATATGAAGAAGCTGATTCAAGCACTGCTTCAAAGGAACCATTGTCGGATACCGACAAAAATGTCGAGCAAAAGGAAAGTCACATTTCTGAAAGTTTAGATCAACCCACTGCCTCTAGGGTAAAAGAGGAAGAAATTAACCTTAGGCCATGACAGACACCTCTAAGGTTAATTCAGAGGAGAATGACATATCTACAGCCTGGCTAGACTACCAAAGAAAATGGGAACAACTGGTTTCCAAAATGGGAATTAACCCCAGCAAAACGGTGATCGAAACATCCAGAAGATACAACAGGGTATGGAGCTCGAGGGATCGAAGCCAGAAGAGGTTCGAAAGTGGTATGATTTTGGAGCATTAGCACCTGTCCATACCATATCGCCAGAGTTTCCGAAGATAGAAAAACTCCCGGGATGGATATCATGGCAAAACAACCCGTACCTTCAAAGAGAAGATATTCTGGAGCTTAAGTTCATCTCAGCAACACTAGAAATCATTGGAAAAGGTTCATATCCGGTCTTTCGTTTTATTAAATTACAAAGGCCTGATATGATAGCCTTCAACAAAGTCAAGTCTATCAATGAAAAGGCACCAATGGTATCGTCCATTAGTGAAGATGAGATCTCTATTAGACGAGCATGGGGATTCTGGGCTGTCTCATAAAGATGAAAAGGTCAAATATCCATTTAAAATCTTTTCCAATAATTTAAATGGATCGTTCCTGATTAATTCTTTAACAAGAAAAAGCACCGAGTTCGCGGAAACCTCTTTAAAAAAAAAGAGATTACTTATTTGGGAGAACAACTTGCCAGCAACTGAGTATACCAAAAAGAAGGCATGTAATATAATGCATGTTGGCCAATAGGATAACCACATATGCCCATATTGTGCAGAACAGGAAAAATCCTTATTCGGTACAAAGATTCAGGTAACTCAAAAGAAATCCGGACCTGAACAGGATAAAGGGAAGAAACGTCCAAAAAACTTTCACAAGCCAAAGTGAGAACAACAGGATGTAAGAGAAAAAGAGGTTTCGGAAATACCTAATCATTAGAGGCCGACAAAGTAAGAAAGAGTAGTTGGCAATTAGTGGCCGACAAAAGAAGATGGAAGTTGACAAGAGATGCCACCCAAGAACAATAATTCAGCAGACAATAATGTAGCAAGCTAAATCCAAGGCAGGTGACGAACACAGTGACGTCACAATCGATTAGAGAAGATGTGCAATCCGCAGCTAAAGTCTGCGGATGCCTATAAATAAATGAGTTTGAAGCAGATGGAATGCATCGAAAAATCCTCCCAACTCTTCAAAATATTTGTAATATTTCTCTTTCTGCAAATTTCCTTTTCGAGTCTGTAAAAGTATAGGGTACATCCCCAAGAGTCTTGTATCATCCATGATGAACTAGGTATTTATATTCTCCATTAGGAAAAATTATGTTTAAATAATATTTTAAATATTTTTCAATAAAAATCCAGGCTTCCAAATATTCAAAATATCTCGATAATATATTTAAAACCTTTTACCTATATCTTGTTACGTCCTAAGGTAGGAAACGAAATAGGACTGTGTTGTTTGTTGCTGAAGGAACCAAGAATCGACAAACCATCGGTTGCGGCTGCATGATTGGAGGAAGTCCGTAAAATTCCGGAGCTTGAGAAACCCGGTAGCAAAGCGGTCAAACCCAAGGTATGGAGTTTAGTGCTTAATTTTATTATTGGAAGTGTGATGGGCTGTTATTGGACTTAAGGACATGAAAAACCAAAATTTTTGGAGTCAAAATACAATAAAGCAAAAGTTGGTTGGTTCAATTGAAGTTTGAAAAGTCTAAATGACTTTAATTTGGTCAAAAATAGTTTCTAATGACTTGAAATTGGAAATTGATTTTATCATGGCCCAAATGAGCAAAATGATGTCTTCTAATGGCTTAAAATTTTTATTAACTCTAAATATTTTGAAAAATTGCGAAAGAAAAATGATCATTTCATAGATTTTTCTATATTCCTATAACACTAAAAATAAAAATAAAAAAAAAATTATACTGTAATCTTTCAAAAATTTTAAAATAGTTAAGATTAATACTAAAATAGATCACTACAAGATCTTAATTTTGATTTTAGGTTACTACAAACATCAATTACCAAAATAACCCACTGAAAAGGACGGTGGATTGTAAAAATAGGCCAAATGACCTTGTGGTAACCTATTTTTACAAAGCAGATAGAGGTCACTACAAGGTCATTTAGCCTATATTTATAATAATACACTGCCCTTGTAGTGGCATATTTTGGTAATTGGTATTTGTAGTGGCCTAAAATCAAAACTAAGCCATTGTAGTGGCTTATTTTAATAATTTTTTATGTTTTGTGTTGTTGAAATGTTCTTTCATGTGTCGCTGAAATGGTCAATAGATGTTTTGTTTATTGTTTAATTTTGACAAGTCTACCATTTCATTTTTCAGCCTGTTAGAAAAGTTTTTAATGTATGAGATTATCCATCCTGATGTAATTCAGTCTGACTTGAAGAACAGTAACTTGATCCTTTGGCCAAACCTTTTGATGCCTTGGGGTTTGAAGGCTTGCATGTCTCTGTCACAATTATTCTTAAATTGTGATCATTGCAAAAATATAAATCACATTACATTGTAGATTTCACTTCACTAAAAGTACATACTTTAAATGGGACCTGAGCAAAACTTGAAGTATGCACAATTAATGAAAACCACACAATAATATATCCCATTAAGCTCAATCATAATATTGGGATTGAATTTAATTATCGGGACATATTCATTGTTTGCACTCTCCAGTCTCCATCCCACAGGCGACATCTGTAGATATGCACTCTCCATTTCATCAACCTTTCTGACCTCGACAACACACCAAAATACTATTATTATTTCTCTCGAATAATTGAATTCAATTATTTCCTTATATGTTATAACTTGTATTATTTGCCGTATTTTGTCATCTTATCTTATCACCCATATTCTGAATAATTTTCGATCCACATATCACATTGCCACGTTCAGCTCCAAAAGACAACTGTGTTTGTCTCAGCCAAATATAATAAGTGTAATAATGTACGAGAGTCCAGTCTTGTAATGACACAACCAGTATTTTTTTTTATTCATTTCGCGTATAATTGGTGATTGGTTGGTAAGCGGGAGTCACTATCAGATCATCGAGTATAAGATGGAAATACTACTAATATTTATAGTTATATAGAATATCATCATGATTATTATATAGTTTATAAAATACCAGCTATAATAAAGCAAAAGTGATGGTGCCTATCAACCAAACAATCATGCATGCATGTGGCATTACTGAGGCCGTTGCCTTGTACAAATAGATAATACTCCCTCCGTTTTTTTTAACTTCACCCATCCTGCACTGCACGCAATCCAATGCACATTTTCAATCATCAATATCTCATATTATATAAGTAAAAATTATAAAAGTTTGATATTCTAAAACTACGTGATTAGACGAATCCAATAAGATCTCACTTGACTATGTTTTATCTTATATAACTATATGAAAAAGTTAAATTAAAGTTACTCAATGAATAGTATCTACTATGCTAATTGTGAACTTAAAAAAAAAAACGGAGGGAGTATAATACTGTACATTCCATGGTAGAATCTACCACAAATCTGGATTGTGGGTTTGCGTCTTGTCTGTATTGTTCTGCACTGCAGCTTTTGAGAGTTCTTTTTAGAGGTGTGGGGAGCTTTAGATTTTATATAAAAATAGTAGCCTCATTCTGTACATTAGTTTCTGAGGGCTGTAATTATGATTTGAAGCTCTGTAAATTGAACCTACTTCAAGTAACGTTTAAAATTAGCTACCAAATTATTCTCATCAAATTATAATTTTATGACAGCTATAACTACTTTATCGAACACTTATGTAAAACTTATAGCTCCCGCTCCTTCAGCTCCAATAGCTCCAGCTACCTACCCTACAATTCGCAGTCTCAACTCTGCGTGCAGTGCGTGCAGAACATGCCTTTAATTAGTTATTGTTAGCTGTAGGATCATCATCAAATTCAACTCCAGGGGACACATTAATAATACAACAAGACTCCATGTGAATTTCGAGTCTGTCCAAAACTCCGATCGCTATAAAATGATTTTGAATTAGATTCCTTTTCCATTTGCTTCCCTATCTAGCTAACCTCGGTTTTATTGTAACCAATAAATTTATTTTGAATTTTTCATTTGTTGCTTATCTCCATTTGTAATTAATGTGTATTATTGTCTATTATTCTTTCAATTCTTTTCCTGGAAAAAAAAAAAGTTTCAATTCAGACGTAGTATTAATTTGATAGCAAAAATGTATTGTGTTTGGATTTGTTTATTATACAAAAATGATTACTGAATGTTTATGAGAGATGTTATTAATTAGGCGAGCTGTTTGTTGTTGAATAAGTGTTTTCTGTCATCCATTATGTTGGGTTTGCAAGTGATTATTATCATTTTTGAATTACCATAAGGGAATAAATAAGATGATACGAAGAGTCAATAACAACTTGTGCACCAGTCAATAACCCTGCAGTGCAGATCGAGACTTCAAAAGTGTATATTATACTACAGTACAGCCAGGACCGGACAAAGATGACGAGTAAACGAAAAAGTTACCACTACTAGCCTCTCCCTTTAATTCCCTGTCGGATTCCCAACAAAGAACATTATATTATATATATTGCTTAGCTTTCACAAAATAAATTAGAGGGATGATAGAATATATGCATGACCCTAATCGTTCTTCGATCTGGAATGGAATGGCTCTAGTAGTAGTAGTAGTACAATGGAAAGGGAGGCGGGGGGCCCACCAGAGAAAATGCAAGACGATCAGACAGACGAAGTTCGGCATCGGACACGTGTACAAGACAAGCCGAACACGAACTGGGTGACGTGGCACTTGTTCATTCATACTACTACACTAGGCTAGAAAAGGTGTCGAGAGTTCGAGACTCTATTGGAGTGGGTCAACAAATCTCTCCATTTCCATGGACTAATTAATACTATTAGGAGCCTGTTCATTTTACTTTCTGTGCTTATGTGCCAACTCACCTATCAACATTTTATTATACGTATCTAAATAATGATAAGTTATTCAATTATTTTTGCTAGTGTTTTTTCTGGCTTCAATTATTTTGCTAGTGTTTGGCCAAAAAAGAAAGTATATTTTTAAAGTCCATATAAATACAATCTAGTACATTTGGGCTAGATACTATACTATACTATTCTATTTGGGAGAATTAGAGTTTGCCCTCTCCAAGCCAAAAATTTTATAGTCAAGCCCCCTTTCTCCAAAACTTTTGGGTATGTGCCCTCTTTAACTTTTATTCTTTTAATTTAGTCTAAAACACTTTATTAACAAATTGGGGAAATGGTAAGTGTGTTAGTTTTTGGAAGGATAAGTGGCTTAATTTTGATATTTCTTTGCAGGATCTGTCTACTTGTCCAGTTTCATCCTCGGATCTCGATCGCAAGGTGGATTCCTATGTTCAGGATGGGCAGTGGATCTTGCATGAGTTAACAAATTATTTACCATTGGATGTCATTCAAATCATTGCTCAGTACCATCCTCCTACCGCAGTTGCTGATCCTGATCAACCATTTTGGATACCTTCACCGCGTGGTCTGTTCTCTACAAAGAGCGCCAGGGAAACTCTCACACACTCTCTGGAGTCGACTGATGCTGGCAACTGGGTTTGGAAATCAATTTGGAGGTGGCCGACGTCTCAACGTGCACGCACCTTCCTTTGGTTATGCATGCATGAGACGATTCTTACTGCAGATGTGAAATTTCGAAGAGGCATGGCTGTGGATGCTGCTTGTTGGAAATGTGGAACCATGGAATCTGGTGTCCATGCTCTTCGAGATTGTCCGGACTCAGCTCGGGTATGGTCATCCCTTGGTTTCCAAATTCATTCACTGTCCTGGCAACTTAATCTCCCTGATTGGATTACATCCAACCTATGTGTTTCAATTGGTGACTCGGAAGCTTCGCTGTTTGGGTTTGGCATTTGGGAAATATGGAAAGCCCGATGCCGTGAGCAATATGGTCATGAGAGTATACAGTGGGATAGTCTACACTACCAGATTCGTCGTCTACATTCTGTATTTCTGGCTGCTCGCGATGAACTTCATTCTCATGGTCTTAAATCCTGGCGCACTATCAAAGTCAAATGGCACAAGCCCCCTGTCGGATGGGCTAAACTTAACTGTGATGGTCGAACATGCTGCTCTTCTAGTATGGCTGGAGGTATCATTCGAGATTATCAGGGGCACTGGATGGGGGGCTTCCGGACTAAAGGAGGGAGTACAGATGCTCTTCAGGCAGAAGCTTGGGGAGTATTGTTGGGTCTTCAATTGGCATGGGAGATGAATATTCCAAAGCTTGTCGTTGAAACTGATTGCCAACAGCTTCTGGAGTTGATATATGCGCCTTCAATCTCTCCTGGCCCTTACTGTCACATTCTTTCCAGAATTCAAGATTTGTTACGATGGGATTGGGAAGTGAGTGTGCAATGGATTTCTAGGGAAGCCAATAAAGTTGCTGATTTACTTCTTAGAGATAATGATCTTCGCTGGGGTGTGGAACATCTTACTAGGCCCCCGGAATGTATTCTTTCCGCTTTGTTGAATGACTGTAATGGATTGCATAATCCTCGTCAAGTTTTTGAATGAAATGGCTTAGGCCCCCCTTCTTATCGAAAAAAAAATAAAACACTTTATTAACCACTGTGGTATTCTATTAATTTAAATGCGGTACTCTCACTACAAGATTTTGGCGACCTCACGGTGCAGTCGCTAAAGAGGGGTATACGGTTGGTAAAACCCTCAGCGACTGCACTAGCGGCTGCAAAAGTAGGTCACCATACAACCAGTTAGAAATTGAGCGACGACCGCGTGGGCTGATGTCGCAAATTCCACCGACTGCATCAGCGACCTCATTCGTGGTCGCTATAGTTGGCACGTGGTCCAAAATAAGAGAAAAAATGTACTCAAGAGAGCTCAACCCTTCTCACCAACATCACCCACCCATTTCATTAACCACTTTGGTTGTTGTCTACACAACCAATTATACTGTGCCACGTATCCTTTATATAAATACTCCCCAACTTTGTAAATTTACTTGCAAGAAGACTCGACCTAGATCTGGAGGCACAACTCGCGCGCATGTACCACTTGAATGCAATTCATTTCATGTCATCTTATGGAATGCTATATATATAATATAATTGTGTTATATACTTAAATTAGCAACTTAAAAAAAACTGATCTATTAACAAATAATATTAAAATTCAATAATTAAATAAAACATAAATTATAATTACTTAAATCAATAATTAAATATAAAAAACTGAAATATAAATAAAATAATAAAATTATTAAAAAAAATATAGTGAAATAAAATTATCAAAGAAATTGTTAAAGAAAATTCATTAATTACACCATTGACAAAATAGAAAATAAAATATTAAAGAAATTGATAATAAAACTAAAATTAAATAAAATTAGGTTAGCAACCGCATTTGTTGTTGCTAACGTGGTCGCAATTGCGGTCGCCGTATTCACAACTTCTTATGTGGTTGCAGAATGCGGTCGCTTACTTCCGACATCTCTGCTGAGGTCGCTATTGTGGTCGTTATTTCCGACCACAAGGGTGCGATTGCTAATTGCTGTCGCTATACAACATTTTTCTTGTAGTGTCTACTGTCTATCATATTTTTAGTGACAAGGTTCATGGGATCGTGGGTGCATTCCATGACTGTGCAATGCTGGTCATTGTCGTCGTTTAAATATATGGTACACTTTACACTAAAAATATGGGAATCCGTTACTTGATTGTGATACTCTAATAGTAGAGGTTTAGTACTCTATCATGGTCTTAGTAGCACAATACATGGGATCATGTGGTTCATTCCATGACCTGAAATCCCAGTTGTCATCACCATCAAACTAATTAGGTATGGAACACCTTACCCTAAATGTGTGATACCCAATCATTAATGGTTTTGTATGCTTAATTATAGTATCTGTGGGTTGCACATACTACGTGCTAATAATGTCGTACCCAGCACCGGAGTCATTGCCGGAGCCTTCGGGAATCTTGGTGTTGGTTTAAGGTTTTATCATCTAATTGGTTTAAGGTTTAATTTAAGTGACTGAGTTTTATGGGTATTTAACACAAACGTCAAACTACATAAGATGGGTAAACTCAAAAAAGGTAAATTTTGGAGGGGCTAAGAATTGGAAACTTGATGGTGGGTGTAACCTTAATTTACCCAAAAACAAAAAAAAAAAAAAAAAAAAAATAGGGCTCACTTGACACCTTCGTAAGTCCAATTCTTGCCCAATAATAATGTGCTACCAGGAAAAGTTTGTTTGAATGGGCTTTCAAGGACGTGCTTTGGGCTTACAAAAGTACTTTTGATAAACAAAATTGTCTGGATAGGCTTTTTTGCAAATTAGAGTAAATGACCTATTAGAATTAGTTTGTATTTTAAAAGACCCATTGTAAAAAACTTACAAAAAAGCACCCATTTAAGTTTTGACTTTAAAATATTACCCCACACAACTTCCCAATAATTTTATCTTTAAGCATGAGACACACTCTACAACTTGACCAAAAACTCCATTTACTTTGTAAACCCACTAAAATAATTAACTTATAAAAAATGAATCAAGAAGAAATAAATTCACTAATATACGAATATGGAATAGAATATATTTACAAACTGTGGAAGAAAGAATTGAAAATTATAATGACATTGTTTATACTATACTCATATTTTTAACTGAATATAATCAAAAGGTATATCCCTATTTGGAAGAAAAAAGTTTTTGGGACAGAATAATTTTACTCAGAATAGGATCAGATAGTGAAAATTATGATGAAGAACCACCAGACAATTTAAGTAATTATGGTAAATATTATTTTTCTGATTAAATACAACTAGTAACACAACAAAATTAATTAAAATATTTTTATATTCAACCACTTTAACAATTTGGTATCAGAGCCCAGAACGATTAATCTGAACATTAGTAACCATAATAATAATAATGATCATATATTAAACTATCATATGTCAAGAGTAAGATTAGATACTTCAGAACAAACTATACCCAGAATATATTCCAACAGCAAGATATCATTTAGATGAAAATCAAGAAATATATTATCCACTAAGTACGATTAATCCACTCGATACTGAAAACTATATAATAATAGAAATGATGAATATGCACAAAATAACACCGATAGCTTGATGATACAAGCAAGAATTGAAAAAGCATTTCTAAACAGAATAAGAGGATTAGAACCACAAATAAGACCACTTACAGAAATAAGAACCAACGATAATCGAAGATTTTTAACACCCACATTTAATCCTGATCATGAAATAAGTAAAAGAGAAATAGAGAATATGGATCAACAAATAGAAGAAAGAAAAACATACATAGACAGAAAAAGAAGATTAAATAGACTGCAAAACGATGAAGAATTTGGAATAAGACTAGGAAATAGAGGAAAAAGATTACTTTGGATAGGAAACTATATAATCGAAACGGAAGAATATAATGGTAATTTAATACAAATTATATCAAAAAGAGATGAAGAACAAGAGTTAGTATCACAAGTCAAATTAACTATAATTAACAATGAAATTACAACTTACAGAATGTTTCCAGGATATATAATACACAACACCATGTTTATTAGAGCACCTTCACCCGAATTTTCAGATCAAGAATCAAATTATAGTGAAGACTAATAAGATGCCAGGAATAAAGTTAGAAAATGAAACAATAGAAAGACTGACTAATAAAATTCATGAAATAGAAAGTCAACCACAAGATATAAGTACCATAATAATGAAACAAAAACTATTAAGAATAAAATTCAAGATTTCAAAAATGATAGATGAAAGAGAAGCATATGTAATTATACAAAAACATATAGATCCAGAAAAAGAAGAATCGGAGTTAATAAAAAAGAATGGTATTTAAATGAATTAGAAATAATAGAAATAGAAGAATTAGAAAGGGAAACTGAAATAGATGAAGTAAACGACTTCATTAGAAACATAAGAAATATTAGAAGATGAGTTATCTAGAAGATTTAGAAACAATAAAAGATGGAACTGAACTAATAAAAGAACTAATGATAAGTCTAGATACAAGACTCTACAATATCGAAAGATACATAGACAAAACAATAATTAAAACTCCACAAAAGCAAGTAGAATTAGAAAAGTCACTCCCACTACCGAAATGGGAGAAGACACCAGAACCAGGAAGTCTCGATCATAGAGTAATGATGAAAGAAATAGAAAAACTAAACAAACAAAACAAAATTAGAATTCTTATAGACAAAGTAGAAAAATTAAAAAAGATAAATGAAGAACTAAAGGAAGATAAATTAGAAAGTAGAGAAGATAAAGAAGAAACAGAATGAATACAAGTATAGAAGACTTAATAAATGAATTAAGTAGTGATTTAGAACGACTAAATTTAGAACCAATATATCCAGGAACATTTTCAGAAACAGAATTAGAAACTAATGAAAACTATTTGGAAGAACAACATAAAGTCTTTATGAATAATCATAGATTATATTTACCATCATCAGAAGTAGTTGGAGAAACTAGCACTACCTTGCCAAGAGAAGGTGTAACAGGAACTATACCAATGGAAGTAGATCAAACTACAAATAGACAAAATGTAGACAATTATCAAAGTAGATTACAAAATTTACCTTCAAGAAATTTTCCAACAAGAAAAACAACCTTTAAAAAAGAAATTTGGAAATACAATGAAGATTTTGAGTTAAAAGAAACAAGAATAGGAAATGTGAGACCAGGAGATGCAATATTCCTAAACCTGGATTGTCTTAAACAGCCAAGTCTAGAACTAGAAAAATGGAAACAGATAATAAGAATACATTTAATGTCAGAAGAAAGTACGTCAAGAGCAAAAACATTAAAAATATGAAATTTAGTCCAAGGAAATGTGGCACAATTCCTTGCAGGAATTTCCTCAAATACAAAACAAACATATATGAATACAATTACTCAAGGATTTGGACAAGATGTAAACACAAGAATAGAGGAATTTATCAATATCATACAAGAAGAATTCCTAGGAGTACGGAGCTTAGATAATAATGCTATAATAGAATAACGAGATTAAGCGTTACTAAGATTAAATAAAATAAGACTAAGAAATTTATGTTTTTTTGATCAATTTTCTGAACAATTTAAAAGTTACTATTATACAGCTTATACAAGCTCACAAAATAATGAACACACCATGAAATCTATATTTTCAAAATTACCATCACCATGGGATGAATATATGTGGAAAACATGGATTCAAAATAAAAATGACTATCCGAATAATTTAGGAAGCCGAATAAGATTAATAAGACAGGTAATAACTGAGTTATGTTACCAAAGAAAAATATTAGACCACACTAAAATATATAATAAAGCTGCTGATTTATGCTGTCAAGAAAATGCAGAAAATTTTGAATGGGGAAAAAATAAATCATATAGAAAAAATAAGAGATTTAAAAAATTTAAACCAATAAAAAGAAAATTTAAGAAAGGAAAAAGATTTAAAATCTTTAATAAGAAAAAATTCTTTAAGCCAAAATTTGGAAGAAAATATTATAAAAGAAGAAATGACAAAAGACAAAATAAAAAGAATCCAACCACATGTAAATGTTATAACTGTGGAGAAATAGGACACTTTGCAAGTGATTGTACAAAACCAAAGAAAAAACAAGTAAGATTTATGGAATATGATATTATAGATGAACAAATATTCAAAGAAATAGAATCAGATCTAGAAAGTATAAGTGAACCAGAATCAGGAGATGAGATATATGATGTAAAATTCTCTCAAATAGAAAATGAATAAAGATAAAGAAATAATCACAGAAGAACAAGAGGAAACAAAAGAAATAGAATATGTAGAACAATATGAAGGACAAAGAAGATATGCAATAAAAGCTATCTTAAGTCCAGAACAAATTAATAAAATACAAGGATTAGATCTAAAACATGGATTCAAGCATACAAATTTTAATATACTATCAAGAACATTCTCAAGAAATAATATAGTAATTCATGAATATCATGAACTAGAAAAAACAGTAGATGTATGTAGCATTAATACTACTCTAAAACTGCACCTTTTAACAAAAGATATAATAAATAAAGGACTAGAAAAACTAAGTAGAAAGAAAACAGAGAAAATACAATACGTACATTTAGCAGGAGTAAAGATTCTAATAAAATCTTTATTTAGAAGTGGAATAGACTTACCAGTAACAATAAGCCTACATGATTCAAGATTATTAAATCCACAAGACTCATACTTAGGAACTATTAATGGAAACCTAATTTACCAAAACCTACTATTTACATGTTACCCAAATTATTGTGTATCTTTACAAGATCAAAATATAGACGAAACATTAACCCTATACATAAAAGTACATAGGAATGATGTAATGAAAAATGAAAGTAAAATATTTACAGTACATTATAGTGTTTTTTATAGCTACCTAAATAGCAATAGACTAAAACCTTATGATGATAAAAAAGACAATAGAAATACACAAAGCATGTAGAGACACAATAGCAGATCTAATATTACCAGAATTGAATAATCCAACGTTACAAGATGATTGGATAATTGATCTTGCAGACAAGAAAAATACAATATAAATTATAAAACCATTAGAAAATAGGAGACCACAATTATCCTATGTAGGAAGAACAATGAGTAGCAGAAAAAATATAGATTATAGCCCAAGAACAAATCTAATACTTGATCAACCAAGACATAGTATTGATATCCCATACGAAAAGAGTAAACAAAAAGCCCAAACATGGAGAATTAATATAGAGTATTATAATGGCACAAACTGGATAAAAGGACCAAATATATTAGTAGACACTGGAGCTGGTAAGAATCATATAGGAAAAACTTGTATAAATGGATTAACAAAGCATATAGGAACAGAATATAGATATACTACTTTTGAAGAAGTAAAAAGAGTAAATGAAATAGTAATAGTACCAATAAAACTAGGTACAGACTTAATAGAAGAAGTAAAATGTTATGTAGCAGAAGAAGAAGGAATATCTAGTAGCACCTATCATGTCTTGTTAGGCAATGAGTTTTTAGACTCATTAAACAAATATATGATAACAGGAGAAATTTTTAGTGGAAAAACAAAAAATGGAAAAGCTTTCGTAATAGGAAAAGCATATATATGAAAGAAATTAGATTTCCAACAACAGTATACCTAGAGTTAACTATACTACAAACAAATATAACAACATGTGCTATACTAGATACAGGAGCAGAAATCACATTAATACAAGAACATTTAATAAAAGAATGGTAAGTAAATAAAAGACCAATAGAAGTACATGGAGCTACTGGACATAGTCTAATTATTAATAAAATAGCTAAAGATGTTCAAATAATTTTAGGTAATAAAATATTTACAATACAAGAAGTATATGTTAGCCCAGTAAAAAATAATTGATGTATTATTAGGGACAGATTTTACAAATTTATTTTAAAGCTTTAGAGTAGATAGATATAATATTCAACTTAGATCAGCATGTAACCACTATATTACTATTCCGAGAGTAAGGAAACCATACAGAGTGCTTCAGAAACGTGGTGAAAAATGAGAAATTATAAAACAACCAATTACTTATTACATAAAATTTAAATTTCACAAAATTAAAAAACAAGTGCTAATTCAAAAGCCAGAAAATTTTGATAAATATGAACTTCATGAGACAATAAAATACATCTCTGAGAACTACGGAGAAAATCCAATTGAAAAATGGAATCTTAATAAAATATATGCAGAATTAAAAATGAAAAACGACGATATAATAATAAGAACTCAACCTATGATGCATAATCAAGAAGATATTGAAGAACTTCGAAAACAAATAAATGAATTGTTAGAATTAGATCTTATTCAAGAATCTATAGCAGAACATAATAGTCAGGCTTTCTTGGTTAGAAATCGTAGTGAACAAATAAGAAAGAAACCAAGATTAGTAATAAATTACAAAGAACTAAACAAAAACATGATATTTGATGGATACATTCTACCTAACAAAGAAAATCTAATAGGATTAGCTAGAGGTAGAACTATCTATTCAAAATTTGATTGTAAAAATGGATTTTGGCAAATAAAAATGCATCCAGATAGTATAAAATATACAGCCTTTAGTACACCACAAGGACACTATGAATGGAAAGTTATGCCGTTTGGAATAAAAAATGGACCACAAATATTTCAAAGAAAAATGGAGAAAACATTTAAAAAATTTAGTAACTTTATATTTGTATACGTAGATGATATACTAATAGCCTCAAACATTATAGAAAAACATAAAAAATATTTAGATATATTTGCAAAACTTTGTAAAGATAATGGATAATCTTATCATAAAAGAAAGCAGAAATATTCAAAGATGAAATAGAATTTTTGGGTCTAATATTAAACAAACTTGGAATTAAAATGCAACCACACATAAGTACACAACTTGTTAAAATGCCTGATGAACTTAGGAATAAATTAAACATACAAAGACTTCTTGGAATTCTAAATTATGCAGAAGGATTTATATCAAATTTAGCAAAAAAGACAAATGATCTAAGAAAATTGATCAGAAAAATAATAAAATAGGATGGAATGATCAACATACTGAAATTGTCAAACAATTGAAAGAAGAATGCTCCAAATTATCACCGTTAAGATTACCTGACGAAAAAGATAATTTAATAGTACAAACCGATAGCTCAGACTACCATTGGGCAGGATTATTAAAAACCGATACTGGTGAAATTTGTAGATATGCATCCGGAACATTACAATGAGCAGCCATAAACTATAATACAAATGAAAAAGAACTACTTGCAGTGATTAAATCAATAGATAAATTTTCATTTTGGTTATTAAGTAGAAAGTTTAAAGTATTAACTGACAATACACAAGTAAAACCTTTAATTTATAATAAAGTTCCAAATAAACCCCAATATAGAAGAATAATCAGATATCAGACTTTTTTGTCAATGTACGACTTTACTGTTGAATATATTAAAGGGACTGAAAATTATCTAGCTGATTTTTTGAGCAGGAACCCTGAATATGGAGAACAATGAACAATGGGATGATGCAGGTCTGACTGACCACATTTACAATGAAATAGATCGACTACAAAAACTACTCCAGTCGACTATGGACAGACAACTAAAACTACAACAATTGATTGTTGGGAGCTTTATGGACGAACATAAGACTATCAATGACGATATAAATGAATGTAACAAATGTTTGCAGGGATTACTAACTACTATGGAAGAATACTTTTATACCCCTGAAGAACTAAATACTGGTGTTTCAAACCAAGAAGGGAAAGCTAATCCTGTTCCAAAATAGGACAAACAAGCAAAACAATCTGGGGATGCAAGACCTTCGACTTCATCGAAAAACATTGCAGAAACTAAGAAGTATTTTTGCGACAATATTCCTCAACCAACACCCATTAGCCCTGAAACAAGAAACTTTTTAGCAGAATACCATACCCTGAGCAGCTACGTATACTCTTTACCCAAACAATAAACATCATTCTACACAGAATTCACCAAATCCCGACATCCACAAGTAACTATTTTACCAGGCTGCGACCCAAACTTTGTTTCGAACTGTTTCAAATTCGGCTTTATCAGAACTATTTTCCTGTCCCCTTTACGAACCGAAATATCCAAATTACCTGTATTAATTGAAGCCCTAAACATAAGACCAAAAACCCAGAAACTGAAAATATTTTCTATCAGTCCAGAAGTCAAACACTCTTCCTACCATCTTACTATTGCAGAAGAAATCACTAAACCAGACGGTTATCCTCAAGACTATTGAACCCCCAAAATAGAAATCTTCAATGACAAATACATCCACTTCAAAAGAGCTATGGGAATACGTGCTGTCCATGAACAGATGAAAAGATTATACAACCAAGGAGCAGGAATCTTTTTTGGAAATGAAGAAATCGTAATGATTGAACAATTGAACACTCCAGGATTCAGATCAGGAAACTTAGCAGCACTAATTCAGAAATTTGACACATACAATTTTGAATGCTCAGAAGAAGTCAAGAGTATTTAGAAGAAAGCTGTAGAAAAATCCACCACAAGTCTGAAGACAAGAACATTTCTTTGGAAAGAGACAACGAAGTGAAGTAAGCAGTGACGACAAAGAGGACCAATGTAGCACTAAGAAGAGAATAATGCAGCAAGACGTATGCCATGACGAAAGTACACAAGCAAACAAAGAAGAAAATCAATAAACAAGTGAATTATTGAAGACAATAATGCATAGCCACCGGATGAATTATTACAAGAAGACAGCTCAAAGTGCATGATTAAAGAAGAAAGTGACAGCCACCGAACATCAATAATGGAGAAGAAAAGAAGGGAGAAGATGATGCCACGTATCTCAATTCAGGACCATTAGATCTTCAGAACTCCATCTATAAAAGGAGCCAATGCTTATGAAGAAGGCAGAAGTGAAGATACCCACCATAATACTCTTTCTTTTGCATTTCTTTGTAATCTTTAGTTCTCTCTTTGATGTAAAACTATGAGTGATTTTAAAAGCTTTCAATAAAAAGATGATCGGCTAAGTACAATAGCCTGATCATTCCAGTAAATATCTTCGAGTATATTTTTCTAAAGTCTACCAAAATTCTGAATATATGTGAGTGAAACATATGTTGAGAGTCATGTCATTGATACAGTGATTTCCGAGAGGTCATGCATACCGGAGTAAGGCAGGAGGCCTGAAAGAAGGATAGCAGATGAGGAAAGAAGGTGACTCGTTGAAGGACTTGATCAGAAGTTTCAACCACAAAGCTTATACTACGGAAGCGAGGTAGACTATGAAATTTTACTTTGAATGATAAATACTGTGAATGATCATGACATATATTTCAATTATTACGTTCTCTGCAAAAGATCATAAATAGAATCCATAACATAATATTTTGATATTGTAAGAACAAACACAACAGAATATTTACTACTACAATACAAGTCTTTCACTTTTCAGATACTAGATTGTTCGATAAAAATACACAATACACAGAACCACTAAATAAGAAGGATAAAAATATTATTAAAATAATAATAATAATAATAATAAATAATTAATTAAATAATAAATAATAATAATAAATTAATTAATAATAATCAGTAAATTAAATAAAAATAAATAAATAAATAAATAATAAAATTAAGGATATTTTAATATTTCCCATCAATCATTTTAGAACAGGTTAATCTTTAAATGTTAATTAAGTTTCAAAGTTTTGGGGTCCCTATCTCTAAACTTATGAAAAGGTGGTCTTTGACCCTAATATCATGTTTCAAGAGGTCCCTCTCCCAAACTACCCCTTTAAAAAAAGTTAAAAGCATCAAAAACATGCTTTTGGATGGAGTGCTTCTCAATATGTAAAAGCTAAAAGCAAAAACTAAAGTATATAAGCCTGTTTGGAATGACTTTTTTCCAAGTGCTTTTGGCTTTTGCTTCTGACAAAAGCACTTTTGAAGAAAAAAGAGTGTTTGTTTTGGCTTTTTAGAAAAAACAAAAGCACCTCGAAAAGCTGCAAAAGTGCTTCTGGGAGAAGCAGCCCCAGGGGTGCTTCTCCAAAAAGCAGAAGCCAAAAGCACCTAGTAATGCGTGCAAAGTCTTAAATGCCCCTACTACTTAATATAAATTACACTATAAATATATCTTATTCCCATATAAAAAGTATGTCCTTTTTGGTAATTACTTCATTTCAAAAGCACTTTTTACTTTTACACATCCAAACACACTTTTAAGAAAAAGCTGATTTTCAAACATTTCATCCAAACACAAAAGTTACTTGCTTCTGCTTTTGGCTTTCACTTCTGCTTCTGCTTTTGGCTTCTGCTTTTTTCAAAAGCCAATCCAAAAGGGCCCATATTAAAGGTTAAAGATTTTTTTTAGGATATCAATATGCAGGTAATTCACTTTTGGGTCATAAATAATTGAATTTTAGAATTTGGCCACCATGAGGAATTTGGGTTAGGCCGAATTACAAACCTAGACAAGTACGGGCCGCGTGCAGTTCAATTGTCATTTTGCCACCAGAATGTGTAAAAACATATTGGCTAAAATCCCGAAACACGCCGCTTCCTCCGTCATTTACAAATATTATCTAAATAATTATATTTTTAAAATTTATAATTTTTTTAAAAATAAAATATCTTTGAATTTATGTTTTTAACCATTTATTTTATCAATAATTTATCCATCTACTTATTTTTGAAATTATAATTTAAAAAATACAATATTTACACTATCAAGTAGCATGTATTTTATTTTATTTTACTCCATCTGTCCCATTTAACTTGTCTTATTTGACCTCTGCACACAATCCAATGCAATTTTTCAATCATTAATATCTCAAAATACGTACAATGAAAAATTATGTAAAATATATATTATAAAACTACATGATCATACGATTCTAACAATACCCAAATCGACTATTTGTTTCCAAATATATACTACAATAACATTGAGTCAAATCTGAACAATTAACAGTGTTAAAAAGTCAAATAGGACATGTTACCTGGGACGGAGGGAGTAATTAATTTGTACATAGTCCTTTTCATTTACTCACTTTTCAAAATTCCATCAAACAGAAGAAAGTTACTTGCTTCTACTTTTGCACTTTTGGCTTCTGACCGATGAACTAAGTTTGTCACTCAGAAACATTGATTCCACAACACGAACTACTGCAGGAATACGAATTGTCTTGCTGAATCCGGTGAGGAGTTTCAAATTCTTTTTGTCCATTTGATCTTCTGCATGCCTTAGGGTGGCAGCTACAGATGCTTAATCTAGGTATGCTTATGTTCTGCAGTCAGAAATTTGGTATCAATGATGGTGATGATATGTATTACTTCAAAGATAATTCCTTGTTACTTTATAATTCATGCTTTTTTGTCGTTCGGGAAGGCATATTGATTATATATTTATCGCGACAGTGCACAAATAGGTTGGACGATATAATTTTTGTAGTTGATTGATTTTGTATTGTGTTGGGTATGAACCAATCCCGGTCCCAAAGGCGCTATTAAAATGTGTGCTTCTCATTTTTCCTCACGCTTTCATCTTTTCCTTTTGATGGACTGACTTCCATGTCGAATTTCTTCATGCTTCTCGGTGGATCTGGCGATATCAAGCTTACCAAGGATGAAAAAGATATCTTGAAAGAGATGGTAATCTGCATAGCAAAGAGTGATATAATTATGAAATTTGTTTGTTGAGGGAGTCAATTACTTCACAATCATTTTAATCACCTTGCAGTGGTTTATGTATTTTGTTCTCATTTCATCTTTGATTCTTCGAATTAGTTTTGATGTGCTGACTTGTCGAGAACATTTCCAACATAAAGCCAATTGGCAAATGGGTTATGTAACTCGGATTCATATAAGAAAGGGCGAATCACATCATATATACAATGTAGGTCAACTTTAACACCAATGACTTCGTATAATTGTACATGAACAAAGATGGAACCAACATGTACGAAACAAATTTAGAGAAAAATGTAAATCAGGCATACATAAACCATTTCCTTAAGATGATTGTTTAGAGATCTAATTCGTCGTTGGAGACATGGGTACCCAGTTGGGTATCCAGGGGTGTGATTTTTTTTATTGCAATGGCATGGTAGTGAAAATGACACATATATTTTAGGTGAACACCATTTTCCATATTGTTGATCAACAAGAGATTTGAATGTCATTCTTATTAGTGTATAATTGAACACAAATAAAAAGATACTCATAGTAGGCACTGTTGCTTTCTAGAAAACAACTGAATAATACTCCTATTACTTGTGCTTGGTAAATACTTCCACTGTTCTTGTGAAATTGCAACATTTCAGTTTTTGTTATTATTCATTATTTAATTTTAAATCAAATTTTTATTAGAGCTATACAAGAGAAAAATATTGTCAAGTGAGATCTTGTTGGAATCGTCTTTTCTTGTACTTTTATAATATTAACTTTTTTAATAATTTTTTACTTATACACAATTTGAGTTATTAATCGTTAAAAATATACATTGAACTACGTATAATGCGTGAATATTGCAATTTCATGAAAACAGATGAAATAATTTATAGACCAATTTTTAGCTTATTTTGGGGGGTTTTAAAGTCAAACAGTTAATAATAGCGTTTGGAAATAAAACTTTAGAATAGAGGATTGGTTAAAAAAAATGATTTTGAAAATGCTTATTTTTCCAATATTTTGGCTTTAGCGATTAGCTTTTACACATTTATCAATTAATCTTCATTCATGATCAAAACATAATATATAAGTTTTAATTTTTACCAATTAATTTTAAATAAATACATAATCAAAACAATATCTCAAATCAATTGTCTTTTAATCTAGGGTTTGTGATGGAAGTGGGTTCTGGCTTCCCCTCTCCAGCGCCTCCGGCCGACCCTCTGCCGGCTCTGCCTGATCCCCCCTACAAACTCGTCGCTCCCGTCCACTGTTTCGTAACATAGCCATTCCTCGTCCTGGTACGGCTCCTCCTTCGGCTGTTGATGCTACCCCGTTTAGTGATTTGGTAACTTATGATTTGGTGGATGAGAATCCACTCCTGCCATGCATTAAGTTTAGTGAAGCTGCTATGGATCGTCTTTGTGCCCCGTTTGTTGATGCGCTTGTAGTTCGGGTTCTTGGCAAGCGCTTGAGCCTCCATGTCCTTAAGGACCGTTTGAAGCGTATGTGGAAACCTAAAGGGCACTTTGAATTGCTTGATAGTGATGAAGGGTATTTTTTAGCGAAATTTTATTCGGAAGAGGACCACAAGCATGTGTTATTTGATTGTCCATGGGCAGTCTTTGATCATCATATAGCGGTGGCCCCTTGGTCTAGGGATCTCATTGATCAGACAGATCAAGTTACGAAGACTTCGGTATGGGTAAGGTTCCCCGGACTGAACCAGGTATACTATGAAGAGGAGGCGGTCATGCTCATTGCGCGTATGGTTGGTAAACAGTTGAAAGTTGATATCAATACCAAAGAGTTGAATCGAGGGCGTTTTGCGCGAGTTTGTGTGGAAATTAATTTATCTAAACCGGTTATAGGGCGTGTCCAGGTTGGTAATAAATGGCAAAACGTGTTGTATGAAGGACTTCATAATATATGTACTACATGTGGAAGATTTTGGTTTGATATGGGCAAGTGTCAACATGATGGAAAGATCGCTTCGTCGGAGCCTTCACAGGCAGCGCCAGTCCTACCTCCTCAGCGGTAGTTGGATGTGGGTGAACGTGACGTGATTATGAAAGGTCAAAATTCTGGAGATCCCAAGGATGCCCAATATCTGAGTAATAAGGTATCTAATGGTGATAATAAGAGCATGCAGTGTGGGAATCAACCGAATTTGGAAAGTGGATCTTCCAGTTTTTCTGGCAAGAGTACTAGCAAGGAAATAATTGATACTCATGGTGCATGGATTATGGTAACTCGTCCCCCCGGAAAAATCGTCGGGCGGGCAAACAGCCGATGATAGAGGAAACCTCATCGCCGCCACCACCGAAGGCATACAATCGTCGGGAGGGCAAACAGCCGGTGATAGAGGAATCCTTCTCGCCACCACCTCCGAAGGAATACGATCGTTGGGAGGGCAAACAACAGGTTTTTGAGGAATCTCATTCGCTTTCCCCATCGGATGAGCCTGTGGATGATATGCAACAGGTTTGTCTATCTCTGGGGGAAAGTTCGGATGTGACTAATATTCAAATGACATTGCCTGGAAGTCGTTCAAATCGGCGGACAGCCAAGCAAGCTCCTAACCAATCGTTGCACCTGTTGGCGCTGCAATGGCAATCGATGAAGAACAATGGTAAACGTTCACGAGTGGTTAAATCTAATATACAAAATCTCCCCGTGGAGACAAAAAATTCCTTCCTGGCCCTATGTGAGACGGACCAAACAGATGAGGGTGATGCAACGGCAGTTGCAAGTGAGGAGATACGGGGTGGCTTGCCACACGACTCTTAATGATTGAGTTTAATGCGTTCTCAGTCCTCTCATGGAATGTACGTGGCGCCATGAGTAGGCACACAAAATGCCACATATCGGATGTTCTACGACAATTTCGACCCTCGGTTTTTGTTGTTATAGAACCACATCGTTTATTTGATCGCCTGAAAGTTATGTTCTACCAATTAGGGTATGAGGCCTTACATATTATTGAATGTGAAGGGAGAGCGGGCGGCCTCTGGATCCTCACCAGGCTCGGTCTTCCGTGTAATTTCATGTTCTCCTCACTCATTCGTAGATGGTTACCTTCTCTGCCAGCCGGGGTCAGGCATCATGGTTTTTAACAGCCATCTATGCGAACCCCTCGGCTCATGCTCGTGAATCGGATTGGCGGGATTTATGTCAAGTTAGTCAGCAGATTCAAGGCCCTTGGGCAGTCTTGGGAGATTGGAATGCTATTGCCTATGTCTCTGAATCTATTGGTATGGCACCATCTCCTCAACAATGTATGGCATTTCGAGATACTCTTGATAAATGTGGTCTTGGCATGGTGCATACAGTGGGCGATGCGTTTACTTGGCAGAAAAATACTTCGGATGGTCCATTGGCGCGCAAAAGATTAGATAGAGCAGTTGCGAACGTTGACTGGATTAACGCTTTTCCGTATGTTTTTTTGGAAGTTCTTCCCAGACGAGCCTCCGATCACCATGGTATTCTTATTCGGTGCGCTCAAACATCTTGTTATAGAGGTCCTAGGCCGTTCCGTTGGGAAATGGCGTCGTCGGATCATCATCTTTATCCCCACATTGTGTCTGCAGCTTGGAATGACGCTAATGGGGGTATTGGACAGCGGCTTAATCAAGTCCAAGAATCTTCCAAACATTTCAATACATACATTTTTGGGAATATTACTCGCTGGAAAAAAAGAATTCTTAAAAGGTTGGCAGGTATCCAACGTGTTCAGGTTGGGATCGATTCAGCTCAAATGGCAGCCCTGGAATCTCAGCTTAGCCATGATCTTGATGAGGTGCTCAAGCAGGAAGAATGTTATGGTATCAGAAATCTAGGGACTCTTGTGTTAGGCTTGGTGATCGGAATACCCGGTATTTTCACACCAAGACTCGGATTCATAGACAGTGGGACTCTATCTCCGGCCTTGATGTTGATGGACACTGGATTACTGATGATGTTGAACTTCAAAACCATGCCCAGAATCATTTTGGTTGGGTTTTTAGGCAGCCTGAACAGCCTGTTCGGCCTCCAAGTCTACTAACCCCGCTACCGCCACTTCCTGATGTTGAAGGATTAGATGCTATGCTCGGTTTAAGGAAGTTGAGGACACTGTTAACAGTATGAAGAGCTTAGCGGCTCCGGGACCCGATGGTTTTCATGTGTTTTTCTATAAAACATATTGGGACATCGTAGGGAAAGATCTTTGGCAGTTTGTACGCATGGCAATTAGGGAGGGAAAATTTGAGACTAGCATCTCAGATACCTTTATTTATTTAATTCCCAAGATCATTGTTAATCGTTTGCAGCCTTTGTTAAAATGTTATATTGGGCCTGCTCAATCTGCATTCTTGCTGGGACAAGGGACAACTGGAAATGCCATCATTCTTCAAGAGGCGATCAGGATTTTTAGGAATCGACATCACAAATCAAGGGATATCCTTCTCAAGGTTGATCTCGAGAAGGCCTATGATAATATAAGTAGGGAGTTTCTGGAGAATTGTTTGAGAGATATGAATATTCCTTGTTGTATTTTAAAGGCCATCATGTTTTGTGTTAAATCGCCTCGTTATTCTATTCTTTGGTATGGGGTGGCTCTTCCACCTATTACTCCGGCTAGAGGTCATCGGCAAGGGGATCCGCTATCTCCGTATTTATTTATTATCGTGATGGAAAAGTTATCCCGGTCTATTACTGCGTTGGTTAATAATGAAAGATGGCAGCCGGTCACTCTTTGTCGGGGATCTACTCCTCTCTCCTACTTAATGTTTGCCGATGACTTAATCTTATTCTCATCAGCGTCATTGGATAGTGCTCGTTGTTTGGATGCTGTTCTTTCTGAATTTGCAGTCCATGTCGGTCTTCGTATTAATCTTGGCAAATCGAAGGCCTTGGCATCTGAGGCAGTCCTTGAGGCCATTGTTCTTGAGCTCTCTTCAATCCTAAACATCACATTCTCCAATCAATTAGGGCGATATCTGGGATTCCCTCTTCTTCATGGTCCGGTGCGGAGAGACCATTTTGAGTTCCTTATTGACAATATTCATACTAAACTCTCCAATTGGAAACGCATGTTATTGAATAAAGCCGGAAGGATTACACTTGCTCGCTCGGTACTCTCATCTCTAACTTCTTACATTGCCCAACTTTTTTGGCTCCCATCATCCGTATGTGATTTAATTGACAGGCATGTAAGAAATTTCATTTGGAAAGATCATGATGGCCATGGTTTACCGCTCATGAAGTGGCAGATGGTTGCTATGCCAAACCCTATGGGGCGAGCGAGTATTGCGTTTCTGGGTAAACTTCTTGCTGATTATATTGTTCATGCGCCTAAGCCATGGATTAATCTCTGGAATGCCAAATATGGTCATCCTTTTGGTGTTATAAATGGGCGGCCAGGTTCGTCGCCTTCTTTTCGAGCTATGGCCAAAGTTGCTCCTTACTTGATGTCTGGTTTCCATCTTAGACTTGGTTCAGGCAGTAGTAATCTATGGCCGAGTAATTGGTTCCATGGGGGTCCGATTGCTCATCGGATTCTGTTTGTTCATTTTAATGATGTGGATCTTCAAGTGAAAGATGTTTGGATTCATGGTAAATGGAATTGGGACAGGTTATACACTGTCATTCCTCCTTCCATTAGATAGGAAGCTCGCTCCCTTGGCCCGGCCTCTTTTCAAAATTTGGCTAAGGATGAGATGTGTTGGATTGGATCCTCCTCAGGCCTTTATTCGGTGAAATCTGGTGCGGCGTGGATCTTAGCTAGACGTCGCAGTATAGTCGACAAACATAAAGCTTGGGTTTGGAAGATTAAAGCCCCGGAAAAGGTGCGTACGCTTTCTTGGCTGGCTATCCATAATGCTATTCCTACTAATCTCCCCAGGTACCGTCGACAACTAGCAGCGTCTTCATTGTGTCCCATCTGTGGTGTTGGAGAAGAATCTGTGTTGCACCTCTTCTTTCTCTATTCGGTCACTGCTGCTTGTTGGGAGCAGATTGGAGGTTTGCCGCTGGGGGTGGATGAGGATGCAGGACAGCCTATTGACATGGTGCTTGCTCAATTGAGTAAGAACTGGAGTGGAATTCATTGGGGTTTGTTGTGGGGTATATGGTGTGCTCCCAATGCTAAGTGTTTTTGAGGGGAACCTTTAGATGTTGAGTTAATCGTCTGAAGGGTTCGGATTATGGGTGATGGTATTGATAAAACTACACATGGAAATCCCAGGGAGGTGGCTGCGCGATACATCAATTGGAATCCTCAAGATTTTGAGGGTACGGTACTTCATGTTGATGGGAGCTCATTAGGAAATCCAGGTTGTGCGGGGTTTGAAGGAGTTGTGCGGGATGTTGATGGTAGATGGATTGCTGGCTTCTCAGGTTCGGTTGGCTATACTATGAATTTAGTAGCGGAGCTACATGGCATTTGGAATGGGTTGAAGAAACTTCGTGAGTTGGGAATTGATCAAGCTTGTTGTTATTTTGACTCTACTGAGGCTATTCGACTCATGAGGACTTCCCCTCCAACTAATCATGCATTATTCCCCCTTATCATGAACATATCGGATCTTTTGGCATCTAATCCGAGTTATCGGTGGTATCACATCTTGCGAGAAGGAAACATGGTGGTAGATTGCTTATCTAAACGTGGGGCTAATTTGAATGAGTTCTTCACGACTTGGGCATTTCATCCTGATGAGTGCTGTTCTTTCTTGATTTCAGATGCGATGGATGTCTGTTATCTCCGGATTTAGGGGTTCTTTTCGCATTGTTTCTGTTTTTCCTCCTCTCATCTCCCTCCCTTTTGCTGTAGTTTTTTTTTTTTTAAGTATTTCTCTTTGCCGACCTCTATTTGCTTCACTCTTCATCAAAAAAAAAAATATCTCAAATCAATTTAGTCAATGCAAATTTCCTTGTCAGAAGATTAGCCAATATGTGTTGGAATTTTTGGTATAGCAAACTAATCACCAAAAATATAGTGAAGTGGACAATTTACAATATGACCAAGAAAAATAAAGGCGTTGAACGGCCATTGATCCGGGGTAGACCAGGCGTTGATTGGCGTTGACTCACCGTCAAACTTCCGGTGGCGGCTGCTTCCCGTGTCCGGCTTTTTGATCTCTTTATGCTCTTCTAATCTGTTTGCATATCTAAAGGTCCTTCTTCCTTTTCCGTCTTTAATTGAACAAGGTGGGACTCAAGCTAATGGGCCCCGAGGCATATTTTTGGTCGTGCTTGCTCGGGATGCTGCTGGGGTGATGTTTTGTCGAAGCTAAGTTTTTTCGGTAAATTAGGGCCCAGACCCTTTTTAAAAATTTTTCTATTTTTTAGACCCCATTCCAATTTTATTACACTTTGCACCCCATTACATGTTTGACTTGATTTACCACGTCATTTGTATGTACCTTACCTAAACTCTATATGGTATTTACCAGGTTAATGATATGTGATTTACCACAGTATTAGTATGTGTTTTACCATAGCTACCATATATTAGTACTTATCAAGTTACTTGTACGTGGTTTACCACAGATACCATATAGTATTTACCAAGTTTTTGGTATGTAATTTACCACAAATACCTTATGGTGTTTACCAAGTTATTCCACATATACCTAGGGGTGTAAATGAGACAAGCCGAGCTCGAGCCTTACCAGGCTCGGTTATGTATAAGTTCGGCTCGGCTCGAGCTCGAAGCTCGACGAGCTTTAAAAGTTGAGCTCGGCTCGAGCTCGACACAATATATTGAAGCTCGAGCTCGGCTCGAAGGGCCAAAAAAGCTCGGCATAAATTTTAATTTATTTATTTATTTATTTATTTTTATACCGAGTATTCCTAGACCACATTGGACTCAAGACTAAATTTTTTTAAATTATTCAATAATGAACTTAAAAACTTGAAGACGAAGTTCTGTAGAAATGTACTACTAGTATTAAATTATTCATAATTCCTTATAATAGTCCCAATATGGAAGGAGATTGGAATTTAGTTTTTTTTTTATTTAGTGTTAACCATAATAATATAATGTACTATATTATTAAATAAAAGGAGTAGTGAATTTACTGTTGGACTTCCTCTTCCTCACATTTGTTAAGAAAGAAAATATACTATATTTTTAATAAAGAAATAATATATATATATATAATATTCGAGCCTATTATCGAGCTTTCGGGCCGAGTATTAGTTAGCTCGGCTTGAGCTCATTAATATTCGAGCCGATCACGAATTCGAGCCGAGCCTTTTCGAGTCGAGCTTTTGGTCGAGCTTTGATCGAGTCGAGCCCGAATATTTTACGAGCCTATCAGTCTCATTTACAACCCTACATTACCAAACCAAGTCTTGGTATGTGCTTTATCACAAATATCATATGATGTTTACGAAGTTATTCCACATATACCATATGTACTTTACCAAGTTTTTAATATCTGCTTTACCACGATTACCTTATGGTGTTTACCAAGTTATTGGTATGTGCTTTACCAAGTTTTTGGTATGTGATTTAAAGTTATTACATAAGGCCTAAAACATAATGTTTAAAATGAAAGGGCTTTGACTCTTATAATATTGTCCGTGGTACTGACCCTAGTTTTCCCAAGTTTTTTAGATGAGTGCGAATTAGCTCCCCATCTTTCCTTTTTCCTCTTTTTTTTTCGTCTCCTTTTCTCATTTGTCCGCATTTTCAGTCTTCAGGGTTCAGGCTATGTAAAAAAATTTTAAAAAATTAAAAAAAGTTACTCCTAGTCTCCTACAATATTGTTCTGTCAGCCCACAATATTTCTCTACAAAAGCCAGACCGCCATTGGACCGCTCTAGACTAAAGAATATACTACTGGCGATGGGGCCCGAAAATCTGGGTTTTGTTGTCGTTGTGGGGGTTGTGGCGTGTGGGTGGTAGCGATTTGGGAATAGCGATTGTCACCGGCGCTTCCGCTTGACTCCTGTCGTTGTCCTTTTCTTTCTCAATTTTGTATCCTTTCAGTTCCGCCTGCCGCTCTCCGTCCTCAGCCCTGCTCAATACTACTAGTCTATGTATGCTTTCTGGTTTACTGCTTTTACTCCTCCTCCGCCACTTTTGCATGCCACCACCCGCCCCAATTTTTACTTGATTGTTTTTTTGCTTTCATTCATCAATTCTGCATTTCATTGGATTCGTTAACCGATTTCTGCATTTTATATTGGATTCGTTCATTTTCTGTACTTCGCCCGCTTACGTGTTTGATTCTCAGCCGTCTATTGAGGTTTTGTGGTCATTCGTTTAGGTTCGGAATGAAATTATTTTGTGGGGGTACTCTCTCTCTCTCTCTCTCTCTCTCTCACGCGCACACACACACAGATGAGGTGAATTTGATGAAGGGTAGGGTTTTGTTTCTTTTTGTTGGCAATCTCATGCATACTTCAACAGCATTGTTATTTGGTGAACGCAGGTTCTTTTTATGACGAGTTTTGTTTTGTTTCTTTAGTAAGACTCGATAGGTCAAATGAGAATTTTGAATTTTCAAATGTTTGACAATGCCTTACGATATTCTTTTGCATTTTTCTTTTGTGAAGTGGCTTTTAATGTTTACTTTCAGGGTAGAACAATGGAACGTGTTGTTAACTCTGTGTTTTTTATTTATTATACCAGCAATGCATTATCATATTCAATCAAAAACCTTAACTGGAAGCCATTGCAGACAGATGTAGTAAGTTGTGAGTTGTGACCTTTCCCTGTAATAGTTTCTGAAGTCCCCAACAGAAGCAAGGACTTTTCTGGTGAATGAAATGTGTGGTTTCATGGATGATAGCATGAAACATGACGGACATTATGCAACCTTTACCCAGTTGAATAATGATTGGGTTTTTGGGTTTTTATTTCTTGATATCTTCTATGTTACTCTAGTATATGCATGTACATTTAGATCGAAAACACTTTAGATGGCACAGCTACTTTTAACGTGGTGCAAAGTTGAATAGATGATAATAAACATTATAATTCAATCCCTGTTTAAGTACATATTAATCAAGTGGCTGGTTCTTTTTCCTTCTATCTTCTCCATCCACTTTTATGTCTGTGGATGCAACTTTTGGGATAGAACAAATTAGTTTTCCTAGTGTACATTTTGTTGTTGGCACTGCTGTTTGTGAGTATTTCTGCTAATGTTTTTCAGTGCTATCTTTTTCATGTTGATTTATTTTAGTTTTTAATAGCATGCATTTATATTGAATGATGCGTGCAATTCGTGATATAGCATATTCTAAGACACTCATTTCTAGTTCCTAAACTACAACCAACAAACTTCCTGCAAAGTCTATACTGTACATGAAGTCAACTATATTCATCATCTAAATATGATTTTATTGCATCATTTTCAATCCCA
Source organism: Hygrophila difformis (assembly GCA_030278955.1). Lineage (NCBI taxonomy): Eukaryota > Viridiplantae > Streptophyta > Magnoliopsida > Lamiales > Acanthaceae > Hygrophila > Hygrophila difformis. The sequence continues at coordinate 46,699,366 of JAOANR010000009.1, forward strand.
TCTTGAGATCTAACTCATGAATGGGAGCCATGGTGTGGGCGGAGCATACAGACTGATCAGGGTCAAATTTTGCTTTATTGACAGAAGACATTTAACATGAAGCGCATGCGAAATTTGAACAAAAACGAACTTGGAGGGGTCATATTTGGTTGCACCACAAGCACAATGGGAGAATGCCTTTCCCGTCAACTCTTTGGTTAGTCAAGTTATCGATACGTAATTTTCCACAAACCTCTTGGATCTCGGCTGTAAATTTCTGAACAGTCAACTGGGAGTTTATTGACGTACTTGAGTAAGACCTAATGATGGATTTGGTTTCACACTCACTTTAGCTGCAGACTCATCTCTAATTAAATGGTTAACAGGTCTGCCATTAAAACACTTTTCATATGTAAAGAATATTGAGCCAGGACTGCCACTATTTTTGTTCAACTATAGTCAAAGAAAACTTTACGGCATCTACAAAGCAGCTAGCTTAGGTAAAATGAATATTGATCCATATGCTTGGACAGGCGATGGTTCAGCTAGAACAAAGTTTCCAGCTCAGGTATTCATGTTGAAGCCTTGCCACTTGTTATTTCTTATATAAAAGGCTGCAATAAACTGTTTGTCAACTATTATTTTCATAACATATAATCTTTTTATTTTTACATTTAGGTTCAAATTTGTCTGAGCCAACAATACCAACCCCTTCTGGAGTTTCAATTTAAGCGTATAATTGTTGACAACTACTACACTCAAAATCATTTCTGCTTTGAATTGGACCATCCTCAAACAACCAAGTTGATTTCAGAGTTCTTGTTACAAGGGCCTCTGCAGAAGACTGAAGTAATCGTCTGGGCCCCTACAAACAAGAATACAGCGGAAAAGGAAGCTACTCAGCGACTGCCATTGGCAGATGAATTTTCCAACTCTCATGATTCTATTGGAACATCATCCAGTTTGGATGATTCACTCAATTTGGATGGCAACAACCAATTGGTAAATGAGTCACCATGCAACCCAATTCCTGAATTTGGTGAAAAGGATTTAATATACATGAAATTGAGAGAAATGGCTCTCAGTTCAGAGTGCCCTGATGCAAATGTAGCACATGTGATAGGATCTGGATCCTCAGATGACGCAGTGTATGGAACTTGTTATGATGATCCAGCGACTGTGGGAAGGAGTAATGGTGGGAGTTCTTTTGGTACATTTGATTCTCCTGCTTTTGTTGCACAGGTATCCGATTTGGTTGTGCACATTTTATGTGCTTTGAACGTCAGCATGTCTACACTTTATGTTAACCGGGTTGCATTTGAACTAGTTTTACCTTAACTATAGATTTTTGCTTCTTAATATTTCTTTGGTAATTGTTTTATTTTTATCAGTATGGGAGAAAATGGATCGTTGTGGCCCAACTTTCTTTGCATTGCTTAACTCGATACTTTCCCCTGAATCTTCTGCCATTTGATCACAGTGTATCTTACTAATGCTACTTGTGGGAAAATTTTCATGCTTGCAATAAGTACCATGGTTTGAGTTCCAAAATTTATCCCACTACTGTTTGTTTCTTGCAAATTCATTTGGAATCTCGGCAGAGCACTATCTTAAACTGAAATCCGGTTGGTTCCTCAAAAACATTCATAGTAGGTTAATTGTGTGTGCCTCTGTAAGCATTATGAAGTCACTTTTATAAGCTCCTTTCTAAATGTATCCTTACATATATATGCCCTTGTTCAATATGAAATAACTGATTTTGTTCTTTGGCATTAGTACTTTTTAGTTTTCTCCGAAGTTGCATATATACCGTGGCGGATCCAGAAAATTTTGTTAGTGGTGTCACAAAACATGATGGAAGTTCGGGATAGTAGTCAACACAAAATACATTGAAGAAAGTTAGGTTGGAAGTTATTATAGTGGTGTCACTATAAAAATTAAATGGTTGCACCAAGCCAAATTAAGTCGAATGTAAAAACATTTCTAGCTTAAAATAACAATTTTATCAATATAAGTTGTGTCATGTGCCACCAGTACATAATGAATGCATCCGCCCCTGCATATATATATATATATATATATATGTACTTATATATGTATATCTGTGGTGTGAAATTCATGCATTGATTCAATACAAACTTGAAGTATTGTGAAAGGAAATTTTAATTCTCTTGTTCACGGATCATATTTTTGCTTGGAATTGAGAATGTAATTTAGATCAGTACAAGTATCTTTGTTATTCACTTTTCGACCTGAGTAAACTTTAGCCAGTTTTTGTGTCATTTGTTGCATCTTCATGCTTCGTCGATTTTTTTTTTTTTCTTTTGTCATGCATGGTTTCGAGATTGCCCCCTGTTCATTCTATGTTGAACGCAGCTATCCATGGAAATAGAAGAGCTAAAGATTTCCAATGAACAACAAACTCGACTGATTGAAAATTTGGGAAAGAAGCTGGTAATGTTTCACTCTGAACATCTTTCTTTTGTATAGCACATAGCTTTCTATTGAAAAACCCTTTCTATCTGATGTTTTGTTCAGCATCATTTGTGAATTAGTGATGTGCTTGAATTATTGAACACGAGGATTATGAGGTAAAAATGAAAAAGTAGAATAGAGATATTATCTAGCCTGTTTGTGAGTTTGTTGCCAAGGCGAATAGATTTGGTGCTGGGTATTTCCTTGAGCTGTTGAAATAAGTCAAATTCTGTTATTAAACGTCAACAACATTTGGATTTGAGTTTGCCTTGCAAATGGAGTGGGCGAGTATTTATTATTATAGCAAACACACATTCTTGCTTTCTTATTTTGCTCAGCAGAGGGTGAGATAGCCTTGCAAATTATTCCCATGCAAACCAAATTCTAATCAGAGAGTGGGAACTAGGATAATGAATGAACAAAAAATTTTGGTCCATGGTTTATGTTTAAGTAATCCCTTCAATTCATCTGCACCACATTTCAGGCCGCAGCTGAACTAGAGATCCAGAGACTAGAAAAGAAATGTATGGTGTTAGAATCCAATGCTTCGCTGGGACAAACTAATGAGAAAATGCAGTTGGGGTTGCATGATGAATTTCATTCAAATTTGAATGAGGCAATTCTCATAGTTGGTGGGTATGATGGAACATCATGGTTATCGGCCCTGGATTCCTTCTTCCCTTCACATGATGTCCTGAGATCTCTGAAACCAATGTCTTCTGCTCGATCTTTTTCCTCACTTGCAAGATTTAATGGAGAGCTTTATGTATTAGGTGGTGGAAATGATTCACAATGGTATAGCACAGGTATTGCTTATTCCTTCCATCCTTCCCACTTGTTATTTCTGTCTGCTCTTATCATTTGTCTATGTGCAGTTGAATCTTATAATCCCGATCAAAATGAATGGAGAACACAACCTTCCCTGAATAAAGCAAAAGGCAGCTTAGCGAGTGCTGTTTTAAATGGTAAGATTTTTGCTGTTGGTGGTGGAAACGGGGTTGATCACTTCTCAGATGTGGAAATGTTCGATCCCTATGTTTGCCGATGGATTGCTTCACGTTCTATGTTACATAAGGTAACCTATATGTTACCTAGATCTAGATTTGCTCTTTGCTGAAACAGATACCGTGCAGTGATAAAATCCAAGGGTTTGTGAAATAAAACTAAATGAGGTCTCTGACTAAAATTTGAATGATTAAACGACTTAATTTAAACCATTAAATTGGGAAGTTAAAATGAATAAAATTTCTAACTGAAATTATTTTTGATTTTTCAAAAAGTGTTTGAGGTTGTATGAATCTTAAGTATAAAAAATTTAAGGGGCAGAATCTGAATCATTAAACTATAAGTAGACCAACTTAATGATTAAAATTAGTTTCAACTTTCTAAAAACCATTTGAAGTTAGTTTTGATTCAATATTAAATTAATATTATTAATAAATGAAAATGAAATTCCAAAGCTCCAATATACTTGTAACATTCTGTCTCATAGCTCATTTAATTAATGATTATATTTACTGTTAACATAACCAATGAAGTCATTGCATTTTTGTTATCAAGTACACTTAATGAACAAGTATTTAAATTATTAATATTAACAAATAAGTTTTGATATCAAACATCGCCAAAGAATCGGTATTTACTTGAAGGGGCTGATGCTAAATGTATCACATGAAAAATATTTCAACTCGCATTGCTTTTATTACCGACTACTTTCATTGTGTTTATAATCAGAAACTGTGAACACTGTTATGTAGGAGTATAATTAAAAAAGTGCCATCTTTCTGTGTCCCTTATTTTTCTCATTTTCCTTAGAACATTGTCCCTATTATAGGTCTAGTTGATTGGGACTTGTAGGATAGAAGTCTAGTACTTCCTCAATTTGTTTATAAGTGTTACGTTTTTCATTTACACGTATGCCAATACACATTTTAAACTATTAATAACTCAAATTCGGTACAATTAAAAATTCTAAAAAATTGATATTCAAAAACTACAAGATGAGACGAATCCAACAAGATTCGACTTGGTTTTTTTTTTCTTTATTTTTTGTATAACTATGATAAAAATCGAAGTCAAAGTGGTACAATGAACAGTAAAAAAAATCTAATTGTGGCACTTAAAGAAAAAAAACGGATTTGATTGGGACTTGTAGACTAGTATATTATAAGATTCTTTTACCCCTTAGCTTTCTCTCTATTTCCTCTACAGAGGTTTACTCTTGCTGCGGCGAAGCTCAATGGTGCACTCTATGCTGTTGGTGGTTTTGATGGATCTGGGTATTTGAAGTAAGTTGTGAAAGCCTCTTTTGGCAGATGATTCATAGTTCACATTTCTGAAATTGTTCAAAATGTGGACTGGAGTGATGACTAAATTTGTGGTTCTCATATGGAGCATGGTACTGGTGGTTCTAACGAACCACTTCCTTTATGATCATATTCAGTTCGTATAATATACGATCACTATATGACTCGGCACATTTGTTATTTGAATAAAAATACTCGTTTGGATTCAGTTCAATTATTTCAAGGATGTCTTTTATGTTTTATTAATTTGAACCAGAATCAAGTTCTTGAATTAGATATTTAATTAATGATTTAAAATTATTTTAATAGTATAAAATATCATTAAATATTACTTCATATTAATAAAAATTTCAATATGATATATGTGTTTGTGGACTAGTTTAAGTATTCACGAATATATTCAAATTTAGAAATGAGCGCAACATGTTATTCGAGTTTGATTCGAACATCATAGGATTGATCTATCCATTAGCTGAATAAAGTTGAATTCAATCATGTTGGCAAACTGTTTGATTTATTGAAAGTTCTATTGGTACATTTGACTAATTGATCTTTTTAACCTACTTTAATCTGGAATCTGGATTTATACTGGATAGGTCTGTTGAACGGTTTGATCCGAGAGAACATGCCTGGACCGAAGTTGGGAGCATGAATGTAGCAAGGGGCTGCCACTCTCTAGTAGTAATGAATGAGAAATTGTAAGTAGCTGTTGGTATTGATTGTCCTGATTTGGTTGAGTTTTAAAGAAACGCTTAACATTATTTTCACAAGATAAATGTATGATGGAATGATATGGTGCAGATATGCCATAGGCGGTCACGATGGAGCATTAATGATTCCTAGCATGGAGATATATGATCCTCGTTTTGGAACATGGACAATGGGGGAGCCTATGGCTGTAGGCAGGGGGTACTTAGCCACTGCTGTCATGAACGACTGTATATATGCAATGGGAGGGATTGATAGTCGAGAAGCCATAATGGACACGGTAAACTCATGCCTAACAATAAATAACATGGAAATATAAGAGTAATCATAGTAGTTGGAAATATAAGGTGGTATTTTATATTTGTGAATGGCAGATTGAATGCTACAAGGATGGGCAAGGTTGGCAAAAAAGAAGCTTGAGTGCCGTTGGGAAAAGGTCTTTCGCTTCAGCCATTGTTTTGAATGGGGATTGGGATTGAAACAACATATTTGAGGTGAATTATCCCAAGGTTTTTTTTTTTTTTTTTTTTTTTTTTTTTGTCTTTGTGACGTGGATCTCTTGATTGGTGGTCGGGGTGGGGGGTGCTTAAACCAAATTGATGGTTGAAATCGATTCTATATTTTTGGATTAGTTGCAGCATGTGGCAGACGAGAAATATATTCTTTTTTTGTTAATGGATATAAGGTTGGCCGCTGTACGTGGAAATTGAAATTGAATTTGAAATAGGAAGTTTGTTAATCAAGACAGCCGCCATGATTAACAAACAAAACCACAGAAACAAAGCAGGAACCAAAACATAAACTAAGAAAAGCATCAACAAACAGAGAAGAAGCAAAACACAAAACAATAGGAAAGTGAGACACAAATAATGGGATGAGATGAATATTATTTATTTTTTGGTGAAACTGGGTATCCCCGGCAATATTGGATCTAAGACTAATTTCTCGAGGATCTGCAAGGGCAATTAAGGGCGTTTTTTCCAAAGTAGTTTTTTGCATACACAAGGTTCGAATCCCAAAATATTGCTTAAGCGACTAGAGTTTTTATCCGCTCAAACCAAGTACTGTTGGTGAATATTATTTATTTTAATTACATAAAAAATATAAAAAAAATTAAATAAACCATCAGAAGGATGCAATTTTCACTTTTGGCGGCTTGTTTGCCCCCTTTTCTGAGTCTGATATCCTTGTAGTGGCCCAAAAAGCGAAAAAAAAAATAATGGTCAAAATCTAGAAATAACTCTTTCTGATTACTAAAAAAATCATTATCTCAAGAAAATATGATTATTTGAAAATTAACTCCCAAGTGTGTTGACATGAGCAACAAGATTTATGGCTGCAAAACAATAAGGTAATGTTCTTTGGGTTTGGAATAAACTGTTTTGTCTGAATTTTTTAAGAATTGATATGATCTTGAATTTTTGTGGTTATTTTTGATTCCAGATAAAATTATTGTTATAATAATAATAATAATAATAATAATAATAATAATAATAATAATAATAATAATAATAAAACATCCCACATATTACAATATTTAAGAATATTAGTTTTATAAAATAAGTTATACATCAATATGAGTCTCTTGCATATTAACATCCTCATTGATTTATCCATGTGAACACCAAATTTCTTTTAGCGTCCTTGTTACCATGCAGATTCTCCACATGCGTACCGTGCGGAATCCAATCTGTACCGTTAATCCATTTTATCATCCAACGGTTGTAATAATTTGGAGGGGTAGTTTTGTAATTTCACGTTTTAGGTATTTAATTTGTTAAATTCGCAGTATATGATATTCAATTCAACGACATGACATACACAATTAAGCAACGGGGACAATACAATTCAACAACAAGTGATATGCAATTCAGCGACATTGTTATATTCATCTTAGCGACGTTTGAAGTTAGAGCCGTTTGAAGTTCATTGCGATTTTAAATGCATCTCAGCAACGAGCATTCTCACAATTCAGCAACATGACCAATAGAAGTCAGCGACACGGGATATGCAATTCTACGACTTTATTATATTCATTTCAGCGACACAATTTTATACATTTCAGCGACATACTTCTGTGCATTTGAAGGCATCTCAACGACAGAGCCCACACAATTCAGCGACAAGATATATACGATTCAGCGACTTGATATAGTACTTCTCAGCGACACATATGCATATTTCAGCGACATATTTTCGTGATTTTGGTAAGTAAAGAAATGGTTATATTTTTTTTGACAATTATATCCTTATTAATTTATGACCGTCTGATTGAAATCAATTGTCCACATTCACGTGCTAACGTGCGGAATAATTGATATGTTCGCATAGCAACCACACCCTTCTTTTAGTATATCAAGCCACACTTTATTCGTTTTGGCTTTGCGATTTGTGTTGAACAAGCTAGTATAACTTCTTGGCTCAATGTTAACCGCACGTGATATTGGGATATCTAATTCTTGAAGACAAACAAAATTATGAAATGTGAAAGTGGATAGTATTATAGCCAATTGATACCGAATTTCCATTGATGGTATATTTTCAATATCTTCCATCGGCCTTTGAGTACACCAAAACATCTCAATGAGGAATGTCGATAAAGCATTCCTTTAGGTGGAGGGCCACCATGAAATTCTGGCATGTGAGATCTAACATCTTCTCATCTTATTATACTAAGATATCCATTAGCGTTTGAATACCCCGAGTCCACCAAATGAAGTAGTATTTTCCTATAAGTATAACATAAATTAATGCAACACCCTCTTTTTCGATACAACGGAAAGACATAATAGTACTCTAGATATTTTCCTCAACAAACCAGCACGAACTCTTTCCAGGCTGACCTCACAAACCAACATGAGCTCTTTCTAGTGCGCTTTACGTTCACTCACTCACATCTTAAAAAAGACTTCCCAGGAGGTCAACCATCCTAGAATTACTTCAAGGTAAATACGTTTAACTTTGAAGTTTTTATATGATGGCTATCAAGAAAGAAAGATACGTGTTGGTATGAGTAACTTATCTCACTCAATTTAAGTCGTTCTCTGGGGTATTATATTCCTCCCACATTAAGATGGCAACGTCCTCGTCACGCACGACCATTCACATCCCATAGACGCCCTAACCATCAACATATCTGGTACTTTCACCACACTAGGCGTCTGAATACCACAACACGCAGTCACGGTTTGACTCTGATACTATATGTAACACCCTATTTTTGGCGCAACGGAAACACAAGGTGTTATTCTAAATGTTGCTGGATGGGACATAAATGTTGACCCACAAACTAATATGAGCTGTTCGAAAGGTCCATCCAAAACTCCAACACAATCCTAAATATAATGTATACCATGTAATGGTTATTACTATGAATAAAAAATAATATGACAAAAAATAAAAATCAAAGTACCTTAAAAAAGGGTCAATACTTTTGATCGTCAGTAGGAACATCATTCAAATCTTGGAAAGGATTTATAATTTTTGTGGATAAAGTAATGATACGTGCAACACCTCTCTAAGTATTTGCTAATTGTTGCCAAACCATGTTGAAATTTATCTGCAGTTTGGCATTATGAAGCTCCATAATATTGGCAAATATAAATAAGGCCATCCCTACTTGCTCTGTGACCCCTATATATTTTCCGAATGATTATAGTCCTACATTCTTTACATATTGGACGAGTTTAATAATTATGTTTTTATCAAATCTTAATTGTTTCTTCCACAATTTTGGATGAATAACAATCTATGTACATAATTAGAACCAAATTCTCTCCCTACTCTCAATGGAGTCTTTCCAACTTTTCCAATGCAATGATCACATAAAAACTTCGGACCCTATAGATATCCATTCTACATATAATAAACAAACTATTATATTATAATTTTTAGAGTATAAAAATAAAGTAGTATATATTTGTATAGTACTTGAACAATAGCATTACGTTAGGCGACAATAACAAGTTTTTGCACAATGATACATACAAAACATTTACCCAAAGCTTGACCCAAAGCTTGGAGTCCTCATGCATCCAAGACCATAGAAGCTTGCCAAGAAGGGCGGAGTTCATGTGTCTGGCCCTTCGGATACCCAAACCACCTTCTGATTTGGGGGAAGCTACTTTCTCCCAGGAAATAAGGTGAATCCCTTTTCCTTCTCGGTCCTTCCAAATGAATCTATTGATCTTACGATCAATGGCTTTACAAACTGCTTCAGGAAACCACATGAGTTGCATGAAATAAGCAGGAATTGCAGCCAACACAGCCTTCCCCAAAGTGATTCTACCTGCCTTATTTAAGAGTTTACTAGTCCACCCCTCCAGACGACAGTCTAGTCTATCCAATATGAAGGCGAAATCATTAAGACGACGTCGACCCACCAAGAGGGGGTAACCTAGGTAGGATCCAAGAGACTCCACGACCCCAATGCTGAGAGTAGAAGATATCCAAGCCTTCATATCCTCTGAAACCGTTTCAGAGATAAAAAGAGATGATTTGAGCGGGTTTATAGACAGGCCCGAAGCCTCAGCAAAATTTTGCAGTACAAGATTGATGGCATCCACACTTGTGCGATCTGCTCTAGCTCCCAGAATTAAGTCGTCCGCGAACATAAGGTGGGAGATTGCCGTGCCATCTCTAGTTAATTGGATCGGCTTCCAGTTACCCTGTTTGACAGCTTCAGATATGAGGAGGGAGAGTTTTTCCATGATGATAAGGAAGAGATACGGGGATATAGGGTCCCCCTGGCGAAGCCCTTTGCTTGGCTTGAAAGGATCAAGAATTTTCCCATTCCAGAGAAGAGAAAAAGATGGGGACTTGATGCAGAACATGATGAGTTCAATGAAAGATGAAGGGAACTCCATTTCGACCAGACATTGATTGAGGAAAGACCATTTCACGTTGTCGAAAGCCTTAGCAATATCAATTTTGAGGAGCAAAGCTGGAGCACATGGCCGAGGCCCAGACAGGTGACTGAGAATTTCCTGGAGGGCGAGAGCGTTGTCAATAGTACCTCGTCCCGGGAGAAAAGCGGATTGATGATGGGAAATACTGGATTGCAACAAGGGGCGTATCCGGTTGACCATCACCTTCGTAAGCACTTTGTAAAGGGAGTTGCATAGGGTAATAGGCCTGAAATGAGACAAGGAGGAAGGATTGTCCATTTTAGGGATGAGGCAAATGTACGCATTGGCAATCTCAGGTGGAAAAGAACTGTCAAAAAAAGCCGACTTGACAAAGCCAAAGACCGAGGGCCCTGTGATGTCCCAATACTGCTTGAAAAATTGATTAGGAAATCCGTCCGGCCCTGGGGCAGCATCTCCCTTACTCTCTTTCATGGCTTGGCTGACTTCCTCCTCTGTAATGTTATTCGTCAATTTTTTAGCATCCTCCACTGGAATGGGCTTAAGAAGTGGCAGGTCATGGCTGTCGATAAGATTAGGCGAAGTATCAGTGAGCAAGGTTTGGAAGAAATCCCTGGCATGGCTTTGGAGGTTAGGGCCCTCTTCACACCAGCTGCCATCGGGCATGAATAGGCCATGGATACGGCTTCTGTGGCTCTTGATTTTGGCTCGCGCATGGAAATATGAGGTATTTCGATCACCCAGCCTCACCCATTTTTCCCGAGAACGTTGGAACCAAAACTGTTCTTCTTGAAGGAGAATGTGATCCAAATCATCTTTTAATTCAGTCTCCAAACGAATGAGGCGAATAGAGTCTACGCTTTCAAGGGCTTTAGCAATTCCTTCAATCCGTTTGATAAGTTTGAGCTTCCGCCATTTGAAGTTGTTCCCATGTTTTTTACTAAACTCCAAAGATGCAACTTTGACCTTTTCCATGGAAGCACAAATGTTGCTCCCAGGGGTATCCCAGGCATGGGCAACTGACTGGCCATAATTCGGTAAGTTGCCCCAGGAAGTCTCCCACCGGAAAGGCTTGTTTGGAACTTTGTTAGGCTTTTCCCCACATCTAAGTAATAGGGGGCTGTGGTCTGATCCGACCCTCGGGAGAACCTGAGTGAAACCAAATGGGAACTTGGTAAGCCATTCCATGTTCATGACGCATCTATCCAGCCGCTTGGATATCCTAGAGTTTCCAATAGGACGGACCCAAGTATATTTGCTCCCTTGAGTGTTCATGGTGCTCAAACCGCAATCAGCAAGCAAATTCACCAACTCTTCGGCCCTCAACACATTATGTAGGCCTCCCAGAACCTCCTCTCCATAGAGGATTTGATTCCAGTCCCCAATGACTGTCCACGCTCCGTCCATCAACGAAGACAGGATGTTAAGGTCATTCCAATTGTTCCTCCTTAACTGGTATTTGGGATTAGCATAGATTGCACTAGCAAACCAATGCTCAGTGCCATGAATAATCTTACAAGTAATGATCCTCTCAAGAACACTGAAGATCTGCACCTGAAAAGGGCTGCCCATCTTTTGCAGAACCCATACTCCTCCCGATTTACCGACAGCCTCCTGGATGCAAAGGGGAACTAAGCCAGCTTGGAGGAGAAAAGTTTGGGCTTGAACAAACAGAGTTTGGGGTTCAAACAGGAAAACAATATCCGGATTGTAATGCTTAAGCATATCAATCAAAATCCTTCGGGTCTTCAAACCCATAATACCACCTACATTCCACGCAATAATCTTATAATTTGTAAAATCCATAAAATAATTAGAGGGATAGAGCGAACCAGAAAGCATCATTAGCCTCATTGATGAGCCGGAGCAAGGGGCAGACCCAATTCTCCAACTCCATCCTCTGCCATGGGAAAAATTTCCGCCAATTGACTGGCCTTCTCCGCTTGGTTGCCTGATTCAGGGCCCCGATCCTGGGCGTTCGAGTGAGCCTCGTGGCATTCATCTTCCGAGTTCTCAGCTGGTCTCGGTCTCTTGGCCATTGCCGAATTTCCATCGGAAGTGGTGGTAACTTTGTCCACAGTCCCTTTGCCCCCTATGGTATGCGGCTTACCCCGTGTTTTAGCCTTACCCTTTGGGCCTAAGATATTAGTGATCTGCCTCAAGGGCCGAGCCCCTTTCTGTTGACTGTTGGGCTTATCCTTGACTTCCCTTTGTTGGCCCAGTTTGTTATTTGGCTTCTGCCCTTCCTGGCCTTTAGTCTTGTTCGGCCCATTATTCTTTTTTCTGCTAACTTTAATCCATTCCCCACACTCAGGCTGAGATGGGAGCTCATTTGTATTAATAGTATCCTTCACATGCTCCTCACGTGAAACTAAAACCCCATTAATATCCTTCTTAGGACCAACCTCATTCTCGATATCCATTTTTTCCACTGCCACACTTTCCTTTTCAGTGCAAATTCGGAGGTCAACCTTGTTTGTTTCACCCCTCTCTGCGCTCGGCTGTGGTTCGTCAGCAGCTTTATGAACACATTCAGAGTTGCCTATCTCCTTTTTGTCCTTATTCCCCAATTGGTGTAAACTTGCAGACTGCACTCCCGCCTGCAGAGTTGGTAAGCCCTCGGAAGGCTCCTCATGTGTCTTCCTCATGCCGTCAGGGCATTTTTGAACTCCATGGCCATACCTTTGGCACGAAGAGCACAAGAGATGAAGCCCTTCATATTGAACCTTTTGCCATTCATCTCCAATGAGAACACTCATAACCACTGGTTGACAGAGATCAATCTCTACACATACTCGTGCGAATTTGCCTCTGTGAACCATTTTAGTCGTATCATCCACCTTGACTGGAGTGCCTAAGGCGCTTGCCACCTTGGTCAGCAAGTTTTCTTCATACAGCTCAATGAAGAGATCCGGCAGTCTGGCCCAAACAATGGTTTTGCGGGGGGTGCCGTCCTTCGTCGAGAAACTAGGCTTCCAAGGGGTGATAGTTAGGTAACTATCAAAGACCATCCAAGGTCCTCCATTTAAGACCTTAACCCGATCAGCTGTCCTTGCAAATTTGACAAGATAAAAGCCCCTGTCTAAGTCTATCATTTCAAAGCCGCCATGCAACTCCCAAATCCGTTTTATCCTATCCTTGAGGGCTAAGTATCCCACCCTCTTTCCCAGCACTGAGATAATTACAGCGTCCTCCCAAGGCTTGTGGAGCCTTTCCTTTATCTTGGGGTCTAGAGTGATCCGGGGCTTGAGGCGGTCACCATTGATGAAGTCAAGCTTCACAAGTTCTTCAACCTCGGCTTGCTGCAGCAGGGCGTCAGGAGCCTTAGTCTTGCCTTCAATGACCATGTCCCTGAAAGAGGGCTTCTTTCCCCCGTTGAAAACAAAATGAGATGCAGGATCATCTGGTGGAATACCAGCAGTGGGCGACAGTGGAGTGCTCATGGAGAGGAGAGAAAAAAACCTAGAGAGAGAATTTTTTCAAATGCCAAAAATCTATGTCATGAATAATACACTATTTGTATAGTACTTGAACAATAGCATTACGTTAGGCGACAATAACAAGTTTTTGCACAATGATACATACAAAACATTTACTATTTTTTTTTATAAAAAAAAAGCCATAGGTATGTACGAAGAATTACTTCACGCACATCAACGTTAATTACTTCATCATATCCTAAACTTAAGGTGGAACCACTCTTTTAAACTGAAAAAATTGCCACAGATGCATTTCTTTTTCAAATTTACCTCCTAAGATATTTTTTAATATTGAAAAACAAAAGAACTCATATTAATGCACGAAGTGAACTGATGCATTATGGAAGGGTAGAGGTGTTTCCTTTCCCAGAAATATGAATGTCAAAAGTTGTGTTCAAGAACAAAAGTTTCTGATGCTTTGATGACAATGCTAGAAAATACTCTCCATTATCTCCAAAGCGTAGAAATTGCACTTATTGAAACACAAAACTTCGCCCTTCTCTTTGACTTCATTAAAAAATTAAGAAATTTAGAGATAGGGTAACCCAGCATCAATAGATATTTTTAGTATCTAAACAAGTTGAATATCAGTCTTAATTTTTTTGTCACTGACGCACTGCTAATACTTCCGGAACTCTTACATTTCCCTGTTAACTTGGCTGTTGGAAGACTTTTGCTCTCTTTATAGAGTCACACCTCTTCCCCTCTGAATACATTTCAGGGAATTCCTTACCACCACCAGTTCCCTCACTAACATTTTATATGCCTTTTCCAAGTAGTGTCATATTAGCCTCACATCCGGGGGTTTATTTGCTACTTGCAATGATCCATCATAAAGACTATGGAGCAATGACAAGTTTGCTAATGAATGCGGCAGAAATTCCTCTATTTTTTTTTTCTTTTTTTTTTCTTTATTGCAATAACAAAAAAGATATGATGACGTTATACACACATTAAAAACTACCTACTGTATATTTACCTCTACAAATCCATCCCATCTATCAACTTGACCAACTTGCGGGCAACCAGTTTTTGGATCAAATGCTAGTCATGTTCACTTCATTTCCATCTTATTCCAAATTTTGATTTTTCCCTTAGCTTTCTAAACATCATATTTTTTCCTAGCTTGCTAAGGATAATTTTTTTTCATGTAGCTAAATTTAAACCTTGAAAAATTTTGTCCCAATTTGTCCTTGCTTTCAGTTGGGTGCATATCTCCAAGAATTTTTTAGTGTCTTGACTACTCCATGTCATTCTCTCGGTAGGAGCTATCAGTGCTTAACAAATATGGATTTTTTTTTTGAAAAAAAAAAGAAAAATCACAATACAATACCACAAAAGTGCAAAAACATATACCAAAAAATAAAAAAAATAAAAAAATCTTTGTCAACTCTAAGTGTACCATAATCAAATAAAAAGCTTCGGTTAGGGTGCGGAGACTTCCCCCTCTTGATGTACTTAGGCGCATCCTAGCCATTGATGAGATGGGAATTTCAATGGTCCAGATTAACATAAAAGGTAAAATAGTAAATTTCATCACTACTTGCATTTCATTATTCTAGAGTATGAATCAGCGATATGTATTATATAGTCTATTTAAGCGATTTAGTTACAGTTATTTTCAGCGACACTGAATGAATATGTCACCGAAATGCACGGACATATTTCAGCGAGAGAGAGACATACTTGTATTTCATTGTTGTAGGAATGTGTAGACGAGAGAGAGAGTATGAGAGTGCCTGAGGACTGACCAAATGCAGTTGGCTGAGTGGTATGGGGCTCTGGCAGTTTAAGCAAAGATCTCGGGTTCGAGTCTTTGTGTATGCAAAGTTCTGCTTTGGGAGAGGCAACTTTTTAATGCCCACCAGATCCTTGAGTGATTAGTCTTAGGTCCAACGTGGCCAGGGGATACACGGTACACACAAAAAAATATTACAAACAAAACAAAGAGGAGGAATAGGGGACTGCGTGGGGATCCGAACCCCCATTTGACCCATTAATTTAAATCCTTATCCATGTATTGGTAAATAAAAAAAAACAAGTCTAACCTAAAAAAAAAAATAAAAAATCAAGAACTGTTATTGCCATAACATTACTCTCTGTGCAAATGATGTAGTTCTATGGTTGTTGAAACTACGACAGAACTACGAACGGAACTACGCGAGCAGTTACTGACAGTTACTCACAGACATGTGCGGCAGTTATCTACTCTGTGCGCGTTTTAACTGACCCAGATGGATCTAATTCGTTTCTCTGAGTTTATATACATCTGTTAGATCCTCTGTAATTAAGAGTTCCAATTATTGAGTTGTATTTTACACACATTACACATTTTTACACACACTTGAGTCGGTTATTCTCTTCAAGACTTGATTGTTCTATTCTTTGAGAGAGTTTAGAAAATTCCTTGTGTTCTTTCTGCAAATTGAAGATCATTCCATATTCACAAGGTCTGCACTACATTGATTCAACAAGATTTATTTGTTGAGAAAATCTTTCTTCGACACCCGATTGAAGAGGCTTTGCGGAAGCGCTCGATGTTTGAAGGAGATGAATTCAGGAGGACTTCTATGCCGAGATGCCATGGTTCTTGAAGCCTGAACAATCGGAGAATTCAAATTGGACAGGATCGTCCGGAGACTGAGCTGTGGAGGAATCACGACTGCAGTCTGTCTGCAAACAGGGAAGTGTTGCATTAGAGTTTGAATTGGCTGTTTTTGAGTCTTTTAAGTCTAGGTCTTTCTTGAGTATTAGTATAAGTCGCCTGGATTGGAATCCCCCAGACGTAGATCCGTTGGATCGAACTGGGTCACCAAATCTCTTGTTCTTGTTTTACGATTTTCCGCTGAACACTCTGTGCACACACCACTCGTTATAACGTAGTTCTAACTACCGCTCGAAAACGCGCTTAACACTTTTAATTTCAAGATTTCAGTATTATCTGGGACCGTCAATTGGTATCAGAGCCTGCTCTCTGGCGTACTAGAGGCGATCTGAAGAAATCTTGGAAAGATGAATAGAGAAGGCGCTTCACTTTCAAGACCACCTTTGTTCGATGGCACCAACTATAGATACTGGAGAACACGGATGAAGATTCATCTAATGGCCCTTGGAGATGAAGTTTGGGACGCAGTTGAGACAGCCTGGCAACCACCAACTCGACCACAGACTGCAGCAGCAGGTTCCACAGATCCACATGGTAGTCGACCAGCAACCAAGGCTGAATATACTCAAGCCGAGAAAGATGCCAAGAAAGGAAACTATACTGCCCTTAATGCAATTTTCAGCGCTATGGACGAGACGCAATTTCAATTGGTCATCAACCACACGTTAGCTCATGATGCATGGAAAACGCTAGAGGTGATGTATGAAGGTTCTGAGGATGTTCGAGCTACCAAATTACAGCGAGTTGAGACCATGTTCGAGAATCTGAAGATGAACAAGGGCGAATCAATCTCAACTTATTACGGAAGGTTCAAGGATATTGTAAATCAAGCCTATTCATTGGGACTGATTTATGATAATCAAAAGCTCGTTCGAAAGATGTTAAGGACTCTCACCAAGAAGTATGCCCCGAAGGTTGCTACATTGGAAGAATTGGATAAGTTGGACACTATTACCTTGGATGGTCTAGTTGGAATTCTTCAAACCTATGAAATGAACCACCTCGAAGAAGAGTCAACAAGGAGTATTGCTCTCAATGTGGAAGAAGATTCTGGAGACAGTTCTGAAGATGAGGTAGTCCACCTAATGAAGAAATTGACCAGAGTGCTTCAAGAAAGGAGGAACAAAAGAAAGACTCAAGATCGCAATTCTGATGAGGTTCAGATGACTGACAGACCACTCCGCAGAGATTCTAAAAGAAAAGACAGCAGTAAAAGTGATCGATCAAATCGAAAGAGCAAAAACCATGAGAAGCCTGATAAATTCACTTCTGTGATATGCCATGAATGTGGAAGAACAGGACACTTTAAATCTGAATGTGCCACGGCCAAAAGAAAAGAAATGAAGGCAAAGAAAGCATTGCAAGCAACCCTCAGTGATCAAGATGACGATGAAACTTCTGATCAGATCAGTGACACAGAAGAAGTTGTTGCATTTACGTTGAGAGATGCAAGCCCCACTACATTGGAAGGTATAATCAAATCAATATGTTTTTCACCTAATAAAGATGCTTCTGATTCAGGTGACAGTGATGATGAGTACGATCAACTACTTGCTGACTACAATGAGCTTAAAGAAGAATTTGAAGCTGCTGTTCGGGAAAATAAGAAGTTGTTGGGACAACTTGCGGACGTCGGAATTTCCTATGATGAAGAAGTCGAGAAGAATGAAGTAATACAGAATGAAGTAGATTCTTTGAAGAGGCAGAATGATAAGCTTAAAGCCCAAAACTCTGATTTGCAAAAGGAGTTAGATGATTTGAAACTCAAGAACGACGAACTTCAAAAGGTAGTAAAAGGTAAAAGTGCTCTTGATGAAATTCTAACTTGTGGAAAACGTGTTGGAGATCAAACAGGTATAGGTTATATAAAGAAATCAACTCCAAGCAATACCATGTTTGTAAGTGGAGGATACTTGACTTCGCAATACAAGGAGACTGACAAAGTTGATGTTACAACATCGCCCAGACGAAGGCAGGACTGCAGTTATTGTCAACTACCTGGACATTCTGCTAACACATGTATCAGAATAGTACGAGACTTAATGAATGGTCGAGCTGTTGTTTGGCCATCACAGGAACTTCGAAAAAGGATCAGAGTACAAAGAGTATGGATTCCAAAGAAGAAATATATTCCACTGAAAGGTGTTGAGACCACAGGAGAACAACAAGCCATATCAACTAAAGAGAATTTCGGACTTATGATTTCAGAGTCAGAAAGGGAAGGTATTGGACCAACCCAGCACAAAGATTGAACCACTTGACCTTGAGATAAAGATATGTAGCTGTGATGAAGCTGTTACTGAAGTATTATCATTACTCACAGACTACAGTATCAATGGGTAAACAGATTTTCTTTTTCATTGATATATTTTTGAGCTAATGAATTTTTGATTGCTTGTTTTTAAGAAGATATTAGGTTATTTCTACGAGAGACACCTATGAGTTTGATGATTCTTCCATCATGGGGGAGATTTGGTGTTGATGTTGATGCACTTTTGGCTGGTTGGTATATTTTTTGGCAGTGCTGACTGCTTGGTAACTATTTCTGAACTACTTAGTTTTATATGCTCTGATATTTCTATCTGCACTGTGATTATGATCTGAATGCTTGATGGATGTTGTTTCTGATTCATTTTGACTATTCTATAACATCCTATTTGTGAATCATATTGTTTTGCTATGATATGATCTCTTATACTCTTTGGACTTAGATAGTTATAACACCATTTGGTGATGGAATTATCATCTCCACAAGAGTGGGGGAGATTGTTATTGCCATAACATTACTCTCTGTGCAGATGATGTAGTTCTATGGTTGTTGAAACTACGACAGAACTACGAACGGAACTACGCGAGCAGTTACTGACAGTTACTCACAGACATGTGCGGCAGTTATCTGCTCTGTGCGCGTTTTAACTGACCCAGATGGATCGAATTCGTTTCTCTGAGTTTATATACCTCTGTTAGATCCTCTGTAATTAAGAGTTCCAATTATTGAGATGTATTTTACACACATTACACATTTTTACACACACTTGAGTCGGTTATTCTCTCCAAGACTTGATTGTTCTATTCTTTGAGAGAGTTTAGAAAATTCCTTGTGTTCTTTCTGCAAATTGAAGATCATTCCATATTCACAAGGTCTGCACTACATTGATTCAACAAGATTTATTTGTTGAAAAAATCTTTCTTCGACACCCGATTGAAGAGGCTTTGCGGAAGCGCTCGATGTTTGAAGGAGATGAATTCAGGAGGACTTCTATGCCGAGATGCCATGGTTCTTGAAGCCTGAACAACCGGAGAATTCAAATTGGACAGGATCGTCCGGAGACTGAGCTGTGGAGGAATCACGACTGCAGTCTGTCTGCAAACAGGGAAGTGTTGCATTAGAGTTTGAATTGGTTGTTTTTGAGTCTTTTAAGTCTAGGTCTTTCTTGAGTATCAGTATAAGTCGCCTGGATTGGAATCCCCCAGACGTAGATCCGTTGGATCGAACTGGGTCACCAAATCTCTTGTTCTTGTTTTACGATTTTCCGCTGAACACTCTGTGCACACACCACTCGTTATAACGTAGTTCTAACTACCGCTCGACAACGCGCTTAATACTTTTAATTTCAAGATTTCAGTATTATCTGGGACCGTCAAGAACTTTATTTTTTAACCCATTACACTCACCTGTTCAAAAGGAGAGTGGTTACATTATTTTTTTTTTAATATTGACTCGCCTGTTCAACAGGGGAATCATTTTGAAAATATTTTTTATTAAGATCGCTAGTTCAACAGGCGATCTGATATTTTTATTAAATAAAAAATTAATTTTTTTTAGTCGCCTATTGAACCAGCGATTCGATACTAATTTGGGAACGGTTTATTTAATATATACTCCCTCCGTCCCACCCCAAGTGTCTTGTTACTGTTGGATACGAGAATTAAGGTATAGTTGGTTTGTGAGTATATTATGGGGTCCACATAGTTGTTGGAGGGGAAAATTATTTCTATTTATAGAAAGAAAACATTTGTAATGGTACATCCAAAAATAGTAAGTAGGACATTTGAAATGGGACGGAGGGAGTATTATTTTTGATAATTTAGCCGATAAACCGGATACACCTAAACTTATTTATCTCAATGGAATGCATTTCACAAATCCCAATTCCCACCTTATCCCTTTTCTATAATTTTTTTCATTCCTTTTTTGTTACTAATTAAAACCACCCGGTGGGATTTATAGGATTGATAAAGACAAATAGATTAACAGCCAATGCATGGTTTTTTCATTTGATTATTGCATGTTTTCTTTTCATTTCTTGATATTTAGCAGCCAATTAGATTAGATAAAGACATATTCTTAAAAAGATATAGTACTAATTCTTGAAAAATAAAGTTACGGAGAAATAACAACACCAAGTCAAAATTTTTTTGTGGTAACAATTTCAAGCATATTTACTAATTTTTTTTTAGAGCGGAAGCCAGAATATTTACTAATATTTAGTTAAAATTTCAAGCATATTCAACAATATGGTTGAAATATTAGTAATTATTTGTCAATAGTATTTATTAATAATTACTAAATATGCGTGAAAAAATAGTATAACTATACATTTCTTTCTTTCAGGTATATCTAATTGAGAACTAATCTTTATTTTCCCTACTTGAACTAATACTTGAAAAATAAAACAAACAAAATTCATATGTTTAGTACTAATATGGGCCTGTTTGGGAGTTTAACATATAGCAGAAGCAGATAGCAGATTTGACGAGCAGATTTGATTAGCAGATTTGAGTAGTAGATTTGACCAACTGATACTAATAACAGATTTGTTAAATGTGTTTGGTAGATTGGTATATAACAATCAGCAGATAGCAAGTGGAAGGAGCAACTGGAAGGGTATTTTAGATGAAATTAATCTGCTGTGCAATCTGCTTCAAATTAGAGCAGATAGGTTTTGAGCAGATTTGGGTAAATCTGCTAGTCTAATTTATTCATCCACCAAACTATACAAATTAGCAGATGAGTTGGTCAAATCTGCTGATTATGAATATGCTATTGGATCTGCTGCTAACCAAACGTGGCCTATATGCAAAAGAAATCAAACGGAATATTTACCCGAAATGTAATGTACTACTAATTTCCATAAAAAATTAATTAAATATTTTAAAAATATATAAATATCATATAATAAAGAAAATAAAAAATATTTCTAATATGATATGGTATGGTCTAAATATTTCTGTTTTGGTTTAATTTGGTCTGGTCTCTGATAAATTTTAAATTTTAATAAATATAAATAATAAGTCCTGAAAATAAATTATAGAGAACATAGAAAGTTTACAAATTAATACAATTCAACCATGTTTAAAATGTCACAATTGAATATGTGTGACAATATTGTATTATTGAAAAACAAAATGTTAATAGAAACATTCTACACTCTACAATCTACATGCCTTAGAACTATTATTGCAATAGCAAACAAAAATGGGTATTATTGAATATTCTGAAATGATGCCAATAAAGGCTAAATAATATTAAAGACAAATGCTATCAATGTGGCATAGAGGACATTGATCCTAAAATCTATTCTACAGTCAATTATTTTGTACAAGTTTACCAACTAGTACAAGTTTACCAAGAATTATTGAACAAAAAAATAGAATGAAACAAACCCTGTTGAGTGGCATTGGAGAAGGTTTTTTTTGTTTTTTTTTTATTTTTTTTCCGCATGCCATTGATTTTGTATTTTCTTTTTTATTATTATTATTATTTTTTACAGATGACGTCCAAGTGTCGGCAATGAGCTGTAGGAATTCAACCATACAAATTACAAAGTGCGTAAAAGGAGGATAGGGAGGAATTTAACACCAAGTATAAGGTTGGGATGACCAAGTCCCATCAACACCAAAATCCAGATTATCCACCAATCAGGCAATCACCACTATCAAAGCATTAAAATGAACGAAGAGACAAAGCCAATCACTTACCAATTGAGGGCAAAACGTTTCCCCCAACTTCCTTCAAGAATGTATCCACCATTTTTCATTCCTTGAATTGCCTCTCAACACTTACGTGTGTTCTTCCTCCTTCCCAAACCCCTAATCCAATTATTAGCCAACACAACAACCTGAATTAGCAATTCTTGGGCCAGAGTAAGACAAGGCTCACTCACACCTCGTCTTGTAGTTTTTAAATATCAAACTTTTAGAATTTTTATTTTTACCGAACTTGCGTTAATAATGATTTAGAATGTGTATTGGACTATGTTAGCGAAACTCTGTTAAACCCTCTCCTATAATATTTCGTCCATATCTTTCTGTAATTGTTTTCCACTATTTCCTCTCATACTGTATCTTTCAAATTTTATTCACTCCACTGTACTCTACTTAAACATATGTAATATATCAATCATAGAGGTGTGGCGTAAATTCTATTCCTTGTTCTACTTTTCATCGTTCGTGAAAATGGAGTATGTATCAAGTAAAAAAAGAGATGAAGTATGTGCAATAATAATAATACAGAAATTTTAAAAACTACTTCTTTTCTACCCAAAATGATAGAAAAGCCACGGAATAGTAGCATCCGTACACTGAGGCATCCGTTAGGGTAATCCGACGGGTCACTTTGTAAAATGTATTTTTTTTATTTTTTATTGTGGGAGCATTTAAGTAGTTTCAATTTGATGTTGTCTTTATTGTAAATTGGAAATAGTTTGATTTTATTTCTTTTGGGAAATGTAAAAGACTATTAGTTTTTTTTATTTATTTTTTTTTATTTTTCAAGGTATCTGCTAGGTAGACCGACGGGCTAATGTGTAAATATATTTTTTCTTCAATTTTTTCATTTTTTTAAGCTGTCCGCTGGGGTGTCCTCTAGGTAGATCAGCGGACTAGCTGGGTAGACAAGCGGGCCAATGTGTGAAAGTATTAACTTTTTCAATTTTTATATTTTTTCAGGTGTCCGCTAAGGTCTCCACTGTGTAGATCGGCGAACCAATGTACAAAATTATTTTATCTCTTAAAATTTTTCACTTTTTAATGTGTCCGCTGTGATATATGCTGGAGTGTCCACTGTGTGCCGGTGAGGCAGTATGTAAAGTTGTATTATTTTCAAGGTGTCCGCTGGGGTGTGACGCCAAGAGTTTTTAAGGAATTTTCTGTCAATTTGAGTATAAAAACATACTTTTTAAAGTGACGGCAACAAACTTATTTTTTATATCTAACGTGGTACTGTAGCAAAGAACCCATAATAATACTCCATATAATATGTCAAATCTTTTTCTTTATATATACTATATTTTTTTTGTTTGATAAGTGACATAAACCGGATACACTACATTTTTTTATTAAGTGAGATCAACCGGGGCTAATTTATCAAAATAATACAGATTAAATAACTCATTCCCAAATTAGCATTGAATCGCCTGTTGAACAGGTGATCTAAATAAAAATATATTTTCAAAAGGCGAGTCAATATTAAAAAAAATATATAAAAAAATATAATGTAACCACACATCTGTTGAACAGGCGAGTGTAATGGGTTAAAAAAATAAAGTGTCTTTTTTTTTTGGTTTCGACTTGTTTTTTTATTCACTAATTTTTTTTTTTAGAAAAAGGATAATATTATTGAAATGAACAAGTTACAACTTCACAATACACTTATCTGTCCACAAAACCCACAGGCGTGAGGAACACGACCACACAGCAAGAAATTCCACAAAATGAAACAAAACACTCAGCAAATAGCAAGAAGTCTCAGAAAAGAAGCAAAGCATTCAGCTAATGTTCACCATCCATCCTGCATACTCATATCCACACTTCCACTTTACCCTCTCCGGCTGCCCACAACAAGCCCACAGATCTGCACTAGAGTTACGATCCCTTAGTAAATGGTTCACTCGAACGTCCCCCGCAAAATTGAATACATCCATAATAGGGCGGTGGGACCCAATAATTTTTTTCTGGAAGAGCCATTGAAAGCTTGAAAAGGGCGGTGGGAGTCCTACCACACAATTACAAACGGAACACCAACGCAGTTGGCCTGAGGACTGAGTGGTATGGGGCTCTGGCAGCTTAAGCAAAGATCTCGGGTTCGAGTCTTTGTGTATGCAGAGTTCTGCTTTGGGAGAGGCAACCCTTCGATGCCCACCAGATCCTCGAGGGATTAGTCTTAGCCCCAACGTGACCTGCGGATACCCGGTACACATAAAAAAAATTACAAATGAAACAAAGAGGAGGAATATGGGGCTGCGTGGGGATCCGACCCCCATTTGATCTATTAATTTAAATCCATATCCATGTATTAGTAAATAAAAAAACAAGTCTAACCCAAAAAAAAAATTAAAAAATCAAGACACTTTATTTTTTAACCTATTACGCTCGCTGTTCAAAAGGAGGGTGGTTACATTAATTATTTTTATAATATTGACAACAGGCGAGTCATTTTGAAAATATTTTTTTATTTAGATCGCCTGTTCAACATGCGATCTGATATTGTTATTAAATAAAAAATTTATTTTTTGAATCGCTTGTTCATTCAATACTAATTTGGGAACGGGTTATTAAATATGTATTATTTTTGATAATTTAGCCGATAAACCGGATACACTACATTTTTTTATCTCAATGGAATGCATTTCACAAATCCCAATTCCCACCTTATCCCTTTTCTATATTCTTTTTCATTCCTTTTTTGTTACTAATTAAAACCACCCAGTGGGATTTTATAGGATTGATAAAGACAAATAGATTAACAGCCAATGCATGGTTTTTTCATTTGATTATTGCATGTTTTCTTTTCAGTTCTTGATATTTAGCTGCCAATTAGATTAGATAAAGACATATTGTTAAAAAAATATATAGTACTAATTCTTGAAAAATTAAGTTACGGAGAAATAACAACACCAAGTCTTAATTATTTTGTGGTAACAATTTCAAGCATATTTACTAATTTTTTTTTTTTAGAGCGGAAGCCAGAATATTTACTAATATTTAGTTAAAATTTCAAGCATATTCAACAATATGGTTGAAATATAAAATGAGGATGTTGAGGCAATTAAATCTGGGAGGGGCTTGAGGCAAGGTGATCCTCTCTCCCCATATTTATTTGTCATCGTCATGGAGAAACTTTCTAGATTGATTTTGGAGGAAGTTGAGGCGAGGAGGTGGCGACCGATTTTTAGTGGACCGAACGGAGTGGCTATTTCACATGTGATGTTTGCGGATGACCTGATTCTCTGTTCCGAGTTGGATGAGAATAGTATTGTGTGCATGAGTCACGCTATGCACAAGTTTGGGGCGGCTTCAGGCTTAAGCATGAACTGTGAGAAGTCAGTGGCCATGGTGGCAGCGAGTGCCACGGAGGAAGAGAAGGATATGATTGTGAGGCATCTTAATATCAAGGTATCTAATTCTCTCGGCAAGTATCTAGGGTTTCCGGTTGTTCACGGAAGGATGAAGATCGCTATGTTTGATGACATCCTTAATAGGCTGGACAGGAGGTTGGCAGGATGGGCGGCCAGCTTGCTTAATCGAGCAGGACGTGTTACTCTCGCTAGATCGGTCCTGTCAGCCATTCCCAATTATTCCATGCAGGTGCACCAGTTCCCAGTCACTGTTTGTAATAATATTGATAAACGACTGAGACGATGGATTTGGAAGGGTTCGGCGGATAAGGGGTTGCATTTAGTAGCGTGGGAGAAGATTACTCGGCCTAGAAGGGAAGGCGGATTGGGATTGAGGCAAGCGCGGTCGATGAACCTGGCCTTGCTGGGTAAACAGCTCGGTGATTACATGTTCAAAAAAGATAAGCTCTGGGTGAGATGGTTGCAGGCTAGATACGGGAGTGTTGGAGATGTCTTCCCGCGGCCTAAGGGAACTGCTACTCGGACATGGAGGACATTAGTCACAATTACAGAGAAGTTTAGGGAAGGATTTGGAGTACGAATTGGCAATGGTACAAGTTCCTTTTGGTACTCGCCATGGTGGAAAGGAAAATGTTTGGCCCCGTTGATGCCATTTGTCCACTACAACGATGTTGAGGTTAAAATTAAGGAGGTGGTCGAGGATGGTAAGTGGGCGCTGGGAAAGCTCTACACATGGGTACCGGAGGCTATCAAGCTGGACATTGCAGGCTCAGCGTGTCCGATACTGGTGGAAGAAGAATCCGACATCCTCACCTGGAGGTTGGAGGCGTCGGGCACATATAGCGTGAGGTCGGGGTACCAGTTCCTTACGAGTATTGGTGGCGATGCTAGGGGTTGGGACTGGATGTGGTGTAAGGGCATCCCGGAGAAAATTGGATTCGTACTGTGGTTGATTGCTCATCATTCCTTAGCTACGAATGAGGTGCGACACCATCGTCAGGTAGCCACATCTCCCTTATGCTCTATATGTGGTGTGGAAGTGGAAGATTGGAAGCATTTGTTGTTCGAATGCACTTGGGCTAAGAACCTTTGGCTGGCCTTGGGAGTCAGGGAGGCGCAGGATGTTCCAGCACTGAATAGGGACGAGATCAGGCACTGGCTACATTTTTTGTTTCGCACTTGGGAGCATACCTTTGTGGCTGCTGTATGGGTCGTATGGTTGGAAAGAAATAAGCGTGTGTTCAGAGGGATGGAGACATCGTACAAGAAATTGCTTAGGGATGTTATTCATCTCAGGGAGGTGTTGGAGAGGGCTGCCTCGGGTAAGGGCAGCAAGCCTGGAGCTGTTCGCATCGTGCACTGGAAGGAGGGTGTTGAAGAGGGCTCTATTGTTCATTCAGACGGCAGTGTCGTCGGCGATGAGGGCAGGAGTGGTTTTGCTGCAGTCTGCAGGTCGGCAGTAGGTAAATGGAAGGGAGCGGTCAGCGGCCAACTGGGCAATAGAGAGATTCTGGAGGTTGAATTAGTTGGTATCTTGAGAGGACTCCTGCTTGCGGACTCCTTGGGGGAAGACAAGGTTACATTATTTACGGATTCATTGGAAGCGCACGGTTTGATTTGTGGGGGGAGGGCACCAACTCACAAGTTTTGGCCGTTGGTGAGTGCTATTCAGAGGGCTAGTAGGAAATTTGGAGTTTGTTCAGTTCGTCATGTTTTCAGGGAAGGCAACAGAGTTGCAGATGCCTTGGCGAGAATGGCTTGCAATGAGGAGCAGTTCTTCACCACGTGGGCATTTCCGCCGGACGGGGTCATTCAATTGCTTCATCATGATAGCCTTGGAAAGGGCATTCTGAGGGCTGTTTAGGGAGTTGTTTTCCTTGTTTTTTGCTTTTATTCTTCTCCTCTCTTTCGCTTCTTTTTTTCTTTCCTTTTAGCCGCCGATGAGGCATTGTTCACCAAAAAAAAACAATATGGTTGAAATATTAGTAATTATTTGTCAATAATTATTTACTAATAATTACTAAATATGCGTGAAAAATTAGTATAACTATACATTTCTTTCTTTCTGGTATATCTAATTGAGAACTAATCTTTATTTTCCCTACTTGAACTAATATTTGAAAAATAAAACAAGCAAAATTCATATGTTTAGTACTAATATTAATATATGCAAAAAGTTCCAATGAAAAAAAAAATATATGCAAAAAGAAATCAAGCGGAATATTTACTCGAAATGTAATTTACTAATTTCCATAAAAATTAATTAAATATTTTAAAAATATATAAATATCATATAATAAAGAAAATAAAAAAAATATTTCTAATATGATATGGTATGGTCTAAATATTTCAGTTTTGGTTTAATTTGGTCTGGTCTGATAAATTTTAATTAAGATAAATAATAAGTCCTGAAATAAATTATAGAGAACATAGAAAGTTTGCAAATTATTACAATTCAACCATGTTTAAAATGTCACAATTGAATATGTGTGACAATATTGTAATGAAAAATAAAATGCTAATAGAAACATTCTACACTCTACATGCCTTAAAACTATTATTGCTATAGCAAACAAAAATGGGTATTATTGAATATTCTGAAATGATGCCAATAAAGGCTAAATAATATTAAAGACAAATGCTATCAATGTGGCATAGAGGACATTGATCCTAAAATCTATTCTACAGTCATTTATTTTGTACAAGTTTACCAACTCAATTATTTGTACAAGTTTACCAAGAATTATTGAAGAAAAAAATACAATGAAACAAACCGTGTTGTGTGGCATTGGAGAAGGTTTTTTTATTTTTTATTTTTTTCCGCATGCCATTGATTTTGTATTTTCTTTTTTTTTTCTTTTTTTATTTTTAGAGATGACGTACAAATGTCAGCAACGAGCTATAGGAATTCAAACCATACAAATTACAAAGTGCGTAAAGAGAGGATAGGGAGGAATTCAACATAAGCATAAGGTTGGGTGCCATATATGGATCGATATTCGAAATCTATAGCCAAAATGAAAATGAAGGGAAACAAGAAAATAAGAACAAGAGATAGGGAGACTTCACAATGGATAGATTGACTCTTGAAGACAAACACCCCTCCAATATGGTAAACCCCTTCCTCCTTTCAATCTTCCAACGTGATAATCGATCGAGATGTCTCGGGTCTCGATTGATAGCCGAAGCCAAAATGGATGAAATCCATGAGATTGTTTGAGAGTGTGCCTCTCGGTAATGACCTTTGAAAAAGATGATTCAATTTATTCAATGTTCAGAAGTGAATAACAAACTCAAGGGATCCCATATATATAGGGAACCCAAATTCAACAAGCATAAAACAGAAATTAAACAACCCTAACTGAGTTTAAGCAATCGAGAAAATAAAATAACCAAACTGGCCGACCTACGACGCTAGCCTTATTACGACGTGAAACTTGCTTGGCGTCATTGGGGTGAAGTTGAAGCTTCTGGAGGCTAACGACGCTATCCTCGAGTTACGTCATGATCCTCGCTTGTCGTCGTAGGTAGGTTGGCGTCGTAGCTTGACTGGGAGGAGAAGGACGATGCTATCCTCGTTTGGCGTCGTCCACGAGATTCGCGTCGTAGCTAGGGGTTAGCGTCGTAGAGTTGACCGAGTTGAAGAATCCGTTGACTGCTCCGGTTGGGATCCACTGTTCCGGCCGTTGACCATTGTTGACCGGCGATCCTCCGATGAACTTTCTGGCCAGATTCCGGCTAGTTTCCGGCAACCTCGCCGGAGCTTCAGCGACTTTTCCGGCGATGGCGGCGGACGTCCGGCGACGGCGACGGCGGACCCATTCTGTCTGACCTCCTTATGATGTTTTTATCTGTATTTGATCAGGAGGTCAACTCCTTCTGGTTATTCTTCTGCATTAATTAACTCGGGCTCCATTTTTGCTACCCAGTTAACTAATGTGCTCCCTCGGGCTTTATCTGCTTGCTTCTCGATCTGCTCCCATCTATATGACTCTGCTGACAGTATTTGGGACACTGCATTCAGAAATCTCTTAGCACGTTGCTTTGAGCAGGATCCCTCCGGTATGGTCAACGTTGTTGACTTGGCTCCCATGCCATCCCCTCTCCCTCCGGAAGGTTGAGCCATCAACCGATCAGCATCCTCGTCATCTCTTTCGTATAGCTGCAGATCTGCAACTTTGAAAGTCGGATTCAGTCAGTACTCCTCAGGCAGTTCTAGTCTATATGCATTGTCATTTATTCTATCTAGAACTTTAAAAGGTTCGTCTCCTCGAGGAGAAAGTTTGGTGCATCGTTTCATGGGAAAACGCTCCTTGCGCATGTGCACCCAAACCCAATCCCCGGGGTGGAGTGTCAGCTTCTTTCTGCCGCGATTGTTGTATTTTGCATATGTCTCAGCGGCCTTTTCTAGACTTTTCTGCACGTCCTTGTGCAATTCCTTAATTGCCCGTGCCCTGTCCCTGCCAACTGCATTTTTATGCTCACTCAGAGAAAGTGGCAATAGATCCAAAGGTGTCAGTGGGTTAAAGCCATAAACGATTTCAAACAGTGACATGTGTGTGGCACTATGTACATGTCTGTTATAAGCAAACTCAATATATGGAAGGCATTCATCCCAACTTTTAGAATCGGAAGATGTGATTATTCTTAATAGATTGCCAAGGACCCGATTGGCAGATTCGGTCTGGCCATCCGTTTGTGGGTGATATGCCGTAGAGAAAAGCAGGTTGGTACTTATTTCAGGCCACAGTGACTTCCAGAAATAACTCACAAATTTGGCATCCCGGTCTGACACAATTGTTTTAGGAATGCCGTGTAGGCGCACAACCTCCTTGAAAATATCTTGGCCACATGGGAGGCATCATTTGTCTTGGCACACGGTATGAAATGGGCCATCTTGGAAAATCTATCAACGACCACGAAGATAAAATCTTTTGCTCGCGCTGTTTTGGGCAGACCCAAGACGAAGTCCATTGACAAATCTACCAAAGGGCCATCTGGTATGGGCAGTGCCTTATACAGTCCGTGTGGTTTCACAGTGGATTTTGTGTTTAGGCAGATAATGTATCTCGCAATGAAGTCCTCCACTTGCTTTGGTAATCCAGGCCAAAAGAAACAATCAGTTAGAATAGATACAGTGACAATCCTTCCGAAGTGCCCCATCATATCTCCACAGTGTGCTTCTTTAATAAGTAGTTCTCTGATCGATCCCTTTGGTATACACAATCGATTCTCAAAATAAATGAAACCCTCCAAGCGAGAGTATTCCTTGAAGGCATGTTTCTCCGTCTTTTCCCAGATTTCCTTGAAATCTGCATCAGTGCTATATAGCTCACGGATGTGTTCAAATCCAATCATATGCGTAGTAGCGTATGCTGTCAGTGCCAATCTTCTCGAAAGGGCATCTGCTACTACATTCTCTTTGCCTTTCTTGTACTTTATCACATACGAGAATGTCTCTAGAAATCCACTCCACCTTGCATGTCGTCGGCTCAGCTGATCTTGAGATCTGATGTGCTTCAAGGTGTCATGGTCCGTATGGATTATGAATTCTAGGCTCCTCAGATACTGTTGCCAGGTCTTCAGTGCCTGAATCACAGCGTATAGCTCCTTATCATAAGCAGAATAATTCAGTTGAGCTCCCAAGAAATTTTCACTGTGATAGGCCACTGGAGTCTGGACGACCTTCCTGAATCAGCACAGCTCCACATCCTATTCCTGACGCATCACATTCGATTTCGAATGGATAGTCAAAGTTTGGCAGTGCCAAGACTGGAGCGTGGGTCAGTTTTTCTTTCAACTCCTCAAATGATCTATATTCTGCAATCCCCCACTTATATTGAATTCCTTTCTTGAAAAGTGCAGTTAGGAGTGTAGCGATGATGCTGAATTGCGTGACGAATCGTCGAAAAAACCCACATAACCCAAGAAAACTCCTTACTTCATGAACTGATGTAGGCGGCTTCCAGTGGTTATAGCAGTTATCTTGGATTCGACCACTTTGAGACCTTCCTTGCTGACAATGAAACCCAGAAATATCACCTCTGGAATGCAGAAGGTGCATTTTTCCATGTTGGCATATACTTGGGCTCCTCGCAGCTTCCTTAATACCTGTTCCATGTGAGAGACATGATCAGATAGGCAGTTGCTGTAAATAAGTATATCATCAAAATATACACCAACAAATTTGACAATATAAATTCTCAATGTCTCATTCATTAATCTCATGAACGTAGATAGCGCGTTTGTGAGCCCAAATGGCATCACCAGCCATTCATACAACCCGAACTTGGTCTTGAAGGTTGTTTTCCACTCATCACCGGGCTGCATTATGATCTGATGGTATTCACTTCAAAGATCTATCTTTGAGAAGATACTCGCTCCACCTAGTTCGTCAAGTATGTCATTGAGCCTTGGTATAGGATGGCGGTATTTGATCGTGATTGCATTTACTGCTCGACAGTCCACGCACATCCTCCAAGTCTCCTTCTTCTTGGGCACTAGTGAAACGGGCACAGCGCAGGGAGACAGGCTCTCACGAACCCAGCCTTTGTCCAACAGCTTTTGGACTTGCTTCTGAATTTCCTTAGTTTCTTTGGGGTTTATTCTGTACGCTGGCCTATTCGGTATGGATGCCCGGGGAACAAAGTCAATGCGATGTTCGATCCCTCGAATTAGAGGTAGTCCCGCGGGCACTTCATCTGGAAACACGTCTCGATTGCGATCTAACATCCTGCAAAATTCACTTGGCAATTCAGGTGCAGCAGAGACTGTTTCAATAATACAGACAATTGGCTTAATAAAGGCTAAGAGACAGTAACCTGAGAAACTGGGTTCCTGTATAGCCTCTTGAAATTCAGTTCTGGTGGACAGCAAACATTGATCTGCATAAGCAATGGCATTATTAGATCTAGGTGTTTGTTGACTCACTTTAGCCTTACCCTTTCTCTTATGTTGGTATTCAGCTTCTTCTTTCTTAATGTTCTCCAACAGGGTTCTCTGATTAGAATGAACTGTGGCCATAGATAATGGCTTGACAGCTATTCTTTTGTCCCTGTGTAGGAAACATAAGAGTTTTTTCATTCGTTGTACATGACTGACTTGTCAAACATCCAAGGGCGACCAAGGAGTAGATCGCAAGCGGTCATGGGTAAAACGTCACACTCAACATTCTCAGAGTAATAAGTCCCTATTCTAAGTGGCACTTTGGCTCGCATGGTTACTTTCGTACTCCCACTATCGTTCTTCCAATGGAGTTGGTATGGACGGGTATGGTTTTTGGTAGGTATTTTCATTTTTCTTACAGCGTATAGACTTATTACATTGGTACAACTATCGTTATCAACAATTATAGAATTCAGATTTCCACAGATTTCTCCATAATGGTGGAATAAATTTTCCCTCTGTTCACAACCCTTGCTAGGGCTCTCAATCTGCTTCTCGGCATTGAGCACTCTCATTGCGACCAAGTTGGGAAAACGGATTTCATCCTGATTGATGCATTCATCTGCTGATTCGTCACTGCCATACCCAAACTCGTCGATTTCTCTTTCTTTGTCCTCATCCTCGGCCTCATCCTCTTCAAAGCCCACAATCCTGTAATCACCTGTTGTCAGTGGTAACTACATTAGCTCTGCGTACATTAGGACAATTAGGAGAAATATGGCCAGGTTGGCGATATTTATAACAAATTATTTCTTTGTCTTCCCTTTTGAGTCGATATCGATTCGACTCTCGAGGCTTTCGATCTTCCTTTCTAGCAGTTCGGAATTCTTGGCCAAGTTTGAAGCTTCGGGGCTTGTACCCTTTATCATCCTTGGGATAGGATTTCTGCTTATCAGTTTCAGGCTTTGAACTCCACTGCTTCGGCGGATGAGAGTGAGAGCTGGAATGTTGTCTGCTTTGCTCTTGTCTCATTTGGATATCCAGAGTGGTAGCAAGATGGATGCAATCCTGCAAGTCCTCATAAGGCCGCAACTTCATTTCCTTCTGGACATCTAGCCTGAAACCCTTAATGGAACGGGTCATAAAAAGCTCACCGTCTTCTCGTACACCAGATCGCATCATGATGTATTCCAGCTCCTTGTGATATTCATCTACAGTCCTGCTTCCTTGGACACAAGACTGCAGCTTCATATACAAGTCCATTCTTTATGTACTGGGTAAGAATCGACGATCCGTTTCCATCATTAGCTCTTCCCAGGTCTCAACATTAGGTTGTTGTCTTCTGGCTCGGATGCGGTTGTGGTTGATCCACCAAGTAAGAGCATACTCTCGGAATTCACTCACGGCCAATCTGATTTTAGTCATATCAGAATGGTTGTGTAGTTGAAAGCAGAGTTCTATTGCGTCCCTCCAATCAAGGAACTCATCAGGTCCTCCAGCTCCCTTGAAAGTATGAATCTGTAGTTTTAATCCCTCAGATCGAGTTCATCTGGATCCTGATGGTCTCGTCTGTATCCCTGATGTCTTCGCCCGTGATCGTAATCATAGTCAGGATCCCTTCTTCATCCATCATCGCGCGGGGCGTGGCGGATAGCTGCTCTTAAATGGCCAGGTGGCACCGGTGGAGGAATAACTGGCGGAGGTACAACTGGAGGAGGAACGATTGGCGGAGGTGTGACCGAAGGAGGTACAACTGGTTGATGGGCTGGGGGCGGTGGTTGCCTTGGGTCCTGTGCAGGCTGTTGCTGTTGTGCTATTTCCTCCATTTCTCTTTCAGCAATCAACATTCCTTGATGTGGTCCAATCTCGCCTAACTGGCTCCCTTGATCAGACCTCTGTGATCTGGTTTCCTCTATTCGCTCTTCCACAGTCCGGATGTCATTGCTTAGTGCGGTGAAACGTCCTTCAAATTTGTCATCCATATCATTCATTTTTGTATTCAACTGAGTGGTGGTGGTAGACAAAGTGTCAATGCTAATGACCACAACTTCTAACTTCTTCATTAGATCTTCCATGCTGATTCCTGCCATTGCAACACTAGAGAATATATGTATAAATGGTTAGGAATAAAAGGTGCAGAAATTTGTAGACTAATCTCACTCAAGTGTTTCACTCAGCTCAAACAAACCCTTCTTCAATCCGTCTTGGCTAAGTCACAAGAGTTATGAGATCACCTCAAAAGTATCATCTTATCAGAGAGAAAGTTGAAAAAGAAAGACAGACACTCACAGCATGAAACAGAATGCTGTGCTTGACTCGAACAAAAGAAAAGAAAAGGAAATGGGAAAGACATGTGTGTGCTGTTGCAAATAAATATCAGTTCTCAGTTTTAATTAGGCTGCAATCAGATATCCGGATTCCTCACAAAAATAAAATGTAAAGTGGTAAAAACTTACAAAATAAAATTCACTCGGAATCTCAGATATATGCCTCACACACAATCCAAATATCTGCTGAAAATATCTGACAAAATTCACTGTTGAGGAAACCCACTATCTGGCATTGCAGACGGGGCTTCAAATCAGTGGTTTGTAAAATAATTCAGAGGAACGGTGATGAACACTTATTCCTCGAGGACTTCCAATAACAGTCACGAGTCCTGATTGGAACTTCAACTCGATAGATCGTTCGTGAATTAATTAGTGAAACCGTTTAGTGAAATTATTGGACCAACCTTCCCAAATTTGAAATGATTGCACAATGATTGTAATGCCTTGGAATATTGTTCTGCCACGTGGCAGCTTTGGATTGGATCTCTGAATTTGCTTCGATGACCTCGAAATTTGGAATTTACGACGCTATCCTTGATTACGTCGTGAGACTTGCTTTGCGTCGTAGAGATTGGCGTCGTACTTCGGAATTGGAATGTTGGCCTTTTGACATCCTTACGACGCTAATGGTGTTTACAACAACGTGGGACCTAGGTCCGCGTCATTCTGAATGTTTGGTATCGTAGACGTCTCTCCTGCCTTCGGCATCGTGGAATAGTTACGTCGTGAACGTGGTTCACGTCGTAGAAACAGCTTGGCGTCGTAATGTGCTTGACGTCGTAGGCTGATGCTGATGGGTACGTAGGCCAAGTTTCCACTAACAAATTTGTATCATGCACACTCCATGGAGGGCACGTGTCCTTGGTGGTCCAAAATAGGGAAATAATAACCGAAATACTCCCAAACAAATCCTAAACACTTACCCAATTGGATCAAAAACCCAAAATTACAAACTCACTCAAGAACACTATGATGTTCTTCCCAAGCTAACCAAGAATCAAATAAAACCCAAAACACTCGGATCACTTTCAAACTTTGGATTGTGATCGCATAATACCCGATTAACACATCGAACCAATTTTCAATAAAAAACAAGCACACAAATGACAAGAAATGGATGGAACAGTAACAAACCGAGAACAAGAAATTGAAGAGAAAATATAAAATAAAGGCAAGAACACAACCAAAAATATTTTTGGGGTTTTTCTAAACCTATAGATTAAAATAAGGGCTCTGATACCAAATTATATAGACTGCCAGGGATCGATATTTGAAATCTATAGCCAAAATGAAAATGAAGGGAAACAAGAAAATAAGAACAACAGATAGGGAGACTTCACAATGGATAGATTGACTCTTGAAGACAAACACCCCTCCAATATGGTGAACCCCTTCGTCCTTTCAATCTTCCAACGTGATAATCGACGAGATGTCTCGGGTCTCGATTGATAGCCGAAGCTAAAATGGATGAAATCCATGAGATTGTTTGAGAGTGTGCCTCTCGGTAGTGACCTTTGAAAGAGATGATTCAATTCATTCAATGTTCAAAAGTGAATAACAAAGTCAAGGGATCTCATATATATAGGGAACCCGAAGTCAACAAGCTTAAAACAGAAATTAAACAACCCTAACTAAGTTTAAGCAATCGGGAAAATAAAATAACCAAACTGGCCGACCTACGACGCTAGCCAATATTAACGACGTGAAACTTGCTTGGCGTCGTAGGGGTGAAGTTGAAGCTTCTGGAGGCTGACGACGCTATCCTCGAGTTACGTCATGATCCTCGCTTGTCGTCGTAGGTAGGTTGGCGTCGTAGCTTGACTGGGAGGAGAAGGACGATGCTATCCTCGTTTGGCGTCGTACACGAGGTTCGCGTCGTAGATAGGGGTTAGCGTCGTAGAGTTGACCGAGTTGAAGAATCTATTGACTGCTCCGGTTGGGGATCCACTGTTCCGGTGCACTGTTCCGGCCATTGACCATTGTTGACCGGCGACCCTCCAGCGAACTTTCCGGCCAGATTCCGGCTAGTTC
Organism: Hygrophila difformis; assembly: GCA_030278955.1. Classification (NCBI taxonomy): domain Eukaryota; kingdom Viridiplantae; phylum Streptophyta; class Magnoliopsida; order Lamiales; family Acanthaceae; genus Hygrophila; species Hygrophila difformis. The sequence goes on from JAOANR010000009.1 coordinate 46,736,448, forward strand.
CCGGCAACCTCGCCGGAGCTCCGGCGAGTTTTCCGGCGATGGCAGCGACGGCGACGGCAGACCCCTTCTGTCTGACCTACTGATGCTGTTTTTATCTATATTTGCATCTGGAGGTCAACTCCTTCTGGTTATTCTTCTGCATTAATTAACTTGGGCTCCAGTTCTGCAACCCAGTTAACTAATGTGCTCCCTCGGGCTTTATCTGCTCGGTTCTCGACTACTCCCATTTATATGACTCTGCTGACAGTATTTGGGACACTGCATTCAGAAATCTCTTAGCACGTTGCTTTGAGCAGGGTCCCTCCGGTATGGTCAACGTAGTTGACTTGGCTCCCATGCCATCGGGATGACCAAGTCCCATCAACACCAAAATCCAAATTATCCACCAATCACCACAATCAAAGCATTAAAATGAACGAAGAGACAAAGCCAATCACTTACAAATTGAGGGCAAAACGTTTCCCCCAACTTCCTTCAAGAATGTATCCACCATTTTTCATTCCTTGAATTGCCTCTCAACACTTACGCGTGTTCCTCCTCCTTCCCAAACCCCTAATCCAATTATTAGCCAACACAACAACCTGAATTAGCAATTCTTGGGCCAGAGTAAGACATGGCTCACTCACACCTCGTCTTGTAGTTTTTAAATATCAAACTTTTAGAATTTTTCTTTTTACCGAACTTAAGTTAATAATGATTTAGAATGTGTATTGGACTGTGTTAGCGAAACTCTGTTAAACCCTCTCCTATAATATTTCGTCCATATCTTTCTGTAACTGTTTTCCACTATTTCCTCTCATACTGTATCTTTCAAATTTTATTCACTCCACTGTACTGTACTTAAACATATGTAATATCAATCATAAAGGTGTGGCGTAAATTCTATTCCTTGTTCTACTTTTCATCGACTTCGTGAAAATGGAGTATGTATCAAGTTGAAAAAGAGATGAAGTATTTGCAATAATAATACAGAAATTGGGTATGTTGCAATGTCAGGCATAACAAATATGTTAGTTGTCATCATTTTAAAAACTACATCTTTTCTACCCAAAATAATAGAAAAGCCACGGAATAGTAGCATCCGTAACTGAGGCATCCGCTAGGGTAATCTGACGGGTCACTGTGTAAAATGTATTTTTTTTTAAATTTTTTATTGTGGGAGCATTTAAGTAGTTTCAATTTGATATTGTCTTTATTGTAAATTGGAAATTTTTTGATTTTATTTCTTTTGGGAAATGTAAAAGACTATTAGTTTTTTTTATTTATTTTTTTTTATTTTTCAAGGTATCTGCTAGGTAGACCGACGGGCTAATGTGTAAATCTATTTTTTCTTCAATTTTTTCATTTTTTTAAGCTGTCCGCTGGGGTGTCCTCTAGGTAGATCAGCGGACTAGCTGGGTAGACAAGCGGGCCAATGTGTGAAAGTATTAACTTTTTCAATTTTTATATTTTTTCAGGTGTCCGCTAAGGTCTCCACTGTGTAGATCGGCGAACCAATGTACAAAATTATTTTATCTCTTAAAATTTTTCACTTTTTAATGTGTCCGCTGTGATATATGCTGGAGTGTCCACTGTGTGCCGGTGAGGCAGTATGTAAAGTTGTATTATTTTCAAGGTGTCCGCTGGGGTGTGACGCCAAGAGTTTTTAAGGAATTTTCTGTCAATTTGAGTATAAAAACATACTTTTTAAAGTGACGGCAACAAACTTATTTTTTATATCTAACGTGGTACTGTAGCAAAGAACCCATAATAATACTCCATATAATATGTCAAATCTTTTTCTTTATATATACTATATTTTTTTTGTTTGATAAGTGACATAAACCGGATACACTACATTTTTTTATTAAGTGAGATCAACCGGGGCTAATTTATCAAAATAATACAGATTAAATAACTCATTCCCAAATTAGCATTGAATCGCCTGTTGAACAGGTGATCTAAATAAAAATATATTTTCAAAAGGCGAGTCAATATTAAAAAAAATATATAAAAAAATATAATGTAACCACACATCTGTTGAACAGGCGAGTGTAATGGGTTAAAAAAATAAAGTGTCTTTTTTTTTTGGTTTCGACTTGTTTTTTTATTCACTAATTTTTTTTTTTAGAAAAAGGATAATATTATTGAAATGAACAAGTTACAACTTCACAATACACTTATCTGTCCACAAAACCCACAGGCGTGAGGAACACGACCACACAGCAAGAAATTCCACAAAATGAAACAAAACACTCAGCAAATAGCAAGAAGTCTCAGAAAAGAAGCAAAGCATTCAGCTAATGTTCACCATCCATCCTGCATACTCATATCCACACTTCCACTTTACCCTCTCCGGCTGCCCACAACAAGCCCACAGATCTGCACTAGAGTTACGATCCCTTAGTAAATGGTTCACTCGAACGTCCCCCGCAAAATTGAATACATCCATAATAGGGCGGTGGGACCCAATAATTTTTTTCTGGAAGAGCCATTGAAAGCTTGAAAAGGGCGGTGGGAGTCCTACCACACAATTACAAACGGAACACCAACGCAGTTGGCCTGAGGACTGAGTGGTATGGGGCTCTGGCAGCTTAAGCAAAGATCTCGGGTTCGAGTCTTTGTGTATGCAGAGTTCTGCTTTGGGAGAGGCAACCCTTCGATGCCCACCAGATCCTCGAGGGATTAGTCTTAGCCCCAACGTGACCTGCGGATACCCGGTACACATAAAAAAAATTACAAATGAAACAAAGAGGAGGAATATGGGGCTGCGTGGGGATCCGACCCCCCATTTGATCTATTAATTTAAATCCATATCCATGTATTAGTAAATAAAAAAACAAGTCTAACCCAAAAAAAAAATTAAAAAATCAAGACACTTTATTTTTTAACCTATTACGCTCGCTGTTCAAAAGGAGGGTGGTTACATTAATTATTTTTATAATATTGACAACAGGCGAGTCATTTTGAAAATATTTTTTTATTTAGATCGCCTGTTCAACATGCGATCTGATATTGTTATTAAATAAAAAATTTATTTTTTGAATCGCTTGTTCATTCAATACTAATTTGGGAACGGGTTATTAAATATGTATTATTTTTGATAATTTAGCCGATAAACCGGATACACTACATTTTTTTATCTCAATGGAATGCATTTCACAAATCCCAATTCCCACCTTATCCCTTTTCTATATTTTTTTTCATTCCTTTTTTGTTACTAATTAAAACCACCCGGTGGGATTTATAGGATTGATAAAGACAAATAGATTAACAGCCAATGCATGGTTTTTTCATTTGATTATTGCATGTTTTCTTTTCATTTCTTGATATTTAGCTGCCAATTTGATTAGATAAAGACATATTGTTAAAAATATATAGTACTAATTCTTGAAAAATAAAGTTACGGAGAAATAACAACACCAAGTCAAAATTTTTTTGTGGTAACATTCGACCATATTTACTAATTTTTTTTAGAGCGGAAGCCAGAATATTTACTAATATTTAGTTAAAATTTCAAGCATATTCAAAAATATGGTTGAAATATTAGTAATTATTTGTCAATAATTATTTACTAATAATTACTAAATATGCGTGAAAAATTAGTATAACTATACATTTCTTTCTTTCAGGTATATCTAATTGAGAACTAATCTTTATTTTCCCTACTTGAACTAATACTTGAAAAATAAAACAAACAAAATTCATTTGTTTAGTACTAATATATGCAAAAGAAATCAAACGCAATATTTACCCGAAATGTAATGTACTCCTACTAATTTCCATAAAAAATTAATTAAATATTTTAAAAATATATAAATATCATATAATAAAGAAAATAAAATATATTTCTAATATGATATGGTATAAAAAATATTTCTAATATGATATGGTATGGTCTAAATATTTCTGTTTGGTTTAATTTGGCCTGGTCTCTTATAAATTTTAATAAAGATAAATAATAAGTCCTTAAAATAAATTATAGAGAACATAGAAAGTTTGCAAATTAATACAATTCAACCATGTTTAAAATGTCACAATAGAATATGTGTGACAATATTGTATTATTGAAAAACAAAATGTTAATAGAAGCATTCTACACTCTACATGCCTTAGAACTATTATTGCAATAGCAAACAAAAATGGAGTATTATTGAATATTCTGAAATGATGCCAATAAAGACATGCTATAAATGTGGCATAGAGGACATTGATCCTAAAATCTATTCTACAGTCAATTATTTTGTACAAGTTTACCAACTCAATTATTTGTACAAGTTTACCAAGAATTATTGAAGAAAAAAATAGAATGAAACAAACCCTGTTGAGTGGCATTGGAGAAGGTTTTTTTGTTTTTTTATTTTTTTCCGCATGCCATTGATTTTGTATTTTCTTTTTTTTTATTATTTTTTTTTTACAGATGACGTTCAAGTGTCGGCAATGAGCTGTAGGAATTCAAACCATACAAATTATAAAGTGCGTAAAAGAAGGATAGGGAGGAATCCAACACCAAGCATAAGGTTGGAATCACCAAGTCCCATCAACACCAAAATCCAGATTTTTTTTTTTTTTTTTGAGGAAAAGGAGTTTATTATCGAAACATTCGGGTACAGCTTACACGAAATAAATTTGACGACCGCACTCCACTCCCATACATCACGGCAAATTGGCTCTCCAAAATCCAGATTATCCACCAATCACCACTATCAAAGCATTAAAATGAACGAAGAGACATGGCTCACTCACAACTCAATGGATCAACACACCTATACCACACACATACCCTCACACCGCCCATGGCCTTAGCACTCCACTAATCATCTCGAGATTAGTCTTAATCATGAATAATCGGATAATTACCATTACAAGCTCAATTTGCTATTGTTTGTGGTCTACCACTTATTTAGTATATTAATTTAATTGGCAAAATAATGAATGCATGCATCATAATACATGATTATATATCAAAGATGAAAGAGATACATTTGTGCACAATTATTGTTTGTCTCAATTATTTGATCAAGTGGATGTAGATAATTATGGTAATTCAAATTGGTCATACATACTCCAGTGGAATTAGACAGGCTAGCATGACGGAGTATTTATAAACAAAGTTCAACCACGAGCAAGTCCAACTCATTACCAACTCAAAATCGGATTTAGGGTTCGACCAGAATTTTTTTTCGAATGCAAGTCTTATTGTTCGAGTTGCCGTCGAAAGGTTTTGTTTTTGTCACTCCTCCGATGCAAGTAACTCGACATATTTGACGATTTTTGGGGGGTTTCTTTTTTTTTTTTTTTTATCAATAAAAAGAGTTCTCCATGAATGAATATTGGGTGGAAAAATATTCTATTTTCACAAAGAGTATGCAGTTGCCTTTCTCTTCAATTGGCTATAGATTTCTTAAAGCAACATTTCCATTTTTATAAAAAGCATAGTGGTTAAAGATCTCGATTCTTATATTAGAATTTTACAAGATATTACAATCAAATTTCTTTAAAAAGATTAAAGAATCTAAAACTAGTAAGATTTGGGATAAGATCTTTGTAGGATAATAAAATTTGTAGGAATTAGATGCTAAAATCTTGATAGGATTGTCATATCAATTTTGCTCGTGATTTTCATCTTGTAGATTGATTTTATGTTTTGACATCAAAGTAACTTTAATTTTAAACTTTAGAATTTGTAGTTTTTTAATCTTTATATAATGCTCCATCCGTTTTTTTTTTTAAATCTTCCGTTTTGACTTTTCTTACTGTTCATTGTACCACTTTAACTTCTATTTTTGTTATAGTTATAGAAGACAAAATATAGTCAAATGAGATCTTGTTGGATTCGTCCCATCATGTAGTTTTTAAATATCAAATTTTTAGAATTTTTACTTGTACTGAATTTCAGTTATTAATCGTAGAAAATGTGCATTGACATATTTGCAATTGAGAAGTGTAAGGTTTAAAAAAATACGGAGGAAGTATCTATAACAATACAATCTACATATTTTTTTGTATATTTAATTATAATATTTTTGTACTGTATTAGTTCTACTTTTTTTTTCTATTAGTTCTATTTATATTAGAACTAAGTACTACTCCCTCCGTCCCATTTCAAATGTCTCATTTTCTATTTTGGTCCGTCCCATTTCAATTGTCTCATTTCCTTATTTGGAAAATTTTTATTCCTTCAAATAAAAATCGCATCAACTATTTACTCCACTTTAACACAATAACTCATTCTATCTAAAATATCGTGTCCAAAAAAATGGGACAATACAATTGGGACAGAGGGAGTACTATTTGTTAGTTATATTTGTTAGTACTTAGTATGTACATAATTGGTTTTTGGGTAAAAGATGACGCACGAGTGTCGGAAAAGAGAATTAAAGAAGTAAAAAGAAAAAAACTACAGAAATAATGGGAGGAGAGGAGGGAACAAAGAAGTAAAAAAAATATATATAAAATAAACTCAACTCAAACACGCGGGAACTGAACCCTAGCCATGTCCGCAACAGAAGAGGCCGGATATCATCAGGGAGAAAAGCCACATGTTGAAGAACTCTTCAGAATGAGCACCTCTCTTGGCATGAGCATCAGCAACCGAATTACCAAGATGTGAAACCATTGAACACCAGGAAGCGACGTAATAAAGTCGGAAATAGATCACACAAGAGGGAAAAGTGATGATCCAAGCCGACATAATTGCGAATCAGTCTCAACGCCTCAAGAGAATTTGAATAACACCGAGGTGTATCAATATTATAGTGATGAGACATTTTAAACCCTGCCAGATGGCATGGAGTTGTGCCACCAAGTTTGTAGCGCGGCCAATGCAACCAAAAAACCCTTTTACCCAACTACCATCGCCATTGCGAATCAAGCCATCAAACCCAATAGAGCACAAATTACCGAGTAAGATACCATTCACATGAAGAAGCACGCCATCAACAACATGGGGATTTCAGTTGACAAAGCCAAACACTCACAGCCCTAGCAGCCCTAGCAGGTTTAAGGAATGAACTATCAAAACTTCCGCTATAGTAATAGACTATCACACCAACATATCACTGGAAATCACTTCGCCACAGAAACATGAGGAATTTTTCCCTCTCCAAATGTTCCAAAAAAGGGCTCAAGGAATCGGTGTGAATTTCAGGTTTTGGGTTGTGTTCGTGTCGGGTTAAGCAGGGGGTATAACACAAAATCTGTGAACCCAAACACGACCTGAAACCCGAAATGAACCTGAAATACCAAACCAGATCACGACCTGAAAATTTTTACCCAAAATGACTATACCCAAACCTGATTTGGGAAAACCTTAAAACGACTATACCAAAACCTGAAATTTTTCATATCGGTTCGGTAATTTTTTCGATCTTGTCCAAAATTGACATTCCGAGATTAAAAAAAAAATTCACTCAAAAAACATGCAAATTTCATGTTTCGGGTCGTATTCATATTGGGTTGAGTAGGGATATAACCCAAGACGTGTAAACCCAAACACGGCCCAAATCTTGAAATGAACATGAAATACCAAACTCGAATATGACATGAAAAGTTTTAGGTTATGTTTCAAGTGGACCTGATTTGATAAAACCCAAATCTAAAATTTTTCTTATTTATCGGGTTTATTTTTCAAATTGAGACCCTAACCCTATGTCCAATGCCGGCAAATAGCCAAATAGTATGTACTAAGTACATAATTAAACTAAAGCTTTGAATTTATTAAGATCCTTTTTAAGTCTGAAATGTCAATTTTTACTATCATTATTACAATTTCATAATGTCCTTTTAAGTTTTACTATCATTCATTGTTCCATGAGGACAGGACACAACGTTGCAAGTGATAAATACTTCGAAGTCGGAAATCCTGTCCTCATCGGACAAAACCATTCAGCTTCAGCCGCCCCCAAATCCCAATTCCTTTCTCTCCAACTCCAACACCACCTGAAACAAATCACAATACAGATCAGGTGATACACTATCGCTATGGCCATGGCCAAGAAATCCAACTCCCCTCCCAAGATCCTCATGTTCCCCTGGCTTGCACACGGCCATGTCTTCCCTTTCCTTGAGCTCTCCAAAGCCCTCTCCAACACCCCTTATGATTTCGACATTTACTTCTGCTCCACACCAATTATTCTCGCCTCCATTAAACAATCCCTTGCGCCTCTGCACCTCCCTAACCTACACTTGATTGAACTCCACTTGCCGCCTCTGCAACAACTCCCCCCTCACTACCATACCACCAAGAACATCCCACCCCACCTGTCGCCCATCCTCTTCAAAGCTTTCCAATTGTCCAAACCCCTTTTTGCCCAAATTCTCACCGACCTCGCCCCCGATTTGCTCATCTATGATGGCTTCCAGCCATGGGCTCCAAAACAGGCTAAATCATTAGGCATTCCTGCTGTTTTCTTCTCCATAGCGGGGGCGGCTCCGCTTTCCTATTATCACCATATGCTGACTTACAAGGGTTCTGATGATTTCCCTTTTCCTTGGATATACTTGGATCAATATCATATGAGGGATTTAGCTGTTATGCGCGAATCTTTTGTAGCTGATGACGTTGAAGAGGGGTTCGATGCTCTGGAACTTTCTTCCGAGGTCGTGTTGGTGAAGAGTTGTAGAGAGCTTGATAGAGAGTATATGGAGTATCTTTCTAAGTTGTGTTGTAGGAGAGTTGTGCCGGTTGGTCCACTTGTCGCTTATGACATTGGTAAGTATTCAGACTGTGGCATTTTTCAGTGGTTGGATGGGAAGGATCCATCTTCAACGCTATACATATCATTTGGGAGCGAAAACTTCTTGACCAAAGATCAAATTGTTGAGATAGCAAAAGGGTTAGAACTAACCAATGTGCACTTCATATGGATGGCAAGATCACCGAACAAGGAGGACGAGGAAGGAAAGGAAGAGGATGAGGAGGAGGAGGAGGAGGAGGAGGCAATCCCACAAGGATTCATTGATCGGACAAACGGAAGAGGACTTATTTTGAGAGGTTGGGCTCCACAAGTGAACATTCTAGCACACCCAAATGTGGGTGGTTTCTTGAGCCATTGTGGGTGGAGTTCCATAATGGAGAGCATCTACTTTGGTGTGCCTGTGGTAGGACTGCCTCTAAAACTCGACCAGCCACTGAATTGTCGGCTACTAGTTGAGAAGGGCATTGGCGTGGAGGTGAGGAGGGACGAGGAAGGGAAGTTTGATGGAGAAGGGGTGGCTAAAGCAATCAAAAAGGTGATGGTGGATGATGATGATGATAAGGAGACAATGAGACGTAGAGTGAGAGGGATGAGTGACAAGATTAGAAAGGGGGAAGATGAGGCGCTATCTGAGGTCGCGAGGGATTTGTCAAGGCTTTGTTCCAAAGAGCCAATCAACTAAACTATCACAATCTATGCTGCACCTACAAATAAATTGGAGTTTCATTTGGATCTTGGAAATGTCGTTATTTACTTCCAATCAATTCAACTATGAATGAAATGATATAAATATGTTGCTAATTGTATATGAATAATTGGATCAATTTGAGTTCAGGAGTTCATGTGTTTCAGCTTGGATATGGTGTTTTTATTCTCTGTTGGTTGGTTACTTGGTGTGTTTCTTTGTTGCACAAATCTAGCCTCTTAAAATACTACTGGTCGGAGGGGCTAAGTCACACATTAAGCAGGCTGATGAGTAGAGTGTATTAAGGAAGAACTTGTAAGAGAAGTTCCATAACCTTTGAATTGATGAGATTCTGTTTCATGATTTCACGTGGAATAGTAGAATCTACTGTTTCATTTTCTCTAGTTCCTACTGTAGTTTCTGAAATTTAGAATGGCACTGGAAACCCATATGACTAGGAAGATGAGTGGAATGCTCATCTTGAATGTTTTTCTTCCTAGATGCTTTCCTCTCACACTACTACTTACTCTCTTCCTTTTGTTGATGCCGGGACTTTTGCAGGTAAGACAACGTACCTTTGTTTTTTGCGCGATTCGTTATCCAGAAATTGAGTCGTTCAACCTTTATTTTTCGATCGATCTAGAATTTTTTATAGGGCCCTGTGAGTATCTATTCATTTTTTCCATCGGAACATCAATAATGGTGATGAATACTGTCAATACTGTCATTTTTCCAGGAATCACGCAAAGAATCAGCCTTCTGTAGTGTTTTGCATTTGGCTTCTTTGTTAAAGAAAAAAAGAACCTCATCTTGTATGAAGACATCATATTCATTGCCAAATTGACATCTCCGCGACTTTCTGCCCATCTGAATTTAGATAAATTGATCAAGCTACCTGTGGTTGCCACACATTTATGATAGCATGTATTCATATATTCCTTCTTTTCAGCTAAATGGAAAATTAAAGCTGTGATGTTGATGGAGAATCTGAGATTACCTCTATACAGTAACAGGGGCACTAATGAAAAGGTGTGTAGATAAAGCATTCCCATTCTATCTCATTTGCCTCAACTTTTCTTCTAGTCTCCACATCACAAGATTCCTCTCTATGTAGTTAAATGTAGGCAACATGGACCTAATAAGATTACTGATAATCCTGTCTTTGTGATTCACATGTCCTGGAGATCTGCAAAACTTTCTACTTGCATTCTGTGCCTCTTTCATGATAGCCGGTTCCGTTGCTGGTTCTGTAGAGCACATGGCCATGTTCCCTGTTGACACTCTCAAAACTCGGATGCAGGCCATTAGTTCGTCATACAAAATTTCATCACTTACGCTCAGGCAATCCCTCGGTTCCATTGTGAAGCTGGAAGGGTTTGGTGGGCTGTACCGTGGGATTGCAGCTATGGGACTGGGTGCTGGTCCTGCTCATGGATGTGGTGAAACAGAGATTGCAGTTGAAGAGCAGTCCATATAAGGGAGTGGGGGATTGTGTGAGAAGGGTGATAGTGGAAGAGGGATTGGGGGCATTGTACGCGAGTTATAGGACAACCGTGGTGATGAATGCGCCTTTTACGGCTGTCCACTTTGCTACCTATGAGGCTGCAGGGGGTAGGGATGTCAACTTTACCCGTAGGGTCGGGTAACCCGTCGGGTAATCGGGTATCGGGTAGGGTAGGGTAGAGATAATCGGGTAATCGGGTAGGATATTACCCGAACCGAAATAAATCATATCGGGTGCGGGTAGGGTACGGATTTCATATATTACCCGATTACCCTACCCGATTACCCGATTAAATATAGTATATATTTACTTATCTATATATACTTATATATATTTAATTTATATTATATCTTGAGATATATTTATATGTTTGTTTATTTATTTATTTATTTTTATATTTCAAATTATTAACCTTTGAGATTTGGCAGTAAAAGATTTATGAATTTTTTACTGAATATTCTTAAATATTACAGTATTTATTTATGTTGCTTTAGCGGTTTCTTTTACATATTCTTTTAAATTTTGTTCTCGTGCAATAATAAAGGTTTTATTTATTTTTTATGGTGAAAAATAAGTTTTTTCTTTATTAAAGTTGGGTCGGGTAGAGTCGGTTGACTATGTAATGTTTAAGATTTCGGGTACCCGTTTACCCGCGGATAATCCGCATACCCGACGGGTATTACCCGAATCCTACCCGATATTTAATTTTAGGGTAATAGGGTAGGGTAAGGGTATGATAATTATATTTCGGGTAGTGAGTGGAGGTGGCCTGCCCGTACCCTACCCTACCCGTTTACATCCCTAGCAGGGGGATGATGGGGATGGAGGAGGAGGAGGAAGAGGAGACGCTGTTGGTGCACGCAACAGCTGGTGCAGCTGCAGGGGCATTGGCTACAGCAATAACAACCCCAATAGACGTCGTGAAGACTCAGCTGCAGTGTCAGGTGATATAACAATGAAATAAGAGAACCACAACCATAGACATTAGCCGCTAAAAGAATGAGTTCATGAGGCCAAATAACCATCTTACATGAAATTCCATTGAGCGGAAAAGTATGGACCTTGATGAACTCACAGTTGTTGCGAAAAATGTACGGGACAAAGAGCCAAAACAGGGAAAAGGAAAAGTTTAGCAGGCATGGAGCTGCATCAAAAACCTAACAAAAATCAGAAAGCAGCAGAAAGAGGATACGGTTGTTTGGGTTATCCAAAGTTTATCATGTTGTCAATTTATATCTTTTTAGTAGAATGTAGCAGAACGAAAACATCGTTGACTCCCAAAGTACTGTAGAATTTAAGCCAAGCCAGGAATTTGGTTCGGTTTGTAGGTCCGTAACCATGGACTTAACAATAGTCATTGAAAAATTAACAATACAAGAACCTAGGCCAACATGTCCATTTGCCAAAATTGCAAATTCATGCAAAATAAAAAAAAAAATAAAAATATGAAAGATCAAAATTAGGCATCCAGACATTACGCACGTTGACTAAAAAGATCTAAAAAGTAGGAAAAGCAAATTTGAAACTCACTAGCTATAAATCTTAACACGCTTTCAAGAGCCAACCAATGTATTGAAAATTGACATTTTATCAACATTGTAAAAACAAAGACGAGCACATCTTGCATTTGTTGAGAGCAGCAAGCATCTATTGACAAGCAAAAGCATACCTGCCTTTATGTTTCTAGAATAATAAGATCGTAGAGGAAGCTGAAGAGAAATAAACATTACAAAATGTATACCAGGGTGCTGTTACAGTGAAAATGACCAAGAATGAATTGAAAATGACCAAGAATGAATTGGAAATGCTCTGAAGTATAAGAGGTACAATGCATGTCTGCATCTAAATAAGTTAGAATCTTTGTTTTGTCTTTTGATTTCGGAACTCACATAGCTTTTATGGGATCAATTTGACAAATCTATTCAAATCTCAATCATTTGAATATTAATCTTGTAAAAGTTATCCAATCACAACAATAGTAGCAAAAAGGTCATAAAATTACCAAGCATCACTTAACTAAGCACTCAATCCTAGATTTTTTGGAAGATAGAAATAACTTTAAGATTCTTACAGAAGATGGTTCCTGTGGGCACTAAACATTTCATGCAGGATCTTATTGGTGTCAATACAGCACACTAACAACAGGACAGTTTTTGGAATTGTCGATCAAGCCTCACCAGCTCCAGGGACTCAATGACCAAGACGTTTTCAGTTTATAAAAAGTCCATTCATTTAAGTCTTTGAGTCAGTCTTTGTATTTTACTTTTAATCTTCTACACTTTTCCAAGAGAGTTTTTAGTCTTGATTATAAGATATACTCTAGAAGTCAAAACAAGTTCTTCATGTTTAGATGATCAAGGGTTTTGTTCTGGAGTGAATTTGTGGAATTCATGCTTGTATATCTTAGATCGAGTTGTAAATTCAAGGAAGGAAACTTCTTGAATTAGAATAGGGTTCTTATTCAGGAATGTCAACAGGTTGCAGGAACTACATGATCATCAGAGTTTCTCATTAGGGAGATTAGAGATTGAGGGGGAGTCTTGTCAATTCTCTAGATCGAGTTGATAGAAACTAGTTGAGTCTTGTAGTTGTTCTTGATCTTTGTTGAAGCAATCTCGCCTGGATTGGAATCCCCCGGATGTAGGACAGGAGGTCCGAACCGGGTCAACAAACAATTGTTCTTTACATTTCAGCAATTGTGTGTGTGTGATCATAGCTACGCGTTAACACCCTGCTTGTTGGGACTGTTATTTGGTATCAGAGCCAATCTTCAAACGTTTTTCTGGAGATTCAAGATTCATCATGAGTAGGGAAATTTCGCATCTTCGTCCACCGGTCTTCGATGGAAATAATTACAGCTACTGGAAGTCAAGAATGGAGTGCTATCTTAGGGCTCTTGGAGAGGATGTCTGGGATGCAGTCGAAGAAGCATGGGAACCATCGATAAGGACTGAGACTCCTGCCGTTGTCATTGCAACCACGACCACTTCCACATCAACGGATACCACCTCTACAACTGCCACCACAACCACTGCTACACCACCTGCTGCTCCAATAATCCGTTTGGCAAGAAAGGCTGAATACACAGCGGCAGAAAGGGCTGCAAAACAAGGGAATTATGCAGCTATGAATGCGATCAGTGGAGCTATGGAAGAGGCACAACATAGAATGATCAAGAATTGCAAAAATGCCCATGATATGTGGAGATTTCTTGAAGTCAGGTTTGAAGGTTCTGCTGATGTTAAACTAACTCGATTACATCGCGTTGAATCTTTGTATGACAGGTTGGAGATGACTGATGATGAAAACATCTCAACTTATTTTGAAAGATTTCAAAATGTGGTTAATCAATGCATAGAGCTTGGAATGCATTTTGATGAACAAAAACTGGTTAGAAAGATGTTACGCACTGTATCATCTAAGTACTCTGGGAAGATTTCAGTTCTTGAGGAGAGTGAAAAGACTAGGGGTGGAAAAATTTACCGAAAACTCGGTATACCGAGCTTGCCGTATCGAAAATTACCGAAAAATATCGAAATTTAGGTATACCGAAAATTAGGTATGCCGAAATTTAGGTATGCCGAAAAATTCGGTACGGCAACGGTATGGAGGTTACGGAATTTTCGGTATTTCGGTATACCGATATACCGAAATATTAATTTTAATATTATTCTAAATTATTAATATTCTTTATTAGCCCATTACTAAAGCCCACTTTTAAAGCCCAAACCTATGTTTCTGGCAACGGTATGGGTTTTTTTCGGTATGGTTCGGTATGCCGATTTGTAACGGTATGTAAACAATTTTCGGTATGTCAAATTTTCGGTATTTTTCAGCAAAAACCGAAATTTCGGTACGGTATAATTTTCGGTATGGTAACGGTATCTATTAAAGGATACCGAAAATTTCGGTATACCGAAAAATTTCGGTATACCGAAAATCGGTATACCGAAATTTTTCGGTATACCGAAATTTTCGGTATCGGTATCGGTATGGATTTTACCAATACCGAAAATTTCGGTACGGTACGGTAACGGTATCGGTATTTCGGTATACCGTTTTTTGCCACCCCTAGAAAAGACTAACACCATGACTTTGGAAGAATTAGTTGGCAATCTACAAAATTATGAGATGAATCATCTAGAATCAAGAAGCAAAGGAAAGTCGAAGAGTATTGCTCTAAAGGCTGAGAAGATTGAAGATTTTGATGATGATTTGGATGAGGAATTATCTTTGATCACTAGAAGGATGGCCAAATTTCTTCAAGAAAAAAGAGCTAGACAGTTACAGAAAGGCAAGCCTCAGAAATCCAGTTCAAATGGTGTTACAACGTCTGACAAACAACAAAATAAAGGATCCAAGAAATATGAAGGCAAAGGCAACAATGTCAGGAAGCTTAAGGAACCAGAGAAATTTGATAAATTCTCTTCCATTATATGCTATGAATGTGGAGGTAAAGGACATCTTAAAAAGGAATGTCCTACTGCCAAAAGGAAAGAAGGAAAAACATATCAAGTTACACTCAGTGACAATGAATTCGATGTTGAAGCAACAGAGGAACAACAGAGTGATTCTGAAGATGTTGTCGCATTGACTATTCGGGATTGTAGCCCTCAACCAGGTATAACAAATTCAATAGATTATTCTACTGATGAAGATGATTCCTTGAATGCAGGTAATATCAGTGAAATATACTCTAAACTAGCCGATGCATATGAAGAGTTAAAGTTCGAGTATGATACAGCTTTCAGCGAGAATAAGAAGCTGTTAACACAACTGACTGACCTCGGAATTTTGATAATCTATCTGCTGAGAAGATTAGAATTCAAAAGGAATTGAAACTAGCTAAGCTCAAAGTGGAGGAACTTCAAGCTGAATGCTCCAAACTTTCTGATGCAAAGATCTGTTTGACCACAGAAAATCTACAACTTCAAGCTAAATGCAATGAACTCTCTCAAACGGTAAAAGGTAAAAATAAATTGGATTCAGTTCTTTCTATATGCAAAAGACCTGGTGATCTTTCAGGTATTGGTTACAAGAAGAAAGGGAAGCAAAACAAATTCAGATCAACCAAGAGAACTTTTGTTAGTGGAGGATATCTTGGTGAAGAATCAAGCAATGTTGCTACCTACAAATATGTGCCTAATCAAGTCAATATTGCACCTCAAGACTCAAGGGACTGTATCTATTGTGGTCTACCTGGTCATCAAGCAGACACTTGTCTAAGGATTGTTCGAGATCTCATAAATGGAAGACCTGTTGTCTGGCCATCGTTAGAACTACAGAAGAAGATCCAGATTCGTAAGGCCTGGATACCTAAACATTCTAATCAACAATCACTTGGTCTTGTTGTTGTATCATTGCAAGCACATCATAAAAATACCCTATGGTATTTTGACTCTTGATGCTCTAGGCATATGACTGGAACAAAGAACATTCTTCGAAACTTTACAGAGCAAGATTGTGGAGAGGTGATGTATGGTGATGGTGCTAAAAGCAAGATCACTGGTTTTGGTAAAATTGACAAGGGAGTCCTTTCTAATCTTTCTAAAGTTTACTTTGTAGAAGGATTGACTACTAATTTGATTTCCATAAGTCAATTATATGATGAAAAATCCTTAGTGCTATTTGACATGAATACTTGTTATGTGTTTAAAGACTACAAGTGTATCATGTCTGGAAAAAGATCTACTAACAATTGTTATATCTTAAAGGAAACAGTAGACAGGGCTTTGATTTTGAAAGAAGATCTTACAAGCCTATGGCACAAGAGAATGGCACACTTGAATTATCAAACTCTCTACAAATTGAGCATTTCTGGAGCTGTCAAAGGGTTGCCCAAACTACAGAACAACTCCAAAATTGTCTGTGAAGGATGCTCCAAAGGAAAACAAACTAAGGCTCAACACAAACGAGTTGATGAAATTACCACAGATCACTGCCTTGAACTTATTCATATGGACTTGATGGGTCCATTAGAAGTTGAAAGCCTTAATGGCAAGAGGTATGTACTTGTGATAGTTGATGATTTTTCTAGATTCACTTTTGTTTGTTTTCTCAGGTCCAAAGATGAAGCCTTTGAGTATTTTGAGTCTTTAAGCCTGAAGATCATGAATCAAAGACAAACTAAGATCAAAAGGATTAGAACTGATCATGGAAGAGAGTTTGACAACCAACAGTTCACTGAATTCTGTAAATTACATGGAATTGCTCAAGAATTCTCTGCCCCAAAGACTCCTCAACAAAATGGTATTGTTGAAAGAAAGAACAGGACTTTACAGGAGATGGCAAGGTCTATGCTTCATGATAGTACACTTCCAAAGACCTTTTGGGCAGAAGCAATCAACACAGCTTGTCATGTTGCAAATAGAGTTCTTTTGAGGCCAAAAACGAACTTCACTCCTTATCAGATATGGTATGATAAACTTCCTAATGTTAAATACTTTCATGCATTTGGTTGTCCTTGTCATGTCTACAGGGACCGAGAACAACTTAAGAAGTTTGATGCTAGATCAGAAAAAGGGTTGTTTCTAGGTTATGCTAACAACTCCAGAGCTTATAGAGTTTACTTGTCTGATAGCAAGAAGGTTATAGAATCTGTGAATGTTTTATTTGAAGATTCTTTATCTAAAGGATTATCTGAAGATGAAGATGGTCTACATTACTTTCCTATTATTGATCCACCATCAGAGGAATTACAAGAACTAACTATTGATGCTAATGAAGAAACTGGTGCAGAATTTGAGTCTTTAGTTGATACTGAAGAAGAGCAACAACCATCTGATACTACTAATGTTGATAAGAGAAAAGGTCCTAGAACTTTGAAGCATCATTCTAATACTGATATTATTGGAGGAGTAGATGCACCTAGGCAGACCAGAAGCAAAAGAGTTGATTACAAGCAACTAGCTGGTATGAATTGCTTCATATCAAAGGTGGAACCCAAAAATGCTACAGAGGTTTTCAAAGATGAATACTGGATCGCTGCCATGCAGGATGAATTACTTCAATTTGAAAGAAACACAGTATGGGAGTTAGTACCACCACCTGACCACATCAACATTATTGGTACTAAATGGATCTTTAGGAATAAGAAAGATGAGCATGGTAACATAGTCAGAAACAAAGCTAGATTAGTAGCACAAGGCTATACACAAATTGAAGGTCTAGACTATGGGGAGACATATGCACCAGTGGCCAGAATGGAAGCAGTAAGAATTCTATTGTCTGTTGCATGCTATTTGGATTTCAAATTGTATCAAATGGACATCAAGACTGCTTTTCTAAATGGGAAAATAAAGGAGGAAATATATGTGGCTCAACCAGCTGGATTTGAAGACCATAAACATCCAGATTATGTTTACAGAGTCAAGGGTGCTCTATATGGTCTTAAACAAGCACCTCGAGCCTGGTATGAACGGCTGTCACAATTCCTTGTCAACAACGGCTATACCAGAGGAAATGTAGATAAGACTCTTTTCATTAAGCATTCAGATAAAGACATTATAGTTGTTCAAGTATATGTTGATGACATCATTTTTTGTTCTACTTCAGAAGAACTTAGAAAAGGATTTATACATGCTATGAAAACAGAATTTGAGATGAGTATGCTTGGAGAATTGCATTATTTTCTTGGTCTACAGATCAAACAAGGAAAGGATGGGATATTCTTGTCACAAGAGAAGTATGCAACTAATATGCTAAAGAAGTTCAACTTAGAAGACAGTAAAGTGGCTAGAACACCTCAAGGTTTACATGAGAAACTTTCTAAGAGTGATACCAGCAGTGATGTTGATCAAAAGCTTTATAGAAGTATGATAGGTAGTCTTCTCTACCTAACAGCAACCAGACCAGATATCTCTTATAGTACTGGAGTTTGTGCTAGATTTCAATCTCAACCTAAAGAGACACATCTCAAAGCAGCTAAAAGGATCATGAGATACATAAAAGGAACCATTGGACTTGGAATTTGGTATTCCAAAAGATCATCACTTGATCTCATAGGATACACAGATTCAGACTGGGCAGGAAGTTGTGATGACAGACGATCAACAACGGGTGGATGTTTCTACCTTGGTGATAATTTGGTCAGTTGGTACTCAAGGAAACAAAATATATTTGCTCTATCTACAGCTAAAGCAGAATACATAGCTGCTACTTGTTGTTGCTCTCAAGTCATGTGGATGAAGCAAACCTTGGCAGACTATGGAGTAAATCAAGAGAAATTTGTAGTATTGTGTGATAACACAAGTGCTATAAACATCTCTAAGAATCCTGTACTTCACAATAGGAGCAAACATATTGATATCAGGTATCATTTCATTAGAGATTTGGTTGAAGATAATATTTGTGATATTCAACATGTAGGGTCGTCAGAGCAACGCGCTGACATCCTAACCAAAGCCATGGAGGGAGATAAGTTTGATAGGCTTAGAACTATTCTGGGCCTAAGTTTCTATACAAACTAAATATAGTTATGTTTTTGGGCCATTTTATTTTTCTTTGTATACTAACCCTTCAGGCCCAAGCACATTAGAGAGGGAAATCGGATAAAGACAAAGAAAAATTTGATTTGGGAGGATCTCTGATTTGATGTCTGCAGAGTGTCATCATAGCCCTGTGACGACTGTAACCGTCCCTTCACCTCTGCAGCTCACGTCGCTCGAAACCGCCATCATTACTTCGCCGTTTCTCCAATTGAAGCGATCGTGGTTAAACGTTTCAACTCTCCTTTCCTCTCTTTAAATACTTTGTACATTTATATTCCTGCACTACTTCCTTCTCTGTGTTTTATTTTTAGTGTTGCAGCTTTCTTTCTTCTCCTTCAAATGGCATCTTCTTCCAACCCCAAATCCCCTTCTGAAACTGCTACTAATTCGTCCATACCACCAAATACTGAGTCACCTATTGATCCAGTTCAAATAGTTACATCCGTTCTTCAATCGCTGAGTGAACAAGTTCCTTCAACAACTCAAGCTGGAGAGTCGTCTGCAGAAAATGTTAACAACAATGCCGATGATGAAACTGCTGATGAAAACGTCACTGACGTTTTACCTCTTGAGTCCTTACCCCCTGCAGAAGGTCTTCCTGCACCGCCTGTACCTGCTCTTCCAGCACCGCAGAAAGAGACATTTTCTGTTGATTGGGATGATGGAACAACCACTGAATATCCTCAAGGCGATGAGGACAATCTGTTCGACTCAAACGCTGCTGATGATGTTGTCACTGGAGATGACGAACAACCGAGGGACGAAGAACCTGATCGAGAGGTTACTCCGGAACATCGTCCTGTTGCCCGTACCCCTGTGACTCGTTCGCGCAAAAGGAAGGATAAACAACCTGCTGTCGAGACAACGCAGAAACGACCAAAGAAAGTTGGCCCCATGACTGTTAGTGATGCCCTAAACTACAGGTTTTACGAAAAGGAAGCACAGAAATATGCCAAAGATCTCAACAACCGTGATTTCATACCAGAGGAGCAGTTTACTCATCCAATCTACAAGGAACTTGGATTTATGAAGTTTTTGGAAGACACAAAACTCATCTACTGGGCCACAAAACTAGAGGACTACTCTCCTGCCTTAGTTCGCGAGTTCTACGCCAACCTGCATCCTGATGTCTTGGATGGTGAATCCCCATTCGGAGGGAAGATCTACATACGAGGCAAGATTCTGGAGATTTTTCCTCAAGTTATTAACGCGTTGTTAAAGGTGCAGCTGAACAGCAACCTGGATGATGTTACGAGCTACATGCCAAACTCAAATGCTGAAGTGGCTTATGAGATTTCAAACACCAAAAGTGTTGCTTTTGGTAGGGGACAGCTTCGTGTTCAACAGCTCACTCTCAAATACAACTGTCTCTTCCGTCTGTGTAGTTCGAACATCCTTCCAACAAACAACGCCAGTCAAGTGTCTTCTCATATGGGTAAACTCATGTTTTGCATTGAAAAGTATCTAAATATGACAAACTTTGGTCTCTCTGTTCTTTCCAAGATGCTAGGTTATACCCGCGGATCCATTGGCAAGAATGACCTTCTTCCTTATCCTGCTTTGATTACTCGTTTCCTGAAAAAGAATGGGATCAAAGTTCCTAAGGAAGAACACATTCCAATCAAGCAGAACACTCCCTCTACCGACCTACGAAATATGCATAATGACATCCTCCTTGGTCCTGCTCTGTCCGGCACTGCTTTGGTCAATCACCTGAAGACTATCATTCTTCGACAGAATGAGGAGGTTTCTACTGTCATCAATGCTGGTCTCCGCATCCGGAAGCAAAACAACAACATGTTGAAGCTTCTTCCCGGCTCATTTGATCCTCCACCTACTGGAGAGGAGGATGATGAGGAGGCCTGATTCATCAAGGGGGAGTAAGTATGGTCTCTGCTGCTGATTGCTGACTGTGGTTTTTGGGTAATCTTGACAACATTTCAAGGGGGTACTTTCTGAAACTAAAACTGATAATTTTTTATGATGTTTTGGGTCTGTAACTAATGATTTCTGACTTGCTGAATACTTTCTGAATACTTTGTGATTGCTGATGCTTGCTGATGCTTGGTTTATTTTATGGTATTGATATTACTAAATTTCTATGTCTGATTCATATGATATGATTGGTTTTAGTTAGCTGGTGTTTTACTTATGTTTTGACTACCATTTATTTTTGGACTTGATCTACTAATCTTTAATGTTAGTGTGGAATTCTGAATTGTTATTCATCATACTGGTTTGAGACCTATTTGTGATGAATCAACCTCTTCATGAAATGAGGGGGAGATTGTGGGCACTAAACATTTCATGCAGGATCTTATTGGTGTCAATACAGCACACTAACAACAGGACAATTTTTGGAATTGTCGATCAAGCCTCACCAGCTCCAGGGACTCAAAGACCAAGACGTTTTCAATTTATAAATAGTCCATTCATTTAAGTCTTTGAGTCAGTCTTTGTATTTTACTTTTAATCTTCTACACTTTTCCAAGAGAGTTTTTAGTCTTGATTAGAAGATATACTCTAGAAGTCAAAACAAGTTCTTCATGTTTAGATGATCAAGGGTTTTGTTCTAGAGTGAATTTGTGGAATTCATGCTTGTATATCTTAGATCGAGTTGTAAATTCAAGGAAGGAAACTTCTTGAATTAGAATAGGGTTCTTATTCAGGAATGTCAACAGGTTGCAGGAACTACATGATCATCAGAGTTTCTCATTAGGGAGATTAGAGATTGAGGGGGAGTCTTGTCAATTCTCTAGATCGAGTTGATAGAAACTGGTTGAGTCTTGTAGTTGTTCTTGATCTTTGTTGAAGCAATCTCGCCTGGATTGGAATCCCCCGGATGTAGGACAGGAGGTCCGAACCGGGTCAACAAACAATTGTTCTTTACATTTCAGCAATTGTGTGTGTGTGATCATAGCTACGCTTTAACACCGTGCTTGTTGGGACTGTCAGTTCCATTTACAAGTTCATGATTTAATTTTTAACTATCTAAAACTTCGTACTACAGTTTTTTATGCATCCTTAGATGACAATAGATGTGAAATATTCTTGCTATCAGTGTTACATGATTTGTTGGCCAATCCACAAGTTAGCATTACCAGAAAAGTCTCTAACAGAAGTTCCAAGGTCAAAGTTTGCCCCATTTAAAGTTCACGCATCTGTCCAAGGTAGGAGGATAATAAATCTGACCTGTGTGACCAACAGTTCTTCCTGATTCATAGATCTCGAAGTCAATTCCTCACTAAACATGACACAAGAAGTGGAACAAAAACTTATTCTAAACACTCCATTCTGAGGTCATAAATTCCAATTGTATAACACAATCAACGGTCTTTAAAAGCAGAAAACATGATACAGTAACAATAAGGAATAATGGGCTAAAATAGAAAACCTTGTAGGTCTTGTCCCCAAAGAAGTGGATTTCAGTAAATTCATCAAGGTATCTGAAGCAATATGTCTTTGTCTCATCCTCGAGGAAAAACCTGTTGCAGATATTTTTTTTAGGTATCTGAAGCAATAGGTTCATTATGAACAATAGCACTTTCCCTCTTTGAGGAATGTTGTTACAGTGCACATAAGGGGAAAATACAGATCAAAGTTGAACACCGCATAAGATTCACATGTGCATATTGGCATTTAAATTTATTAATGAAATTTACATATTTGTATGATGAGGAAAAGGCAAAAGCTATAGTGATATGAATTTTGAAGTTCAAAGTTTATTAATGAAATGATTGAAATAATTCCCAAGTCTATGGAAAAGACGAAGCTCTAAATTTCTTACCAATCACTTCAAATTTTATATTGACAGGCAATGAATTTTGCTGGAAAATTTAAGACCAAGGAATGGGATATTGATTATTTCTGATATGAATAATCAGTTTTATTCATTTAAAGAAATGCAATTTCAGTACAAACCTTGAAAAGCAACGAAGACCAGCTGCCAAGACAGAAAACATGTGTACATACAGTTGTTAGTTAAAGGGATTAGTACAGTGGTTAGGTTCGTTAATAGGATCTTTACCTATTGCTGAGAAATCAAAGCCTGTCGAGTAGTGCATGCGTGAGCCAAACAAATGTGAAACAAAGCAGCACATATCCATTCTCCAATACATGCCTTAATCAAGTAAAAATTCCAGTCCAATCATGCAAGGAAAAAAGCAAATTGCAACGTATAAATTGAGAAAAGAAAACAAAGATGCTTACTTTAATCGAGAAAGTGAGAGCGGGCTCCGGTGAGAAAGGAAAACAGTGAGGGGTCAAGAGTCTGCACAGAGTCTGAGGAGATTAGCAACATCATTAACTGAAACTAAAAACTTTGGTGGTCAGAAATGCATACACAGAGAGAGAGAGGGAGATATATATACCAATACAATTTAACCCTAATTGAAATAGCCCACAAAAATATAATTTAACCATACCGATACAATTTAACCCGAGGAATGAAATCCCCGATCGTTTCTAATGAACAAGGAACCTATTGGCTTTCATACACAGACTAGATTGGAAGCGGAGGGGCTAGGAATTGCAGATGGCATGGACCAAGTTCAACGATACCGATACAATTTTTTTTTTTTTTTACAGCGGAAGCCAGAATATTTATATCAAAAGAACAACTCAATTTGCATAACTGAGAAATTAGAGTATAATTTCACATTTAGATTTAAATAACTAAATTTCACAAAACATAATGCAGTTTCATAATTTAGATTCTTGCAATATTCAGATTCACATAACAAAACTCAAACCCCACATTCAACTTAGCTGAAAAATTCCAAACCAAATAAATTTCATGGAGCCCAGAAGTCTAAATCATACCGGGGTGGAGGTAGACGACTGGGGTTGGGGGAAGAGCGCACAGATTCGTATTTCAGAAAATGAAGTCGGGGTTGAGAGATCGTCTATCAACGGAAATTGTTGCTCCTGGAAGGGTTTGCACACAAGGACGTGAATGAATGAAACAATGGAATATAGACGGCGATGGTGATGGCAAACCCACAAAGCAGTCAGCTGGTTCAAGGGGATGTTCGATGGGAGAGGATATGGTTCGGATAGTGGATATGGGTTTCTGGTCAATTTTTTTGTTTGAGCTGAATATTTTAACCCTTTGAACTTCACGGCGGGACACGATGTAAGCTTAATTAATTTTGACGGAATGATAGTTTTCTCCAAAGTTAATAGTTGAGTGCATTTCTTTCCAAAAAAAATAGTTCAAGTATATAAGTGAACACAGTTGAGGGGTATACAATGGAAATTACTCTACATAAAAATAAGTATTTCATTGGTAACAAAAATTCATATACTATTTTGTATATATAAAAATTAATATCATGATATTTACTTTTATATATATTTTTATCGGTCATTAATCTACATTCATAATTATTAATACTACATTTGTTCCTTTTATATAAATATAATAGTATATATCATCAACATAATTTTTGCAGGTAATTAAAGTGAGTTAGAAAGACAAATTTTAATATACTTAATCAATTTAGTTATACATATAATATTTATAATAGTAGGGATGATAATCATAGAGTAATTTTTCTATTTATATTTTACTTGCATAAAAAAATTGAATTATATTTTAGTATATGTATTATGAAAAAAATAATTTATTTCTTATGTCATTTTAAAAAAAAAAAAGATAATCAAAATTACATTTTATTAAAAATATTATTTTCATAAATATACTATAATAATAACATCTATCATTTTAAATATATTAATCGAGTTAGCATTAGTTTGTAATTAAAAAAATTAATACCCGTGCGGGGAATTCATATGCATACATGGCATGCATTGTTATGTTTGTTATTGTTATATTATTTAAGTATTGTAGAATATGAATCTTAGATTGACTCAGTCTTGCTCACCTGTGATCGATCTTTCCTCTTTGACTCGTTATGCCGATAAGAACTTCAATATCCATGAGGAGGATTGAAATTTTATTTTCCTTCCCCCCGTCTAAATTATTATTTATATCCATCATTGTGCACTTATCTATTTTCTGCCTTTCTCGTTCCTATCGTACAGCTCTTCCCCTTGACACTATGTTATGACCTATCGAACAACCTAGCATAGTATATGAGTTTTGACTGCCCTTGGACCTTTGGATTGAGAACTAAGTTTTGAGGATAAGTTGGACGAGAACCATGGCAAATTAACTAATGCATATGGCAAGGGTACCATGTTTAATCATTGTCCGAAGGATGCTATACCTTAGAACCATTTGACCTACACAACTTCGAGGACGAAGTTGATCCTTAAGGTGGGTAGATTGTAATACCCAATACATCATTCGTAAGGTCACAAACAACCTTAGTCTAACAAGCAACTTCGAGGGCGAAGTTGATTCTTAAGGAGGGCAGAATGTAATACCCGGAAAATTAGCCGAAAGAACCCTATTTTTTGTATTATTATTATTATTATTATTATTATTATTATTATTATTATTATTATTATTATTATTATTATAATAGCATGCAAACTTTGACCCGTGGGCCCATACATAGAATGTATTTAGCTAATTAAATGGTACACACGTGGATTGGATGCATAGTTTTTGGACGGAATTGTAGGAATGGAATTGAATCAAAATTTAAAACACTTCATTGTATATTAAATATGATTACCAATCCCTACCTTTGCCTTTGTAACAGCTACATTATTGCCGTCCATTCTACTACTCAAGAAAGAAAAGAAAAATCTGGTGCACACACGTTAGAAATCATGGGGAGGATTTATAAAAAAAATCTGTTGCAGCAATTGATTATGAGATTAATGAGGATTCACTTCTCACCATTCCATTATCAGCCCCAATGACCGCCCATTCCACCACCTAAAACAAAAGAAAATTTTACAACATTGCAGCAGACTCAAGAGTGTGAGAGAGGGTGTGAGTTTTGTGTGTTTTGGTGAAAACTTTCGTGCAATAGCAGCAGCCCTATTCGGATTATTACATTCCCAATCTTCAAAATAGTAAGTATACTCACATCTACATCTCCATCGGCCCTGTACAATACTTCATGTAATAATATTTTGGTCTATCGTTCTTCTGCCCAAGATTCCAGCCGATTTAAGGGATTCGGTACATAGTGTGCTTTGATTTCTACATCGGTAGCAGCCCAATCAGGAATCCGTCACTCTAATCACATCCACAGTAAGTTTAATTCATTTAAATGTAATTTCTATGACCCTTAAGTCCAACAAAGCTGATTAGAAACTGAATTATCAATCTATTGTCCAAGTTGCAGCGAGTCGGGTGTGTTGTTGAGTTCCTGGGACTTTTACTCTAATCCGTAACATCTCATATTCGAATCCACCAGACCCAATTACTTCCAATGTAAGTTAATCCTCCCTATATCAAGTTTTGGAGACCCCAATCCACGTTTTAAGTGTGCAAAATTCGAAACTCCCATTATATGGAAATCTGTCAGTGTGGGATCAAATTTCAAACCTTTTAGAGACCTTGTCTCGGAAAATGTTCTTCACAAGATTTGTTCCTCACATCTTCAATATTCCATGTTTAAAATTTAATTAATTTTGGACACCGTTTGGCCATCCAAAACGAATCTGGTTTACAGATGAGATTTTGAATCCGAAGCTGTCAGATTTTTGGTTCCGTAAAGATCTATGCTTTTGAATGATTTCCGTCGCTTATCTTGAAAACTTTCCTCTTGAACAATAATCTCCTATGTGTTGACTCTCTACTGTTCAAGTTTCGTAGTAATCGCCATCCTTTTGTATTTTAAAAACCGTCCGAACATTTTGTTGCCACTGTGAAACCATTATTTTGTGTGTTGTTTGAAATTATGACTAAAGTCAATGTGGATTTAAAGATCTATGTTTTAAACAAATACATGTGTATCTACATTTATATCATCCATGATATTAATTTTGACACAAATATATAAATAGGCTTGAGATTATTTTTTTAGAGATTGTCTATAAATAATTTTTAAGAAAGAACGGATTTTGTAAAGTTCATGAAAATTATTTAATAGCTATATGATATTCTGCATTGGAGCTTGTGTAATATAAGATTTTATGAAAATACCATTTAAGATTATATTTTGGCAAGAGAAAAATATGTTTTTATAAATATATAGAAAATTTGATTTTTGACAAGTGAGTATTTTAGAAATATGAATATCCGTGAAATTAAAATATTGCTCATGAGGATCCATGAGTTGAGAGATCTTTGAAACATGAGTTGTTTGGATATTCATGATATTTGTGAAATGAAATAAGAATATTTGGAAAAGTTAAAATTTTAAATTAAATAAAGTTTATTTTTAAACCATTAGACTAGATTGAGTTTGATGCCACCTGAGATATTGGAGGGTGTATGTGCACTTGGCGTGTGCTGTAAAAGCCGCCCCCCCTCTTGCCGTAATGGCATTGCCATGACGGCATTTGAAATATTATGCATGTATGAGTCTACACTCTTAGGTGGATCCGTATGGGTTGCCTAAGGCTCCGGAGTGTGTCTGTGTATGAGTCCGCTGCATTGCATCATTGTAGAGATTGTCTTGCAATCGAGAAATATTTTGGATCCGTGTAGAGATTGCTTTGCAATCGAGAAATATCGTAGAGATTGCTTTGCAATCGAGAAATACTGAAGAGATTGCCTTGCAATCGAGAAATAAATTATGTGGTGGCCTTTTTCTAGGCCAATAGAAAAACAAATATTGTTGTGGTGAAGTATGGCTTATATTTTTTTCTTTAAATTCAAAGCGTGTCTTTTATCAAGAATTATATTATATTAAATTAAATTCAAATTTTATTTTAAATGAGTCAATCCCTTTTTTTAAAAACCAATCACTTGGTGTGGTGGGGGTTGACTTACTCAGTACTGTTTGTACTGATAAATATTGTGTGATTTCTTTTACAGATATGAGGAGAAGACATCAAGCATATGCATCGGGAAGGGGAAAATATTTTGTCAAAGACATGTCTCACATTTAATTATTATTATTTTATGGACATGTAGTTTTCTTATTTTATTTTCCGCAAGCGCAAAGAAAATTACTTAAACAAACCATCGACAAATGATTTTTATTCCGGGATATATTTTTAAGTGGATTTTATTTTAAAATTTTGGTACAACATAGCCTTGCATCTTTCAAGTGAGCTCGAAATGGTTCGCGTCTTGTTTGGAAGGTGTGGCCGTGACATCCTGGCCTGGGTTACCAAAACCGGGGTGTTACACAAAGCGCGGGTGAAAAATCTAGTCTATATAATAAATCTTGAATACTTTTTGGCATGTGCAGACTGTATTGCACTTATTAAATATATTCCATCCTTTTTAATTTTAAGGGTTATATTATAATTATGCATTGAGTTTCCATGTAAGCGCTGATTAATCATCCAAAAATGTACAGTCAATTACACGTCAGTGCTGAATCATCCTACTTGCCAAGTCAGTCAATCTTTTTTAAATCTTATATTTAGGTAATATATCCATTTATCAGTATAAGAAAATCTTGAAAAAAATCTTTTATAATAGATTTAATATTATGATAGATTTTGTTAAACCAATATATATCTTTTAATTTTTGGTCCACATATATTATTTAATTGAATATGTTATATTTTGAAATATATTATAATAATTACATAAAAACCAATATGTTATATTTTTAAATTTTAAGGGTTAAACAGTAACTATGCCCTAGGTTTCCACGTAGGCGCTGATTAATCATCCAGAAAAGTACAGTCATTTACACATCACCGCTAAATCGTCCTCATTGCCATGTCATCAACCTTTTAAATCTTTTATTTAGATAAGAAATCTATTTATTAGTATATGAAAATCTTGATAAATCTTTTCATATATTTTACAAATATATAAATTGGAAATAAATTATAATATATTTGATGTTTATGATAAATTTAGTAAAATCAATATATTATAAATCATTTAATTGAATATGGTATATTTTCAAATATATTATATTGATTATATGAAAATATGAGTCTAAAATATTATCCTCAATTAATATAATAAATAAAAAAATTAATCTATATAATAAATCCTGAATACTTTTTGGCCTATACACTGTATTATCCTTATTCAATATAACTATTTTTTTAAAAATTTTTTGGGTTATATCAATAATTATACCACCATTTTATAATTACTAGATTTTTTCGTCCGTTACGCACGGGTGTTTAACTAATATGACAATATAAAATGAGAATACAGTACTTTTTGGATTTCATGATATTCAACTAATTCTGTCTCATTTTCTTTTTTGGTCTGTCCCACTAATTCTGTCTCACTTTCCTTTTTGATCCGTCCCACTACAATTATCACATTTCCATTTTTAGAAAAAACTTACTCCATAAACATTAACTAAAACATCGCATCAACTAATTACTTCGCTTTCTCACAATAACCCATTATACCTAAAATATCGTGCCCAAAAGTTTTGAGTGATATTACCGTAACTGATGGAGTATATTTTGCAAGTTTGCTCTCAATATGTTATACATTTTGACTATTATCCCCAAAGTTTTTAAAAAAATATTATTTATACTTTTTTGTTAACTTTTCATCGTTTAAAACTTATATGTTATTACGTAATGTATTTGAAAATTTTTTTGATTAATTTTTATGGACTAATCTTTAATGTTATAAAATAAATTTTAATTATAATTACGTTTTGGTTATCTGTTAATTTTTTAAATATTATTTTAGTCTATAATATTTTTTCAAATTTTTTGTTTTCCATATTGATTATGAAAAAAAATTGGTAGTTAATCTTTTCATTAAGTTAATTAAATTTTATTATTTTTTAATTCATTATTATTATAAGCCCTAAAATTGAATTTATACTCCGATACCAAATTTTTTAAGGGTATGCTTCTTTAGCATATTATATAATTATAAACTATTTTCTATCTGTATAACTACATTCGTTGTTAGAGAAAAATCTAATGAAATAAAAAATCTGAAAAAAAATGAAAATGAAATAATTTTTTAAATAAAATAAAATAAGAATCTAAATATAATTAATAATTAAATTATTTTTTAAAATTAAAGATATTACAATACATATAATTTGATTTATCATTCATTGTATATTATTTTATTATATTAAAATGTATTTCCTCCGTAATTTAGTGATGTTAACGTTTGCATAATAAACACTATTCATTGGGTAACTTTTATTCGACCTTTTTACATAGTCATATAAGATAAAATATAGCCAAATGAGATGTTGTTATATTCGTCTAATCGCATAGTTTTAAAATATTAATTTTTACTTTTATACAATTTGAGATATTAATCGTAAAACATTTGAATTGGATTGTGTAAAAACATCGAATGTTAATATCATTAAATTATGGGAGTATGATATATTTTTATTAGTTAACTATATTTTTCGTATTTAAGTTAAAAGGAAAAATTAATTACTAAATATTGTATATTGGTTTCAAATTCTTGCCCTAATACGAAACTTTTCAAAAGTGATTGAGTGGAATGAGATTTTCTTTTCAAATTCTTAGGATCAAAATGAAATATTTTTTCAATTGATTAGGTCTAATTTGATATTTTAAAAGGTAAAAGGGTAGAAATTTTAAACTAAATAAAGTTTTGGTGTATTTTTTGTGATCAATTATATCTTTTTAAATATATATGAAGATTTTCTGAAGATCTTGTTATATTAATAGATAAATTTATTTTCTAAATATAGGTATAGATGATGTGGAAGGTGAGTTGGAATTAGTCAGCGATTAATCATCGATGACGTGGATTAATTGTAGCCATTGATTATAAAATAGCGGTATAATTACTGATAAAACCTTAAAGATTAAAAAGAATTAGTTATGTTTAATAAGGACAATACAGTCTGCACAGGCCAAAAAGTATTCAGGATTTATTATATAGATTGGCTACAATTAATCCACGTCATTGATGATTAATCGCTGACTAATTCCAACTCACCTTCCACAACATCAATATCTATATTTAGAAAATAAATCTATTTATTAATATAATAAAATCTTGAGAAAATCTTCATATATATCTTAAAAAGATATAAATTTTTTATGACACTTAAAAAATATAAATCGTTTAAAAATATATAATATAAATTATTTATTTGTATATATTTTTAATGAATATTATTGTAATATTATTAAATAATTTAATTTAGGTTTAATCTTATGTTTAAAATAAATGAAATTTTAATTCTAATTTCTATACAAGTTTTAATTTTCAAAGTATAATCTCACAAATATAATTTAGATAAACTATAAAATATATAGGAAAACGTAAGTATGCATTTTTTAAAATATAGTAAATATCTTATTATTTCAAATATAAAGAAATATATTGTGTATGCAGAATTCTGTTTTGGGAGAGGCAACCCTTCAATGCCCACCAGATCTTCGAGGGATTAGTCTTGGGCGCAATGTGGTCTGGGGATACCCGGTACATGCCAAAATATAAAGAAATATATTACGGGTTTAGACGGTAAAGAAAATACATAAACAAATCTTTAAATAAATATATATACTATTTTAACTAAAAATATTTAGGAGTATTAAAATTTAACTTCTTATTGTAATTTTTTTCTAAAAAACTACAAAATATACATAAAAGAGCAATTTCCATTGTATTCCCCTCAACTATACCAATATGTATACTTATATATTTGAACTTTATTTTTGAAAAAAAATACACCCCAACTATTAAACTTTGGAAAAAACCATTCTTCTGTCAAAATTCAACGTTAACTCATGTTCAACCGTGAAGTTCAAAGGGTTAAAACAGTCAGCTCCTATTTTTTTATTGACCTCGACTCTAATCTCATTCCTCAAACCCTAAACCCCGTCTGTTTGCCATCATAGGCAACTGCTTTGTGGTTTCCGCCACATTTTCACACTTACAAATAGATAATACGTTCTGCTCCAATGCAAATTCACTCATATAATCTGCATACCAACACAACAAAACAATTTTTTAAATCATATGGCAAGAAAATGGTTTTGCATAATTCGGAAATCAAAAGAACAACTCAATTTGCATAACTGAGAAATTATAGTATAATTTCACATTTAGATTTAAATAACTAAATTTCAAAAAACATAATGCAGTTTCATAATTTAGATTCTTGCAATATTCAGATTCACATAACAAAATTCAAACCCCACATTCGACTCAGCTGAAAAATTCCAAACCAAATAAATTTCATGGAGCCTAGAAGTCTTAATCATACCAGGGTGGAGGTAGACGACTGGGGTTGGGGGAAGGGCGCACAGATTCATATTTCAGAAAACGAGGTCAGGGTTGAGAGATCGTCTATCAACGGAAATTGTTGCTCCTGGAAGGGTTTGCACACAAGGACGTGAATGAATGAAACAATGGAATATAGATGGCGATGGTGATGGCAAACCCACAAAGCAGTCAGCGGGTTCGAGGGTATGTTCGATGGGAGAGGATATGGTTCGGGTTGTGGATATGGGTTTCCGGTCAAATTTTTTTTTTTTTGAGCCGACTGTTTTAACCCTTTGAACTTCACGGCTGGACACGATGTAACCTTGAATTTTGACGGAATGATAGTTTTCTTCAAAGTTTAATAGTTCCAGTGCATTTCTTTCAAAAAAAAAAAAGATCAAGTATATAAGTGGACACATTGGTATAGTTGAGGGGTATACAATGGAAATTACTCTACATAAAAATAAGTATTTCATTGGTAACAAAAATTCAATATACTATTTTGTATATATAAAAATTAATATCATGATAATTTACTTTTATATATATTTTTATCAGTCATTAATCTACATGCATAATTATAAATACTACCTTTGTTCCTATTATATAAATATAATAGTATATATCATCAACATATTTTTGCGGGTGATTAAAGTGAGTTAGAAAGACAAATTTTATTATACTTAATCAATTTAGTTATACATAAAAAAATTGAATATATTTTGGTATATGTATTATGAAAAAAATAATTTATTTCTTATGTCAATTTAAAAAGATAATAAAAATTATATTTTATTAAAATATTATTTTCATAAATATACTAAAATAATAACATCTATCATTTTAAATATATTAATCGAGTTAGCATTAGTTTGTATTTAAAAAAAATTAATACCCGTGCGCGAAGCGCGGGTGAAAAATCTAGAATGTATAAAAATACAATGGGTATGTTCTGCACGCAGCTTTTGGGAGTTTTTAGTGGCTTTAGCTTTTATTTTAAAAAAAAAATCTATTCTGTACACTAGCTTCTGGGAGCTTCTTTTTAGAAGCTACTTCTTGTAGCGTTAAAAATAAGCTCCTCCATATAGCTCCAGCTCCCTACAGCTACAGCTCTGCGTGCAGAACAGACACAATCTACATATTTGTGCAATTTTCTGTATATTTAATTATAATATTTTTGTACTGTATTAGTTCTATTTTTTCTCTATTAGTTCTAGTTGTATTAGAATTAAGTAATAGTACTATTTATTAGTACTTAGCGGGAACTAAACACCGGCCATGTCCGCAACAGAAGAGGCCGGATATCATCAGGGAGAAAAGCCACATATTGAATTCTTCAGAATGAACACCTCTCTTGGTATGAGTATCAGCAACCGAATTACCTTCAAGCAAGATGTGAAACCATTGAACACCAGGAATGATGATCCAAATCGACATAATTGCGAATCAGTCTCAACCCCTCAAGAGAATTTAAATAACACCGAGGTGTATCAATACTATAGTGATGAGACATTTTAAACCCTGCCAGATGGCATGGAGTTCCGCCACCAAGTTTGTAGCGCAGCCAATGCAACCAAAAAACTCTTTTACCCAATTACCATCGCCATTGCGAATCAAGTCATCAAACCTAGTAGAGCCCAAATTACCCAGTGAGCTACCATTCACATGAAGAAACACGCCATCAACAATATGGGGATCCCAGTTGACAAGGTGGAACACTCACAGCCCTAGCAGGTTTAAAGAACGATCTATCAAAACTTCCGCCATAGTAATAGACTGCCGCACCAACATATCACTGGAAATCACTTCACCACGGAAACATAAGGAATTTTTCCTTTTCCAAATGTTCCAAAAAAGGGCCTAAGGAATGAGTGTCAATTTCAGGTTTTGGGCGTGTTCGTCTCGGATTAAGCAGGGTGTATAACACAAGATATGTAACCTGGACATGACCTGATACCCCAAATGAACCCGAAATACTAAACTTGAACACAACCTGAAAATTACATTTTCAGGTCGGATTTCGGGTCGACCTGATTTGGGAAAACCCCAAAATGACTAAACCCAAACATGAAATTTTTCGTGTCGGTCCGGTTTGTTTTTTGGGTCTTGTCTAAAATTGACATTCCGAGAAAAAAAAAAAATAAAGTTCACTCCAAAATGTGCCAATTTCATGTTTCAGGTCGTGTTCATGTCGGGTTGAGTATGGATATAACCCAAAACCCAGTGGCGAAATTAGGATCGCTCATAAGAAGGGGCCAGTTTCCAACAAAAAAAAAAAAAAAAAAATTGGCACGATAAAGAGAGGACCAATTTCCACTAAAAAATGTTTGTCACATAAAAAAAAAATTACTAGTTTCTTAAAGATTTGTCAAAAAAATTCTAATATCAAGCTTTGTAGTACTAATACCGGCTTCCACACACATTATGGAAGGGCCCAAGCCCCTTCACTCATATATATGATTTCGCCCCTGTCAAAACACGAAATGAACCTTAAACCCCCCAAAACCTGTAAATCGAAACACGACCCAATCCCGAAATGACCCTGAAATACCAAACCCGAATACGACATGTAAAGTTTTTTCAGGTTAGATTTCGGATCGACCTGATTTGATAAAATCCAAACCTAAAATTTTTCTTGTTGATCGGGTTTGTTTTTCAAATTGAAACCCTAACCCTATAGGTTATGTCCAATGCCGGCAAATGGCCAATTAGTATTAAACTAATGCTTTTTATTTATTACGATATCTTATTACAATTTCATAACATCCTTTTACTATCATTCATTGTTCCATGAGGACGGGACAACATTGCAAGTGATGAGTGGGGGTGATATCGAGTCAAGTCGAGCTCGAGTAGTGGGATACTCGAGCTTGACTTGACAGCTTTTTGTGCTACTCGAGCTCGAGTCGAGTAGCATCACTCGAGCTCGAACTCGAGTATCATCGAGTTCGAGCTCGAGCTCGAGTAGCTCGAACTGTTTTTTTTTTTTTTTTTAAATTTTCGAGCTCGAGCTCAAGTACCATCGAGTTCGAGCCCGAGTTCGAGCTCGAGCTCGAGTAGTTCAAGCTTGATTTTTTTTTTGTGTTGATTTTAAATTTTGGAACTATGACATAAAAACTTGATTCAATTTGATATATAAATATTTGACTAGTTATTACTCCCTCCGTCCCACTCCAAATGTCTTACTTACTATTTTTGAATGTCCCATTACAAATGTCTTCTTTCTATAAATAGAAATAATTTTCCCCTCCAACAACTATGTGGACCCCACTATATACTCACAAACCAACTCTACCTTAATTCCCGTGCCCAACAGTAACAGGACACTTGGGGTGGGACGGAGGGAGTATAAAATTTACACTACAAAAAAATTTCAGTATAGCGACCGGAATTTGCAACCAAAACCGTTCATTAGCTAGTTAGCGACCGAATTTGCGACCGAAACCATTTAGTAGCTAGTTAGCGACCGAATTTGCAACCAAAATCATTCAGTAACTAATTAGGGACCGAAACAGCGATCGAATTGCTTTGGTCGCAAAACATCTTTCATTTTTCATTTTTTTTCCATTTGGCACTCAATACGATACATTTTTTTAAATATTACAGTACATTTAAATACAAGTTCATCATATATTCATATTTAAATGTATCTTCAATACTTATATAAGGTATTTTATTACAGTCAAGTATTAAAGCGTGTCTTAGGGTTGCCATTGCTCCGAGCTCATCCCACAACATCACTACTCCATTTAGAGTGGGTATGTATTAGCCGAATAAGATTTAGTAGTACCTAAATGTATAAAATAAGTGAATTTATTGAATTAGTTAGTGAATTGGGTAATGAATAATATTCGGGTACCACTTATCACCTCACAATACCAACATTTGAGCTAGGTTTTGTGTAACCACATGTCTCTTATATTGGAATAATGATTTTATCCATCGGTGTGCTTTTTTCGATGTTTTCCGGTTATTGTACCCCCGGTTAAATTAAATCTCGCAAACTTAAATATGTATAAGGATCGGAAGTTGGATGCATTTGACCTCAGTTACAGTATATGCCAATAAGTATTCATCATATATTCAGTGCATTAGTTTGATTATATAGTGCAGATTTCGATATATTTGTCAAATGTAATAGTAAATGTTAGTAGAAATGTGTCACATTTATAAGTAACTCCAATATTTGTGTAAGACATTTAATTACATAAAATATTAAAGCGTGTGAGGTATTATCGTGGGGTTGTCGTTGCTCCAGGCTCATCCCACAACATCACTACTCCATCTAGAGTGTATTCTTAGCTGAATATGATCTATTGGTGCCCAAATGTACAACATGAGTGGATTTTGTGAACTCGATAACGAATTGTGTAATTCACAAGTCACAACATGAGATACAATGTTATTTAATTGTGTATCAATTTATATTATAATACCATGTTTTAGCATCATGTATATTATTTATTTTTATCTAATTATTGAATTTATTTAATTAATTAATTTTAATTTTATTTTTTCAATTCATTGAATTTCTTCTATTTTATTTTGTTAATTTAATTGTATAATTTTATTAGTTTGTAAAGTTAATTTTCTTTTCTTTTTTTATTCATTTTTAATTTTTCTATTATTTAATTAATGAATTTAGTTTATTTTTTATAAGATATTTCAATATTAAAATTTATTTTTTTAATTTCTAAATAAATTTATTATATTAAGAACTTATGTTATTTTAAATTTATTTTATAATTTTATAACAATAATGATATTATTAGTCTATTTTAATTTTATTCATTTTATTTTTCTGTTATTTTATATTTAAATAATTATTTTAATTAATTATATTTTATTTTTGGCATGTACCGGATATCCTCAAGCCACATTGGGCCCAAGACTAAACCCTCGAGGATCTGGCGGGCATTATATTTAAGGATTACTTCTCCCAACGCATAATTATTATATTTTATTTTATTTTAAAATTTAAACATGAATTTATTAATGGATCAAAATGAAAGTGGACAATAAATAAAAGTAGAAGGAGTATTAAAAATATAAAATATATGAAAAATTAAAAAAACAAAAAAAAAAAGAAAACGAGTCAAGTACTCGACTCGACTAGGTACTCGACTCGATACTCGACGAGTACTCGATACTCGTCGAGTATCGTAACCTTATACTCAAGCTCGAGCTCGAACTCGATACTCGATTAAATACTCGACTACTCGACTCGACTCGAATTTTTCGAGTACGAATCGAGTTTTTTCCGAGCCAAGTCCCGAGTGCCGAGTTCGAGTAGTTCTACTCGTTAATCACCTCTAAGTGATGAGTACTTCGAAGTCGGAAACCCTGTCCTCATCGAACAAAACCATTCAGCTTCAGCCGTTCCCAAATCCCAATTCCTTTCTAACTCCCAACTCCCAACAACACCTGAAACAAATCACAATACAGAAGTGATACACTAATGCCTATGGCCATGGCTAAGAAATCCAACTCCCCTCCCAAGATCCTCATGTTCCCATGGCTTGCGCATGGCCATGTCTTCCCTTTCCTTGAGCTCTCCAAAGCCCTCTCCAACACCCCTTATTGTTTCGACATTTACTTCTGCTCCACACCCATTAATCTCGTCTCCATTAAACAATCCCTTGCGCCTCTGCACCTCCCTAACCTACACCTGATTGAACTCCACTTGCCGCCTCTGCAACAACTCCCCCCTCACTACCATACCACCAAGAACATCCCATCCCACCTGTCGCCCATCCTCCACAAAGCTTTCCAATTGTCCAAACCCCTTTTTGCCCAAATTCTTACCGACCTCGCCCCCGATTTGCTCATCTACGATGCCTTCCAGCCATGGGCTGCAAAACAGGCTAAATCATTAGGCATTCCTGCTGTTTTCTTCTCCACATCGGGAGCGGCTGCGGTTTCCTATTATCACCATATCCTCAATTACAAAGGTTCTGATGATTTCCCTTTTCCTTGGATATACTTGGATCATTATCATATGAGGGATTTAGCCGTTACGCGCGAATCTTTTGTAGCTGATGACGTTGAAGAGGGGTTTGATGCTCTGGAACTTTCTTCCGAGATCGTGTTGATGAAGAGTTGTAGAGAGCTTGAGATAGAGTATATGGAGTATCTTTCTAAGTTGTGTTGTGGGAGAGTTGTGCCGGTTGGTCCACTTGTCGCTTATGACATTGGTAAGTATTCAGACACTGATATTTTTCAGTGGTTGGATGGGAAGGATCCATCTTCAACGCTATACATATCATTTGGGAGTGAAAACTTCTTGACCAAAGATCAAATGGCTGAGATAGCAAAAGGGTTAGAACTAACCAATGTGCACTTCATATGGATGGCAAGATCACCAAACAAGGAGGACGAGGAAGGAAAGGAAGAAGATGAGGAGGAGGAGGAGGCAATCCCACAAGGATTCATTGATCGGACAAACGGAAGAGGACTTATTTTGAGAGGTTGGGCTCCACAAGTGAAGATCCTGGCACACCCAAATGTGGGTGGTTTCTTGAGCCATTGTGGGTGGAGTTCCATAATGGAGAGCATCTACTTTGGCGTGCCTGTGGTAGGACTGCCTCTAAAACTCGACCAGCCACTGAATTGTCGACTACTAGTTGAGAAGGGCATTGGCGTGGAGGTGAGGAGGGATGAGGAAGGGAAGTTTGTTGGAGAAGGGGTGGCTAAAGCAATCAAAAAGGTGATGGTGGATGATGATGATGATGATAAGGAGACAATGAGACGTAGAGTGAGAGGGATGAGTGACAAGATTAGAAAGGGGGAAGATGAGGCGCTATCTGAGGTCGTGAGCGAGTTGTCAAGGCTTTGTTCTAAAGATCCATTAAACTAAACTATCACAATCTATGCTGCACCTACAAATAAATTGGAGTTTCATATGGATCTTGGAAATGTCGTTATTTACTTCCTATCAATTCAATAATGAATAAAATGATATAAATATGTTGATAATTGTGTATGAAAAAATGATACAATTTGAGTTCAGGAGTTCATGTGTTTCACCTTGGATATGGTGTTTTTATTCTATGTTGGTTGGTGACTTGGTGTGTTTCTTTGTTACACAATCTAGCCTCTTAAAATACTAATGGTCAGAGGGCCTAAATTGCAATACATCACAAAATAAGCAGGCTCATGAGTAGAGAGTATTAAGGAAGAACTTGTAAGAGAAGTTCCATCACCTTTGAATTGCTGAGATTCTGTTTCATGATTTCACATGGAATTGTAGAACCTACTGTTTCATTTGCTATATATAGTTCCTACTGTAATTTCTGATTGGAATTTAGAATGGCACTGGAAGCCCATATGACTAGGAAGATGAGTGGAATGCTCATCTTGAATGTTTTTCTTCCTAGATGCTTTCCTCTCACACTGCTACTTACTCTCTTCCTTTTGTTGATGCCGGGACTTTTGCAGGTAAGACAACGTCCCTTTGTTTTTTGCGCGATTGGATATCCAGAAATTGAATCGTTTTATTTTTTGATCGATCGAGAGTTTTATATATATATATATATATATATATATATGTTCCATCAGAACATCAATAATGGTGATGAATACTGTCAATACTTTTATTTTTCCAGGAATCACGCAAAGAATCAGCCTTCTGTAGTGTTTTGCATTTGGCTTCTTTGTTAAAGAAAAAAAGAACCTCATCTTGTATGAAGACATCATATTCATTGCCAAATTGACATCTCCGCGACTTTCTGCCCATCTGAATCTAGATAAATTGATCAAGCTACCTGTGGCTGCCACACGTTTATGATAGCATGTATTCATATATTCCTTCTTTTGAACTAAATGGAAGATTAAAGCTGTGATGTTGATGGAGAATCTGCAATAACAGGGCAACCTGTTATTACCTGTTATTGCCTCTATACAATAACAGGGCACTAATGAAAAGGTTCGTAGATAAAGCATTCCCATTCTGTCTCATTTGCCTCAACTTTTCTCTAGTCTCTACATCACAAGATTCCTCTCTATGTAGTTAAATTTAGGCAACATGGACCTAATAAGATTACCAACAATCCTGTCTTTGTGATGTTCAATACACATGTCCTGGAGATCTGCAAAACTTTCTATTTGTATTCTGTGCCTCTTTTAAACTGTGACTATCAGGTTGAGCTTGGTTAACTTAAACCCTTTATTCTCCAACTCTATCTATTCATGTATGGATGCAATTGGCAATCTAGTATAACTGGAAAGGAATCCCTAAAGTTTCATTATTCGTTCGCTCTTTTAAATTCAGCTCGATCCTCTTTGGCAGTTTCTCAACACTCCCAGTAGAGTCATCATGGGAGCAACTGCCACTCCGGTTATTGATCAGACCCCAGAACTCCACCCAAATGAATTCCCGGCTTCTCAAACAGGGCATGATGGGCTGGAGTTTTGGCAGTTCATGATAGCCGGTTCCATTGCTGGTTCTGTAGAGCACATGGCCATGTTCCCTGTGGACACTCTCAAAACTCGGATGCAGGCCATTAGTTCATCATACAAAATTTCGTCACTAACGCTCAGGCAATCCCTCGGTTCCATTGTGAAGCTGGAAGGGTTTAGTGGGCTGTACCGCGGGATTGCAGCTATGGGACTGGGTGCTGGTCCTGCTCATGCTGTGTACTTCTCAGTATATGAATCCTGCAAGAAGTTTCTGTCAGCAGGAAACCCAAATAACTCGATCGCCCATGCAGC
The DNA here is from genome assembly GCA_030278955.1 of Hygrophila difformis. Lineage (NCBI taxonomy): Eukaryota > Viridiplantae > Streptophyta > Magnoliopsida > Lamiales > Acanthaceae > Hygrophila > Hygrophila difformis. The sequence goes on from JAOANR010000009.1 coordinate 46,777,753, forward strand.
TTCAGGCGTGTTTGCTACCGTCACAAGTGATGCTGTCCTGACACCAATGGATGTGGTGAAGCAGAGATTGCAGTTGAAGAGCAGTCCATATAAGGGAGTGGGGGATTGTGTGCGAAGGGTGATAGTGGAAGAGGGACTGGGGGCACTGTACGCGAGTTACAGGACAACCGTGGTGATGAATGCGCCTTTTACGGCTGTCCACTTTGCGACCTATGAGGCTGCAAAAAGAGGGATGATGGGGATGGAGGAGGAGGAGGAGGAAGAGGAGACGCTGTTGGTGCATGCAACAGCTGGTGCAGCTGCAGGGGCACTGGCTGCAGCAATAACTACCCCACTAGACGTCGTGAAGACTCAGCTGCAGTGCCAGGTAATATAACAAATGAATTATAGCTTAATTCCATATACCAACATTAAACTTAAATGGGAGATATAATAATTAGTATAAGCTGAAAACACTGGTACTCATATTTACAACTGCAATGGGCACATATGATGCCAGGGGGTATGCGGGTGTGATCGATTTTCAAGCAGTTCAATATGGGAGGTGGGAAAGGCAATAAAGAAGAAAGAAGGGTACCGGGGGCTGATGCGGGGATGGATGCCAAGAATGCTGTTCCATGCCCCAGCCGCAGCCATCTGCTGGTCCACATATGAAGCCATCAAAACTTTAATCCACCAACTCAATGGGAAGAACACAACTGCACCACCTCCCATTCCCATGCACTAAATCAATCTTTCTGAGACTTGAGACTTCATATATATATATATGTACACAGCATGCATATCTGATCCACTTATTGTGGAATGATGATATGAATAACTAGCAATGATATGGATGGATCAAAGTGAGTTGTATGTTGGTAATAATAAATCACTGATGATCCTCTTAAAACACATGGAAAAGGAGCTGAGCACGATAAATTGTTTATGCAATTCCACTACATCCTGGCCTTATATTACATAAAAACGACATATTCACCAAATTGCCAAAATATGGAACTATTTGATACAAAGAAATCCAAACTTGGAATATTGGTGTACGAGATCATTTGCATAAGGAATGACCACCTTTTCTGAAGTATCTTGTTGTGGTCCCTTGAAGTGTGGATGGTACATTTTGAGTAGCTCACAGTCTGTTAAATTGTTTTTTTTTTTCTTTTGGAGTATTCATTTGCTAGTTGGATAATTAAATATAAACAGTACATTCAATGTCAATTGCAAGTACGGATTTTCTCGTGCAATCAATGTTCGAGATCCTTGTGGTTTTCGTTATTTCTCTGCTCATATGGTATCAGAGAAGAGTCTCTAATCAACTCAACTTCTTCTTTAGTCTTTATTGCTGCTGATCACGACTGCGACTACTACAGCAGCAACCGTTACTGCAAAATATAATTCTCGGTGGGTTTCAATTCTCCATATTATGTGCATCCCAGCTATGCATCAGTTTTGGTGCAACCTAAGTTAACTTGGGCTAATCAGATTGCTCTTAATGAGGATTCCTTGACACTAACTCAAGATCACATCCAGAAGCTATAGACAATGCTTAATGTTCCAAACTAGAGCTCATCTCATGAGTATATGTGACAGCTTCACTTTAAGGCACCAAACCATCCAAACTCACAATTTGCAGCTTATTGAATTAGAATGTACCCTTGGGTCTAAAAGAAACATAAAAATTTTGATAGTCGAGTAAGAAAATGTGTGTTTATTGGATATCCACACACCAAGTTCATTTTGAAGATTTTTCCATGACTCTACCTTCCCTTATTCTCCTACTCTACTTCTGCCCTCTCACCTCATGTTGATAGCAAACTTCAATTTCTGCATGTCTCACCTTCCACGGTTCTCTTTCTTACTCAACCATATCACCCACAAAATCCTCCACAGCCTCTACAACAGAATCCCAGTCGTCCGATTTCTATGATACCACTCAACTTTATCATTGCATGCCTCATAGTCTTGTCCACAGACCTGATCATGATATCTCCACTCTCTCTTCTACTACTATAATACTATTACTTCACACCCTTGTTAACTAATCATGTATCTTCCCCCCTTCACACAGATGATTCTCATTCTCCCATACATGTGCATTCCATTGCATCCATTCCTGCAGAAGAAGTTCACGGCCTTCTTAGGAGATCCACTAGATTTTCTAGACCAACTTGTAGGTTCCACAACAAGTTCATGTATGCCAATTGACCATGTATCTTCTAGCGCACATGTCAAGCTCGTGTATCTTCTCCACTTAACCATTTCCAATCACATCTCATCACATACTCTCAGAATCTTTTACTCATATGTAGCTAGTTTGATTCATTTCGATGAAGCTAGTCCACATTTGAATATTTGAGAAACAAACATGATAGAAACTAGAAAAGTTGCAGGCACTAGCAGAAAATGGGACTAGAGGAACATTGGATCTGCCAGCATGGAAGAAAGCCATTGACCATAAATCAATGGGTGTATTGGGGGAAATTAAGGGCAGATGGTTCATCAAAATGGTACAAATCAAGGTTGGTAGCTAATGGTTATATCGAAATTGAAGTTTTACATTACCATTAGACATTTGACCCTGTGGTTAAGCACATTTCAGTGAGGTCGATATTTGAGCTCCAGTGAACCCTTATTTGGCCGTTTCTCAGGCATCGATCAGTTCATTACATAAACATGATTTCCAACATTGAATCTAATGATTTATTCAGTATGTATATACAAGTGAGCAAACAATACCAACCGACATTCTATTGATGCAACCAAACCATGCATTGTGATCAACCCAGGCCGCAGTACCCAGTTAGGAACTTATTCCTCTTCACCTTAAAATTTTGCGATGAGAATGCAATGAGATCGTAAATTTGATTACATGACCATCAGCTTGCTTGAGTATCCAGTACACAAAATGATGAGAGGTTTAGTTTCTACAAATTCTCAACAACAAATGTGGTTTGCACACTCAATACAAATGTATGTTAGATGCAATCTAATTTACAAATAATATAAATATTAATGCCATCAAGAACAGTGAAGACAAGCAAACCAATATTAAATCCATCATATGTGTATAGACTGCTCTTCATTAAGATATATAGAATGCAACAACAGGGTTACTCAAGAAACCAAAAGAACAATAACAAGAATATGTTGGGCATATAAAGTCAACTTGGAATTCACAGATCAAAATAAAGGTAAATTATTGACGTTACCATGTAGATCAATGTATCAGATTCCTAAACTAAGAAACCCAATGAAAGGAAAAGAGAAAAAAGAAAAAGAAAAAAGAAATTGAAAAATTGTTTGATTTACCCCTTTTCTTGGCATGATGATCAAACCCTAGCGGCAGCCGGGGCCACAGAAGGCTGGGGAGCTGCAGCAGGAGCCAAGAAGGAGAGGAAGCCAGGAACACTGCCTCCGGGCTGTTCCTGCTCATCGAGGAAAAGATCTTCAGGAGTCCTAAAAGCACCGTGCAGGGAAACAAGGCCGAGTCCAACCATAAGGGCAGAGACAAGAACAGATCCAACACTGGTGAGGAAGACAACCACGATGGTGGAGACAATCAATCCAAGGAGGGTCTCGCGATCCGAGAATTGGCGGCCGAAGAGAGTGAGTGGGGGATCAGAGGACTGACGGAAGAGATAGAGGAACAGCCAGGCGGCGAGGAGAGCGAGGAGGAGGATGAGGGAAAGCGGATTGGTAAAGAGGGAAATAGCGAGGATGGAGGAGATGACGACGAGGTAATTGGTACGGAAATAGGCGTAGTTCTTGCGGAGGCGGAGAGTGGCTTCGGAGAAAGATTCGGGCTTGGAGAAGGCAGAGCGATCGAGGAGTTCAGGCCAGGGGCGGCGGTTGGCGAGACCGGATCGGACGGTTTCGGAGATGCCGGAGAAGAAAGATCGGACGGCGGAGAGGCGCTGGTTATCGGCTGGCGGAGATTGGGAATTGGTGATCGGAAGAACGGCGGGGACGGTGGCCATTTTGGGGATTTTTGCGGGTTTATTTTCTTATGAAGAAAGTAATGACTTAATTATGCTGTGAGTGTAGGCCAAAGGGTAGGAGATTTATTGAATTTGGAAGCAAGGAAGTTCTGGGAAATGGGATTTCGTGGGGTTTACATTTGTCTACACACCGACACGCCGACACCTTTTCCATGCACTCATTATCACGCAAACCCACAGATCAAATGTATCGTCATTTGTCATGTAATTTCTGTTTAAAATCCATGAACATTCCATATTTCCATTCCAGCCGTCTAGAGTATGGTTGTAAATGAACCGAATCGAATTGAATACCACAGTATTCGCTTTGATTTGATAAGCTTTTTGAATATTATCGAATCGAATCGAATTATTCTTGTTGGGGCCATACAAAATGATGGGCCGCGGAGAGCTATTGGGCCATAAGATATGGGCCAGAAGAGAGAGAGTTCGAAAGGAAGATGGGCTTAAGATCAGTAAGGCCGATAGTCCAGAGTAAAAGTCGAAGGAAGGGAACCGAGACTGATAGAGATTTCGGCCGAAATGGGAGGGGAACAGCCGAAACCAAAACAACCGAAATGAAGAAAGAGAGAATTCGGCTCAGAAGGATCGGCCGGAGAGCGGTTACTCCAGTTCCGGCTATAAATAGGGGTCGACACACACAAAATCGGAGAGATCAATCCAACCCCCAAATTCCTTTTATCAAATTTAATTCCTTGTTATCTTTACTGCTTTCTTTACAGCTTTCCTTTACAGCTTTCCTTAGAATCTAGCTTAGTTTGTAGCGATTACCATTTCCAAATCCACCATTGCTCCTTAGCAACTGGTAGTTTGGTTCCTTGTTCTTGGTGAATTCCGCCGTTGTTTCTTAACAACAGGTAGATTCCCCATTGTATCTTGTTGTTTTTGATCAATTCAAAGAAGATTCAGTCAATTGTGGGCGCATTATTGTTAATCCGGACCCGTAATCGGTTTGATCCTTTTCCGATAGCCTCCCTTGAGGAGAAAAAGGTCCTTGGCTCAACCCAAGCCAAACAGTGGCACGCCCAGTGGGACGCGAAATGGCATTCGAACAAGCAACTCCAGCAGTAAACACGGCGGCGAGGACTGATTTGCCGCTGATTCAGGAAGAATGTGCAGCAGAAGCCGGAGAATTCCCCCCAGGGTTCCCTGGACCATCACACTTCCACAATCAGGAGTTTTCAAACGATGATTTAACCCCGCGATTCCGAGATCAGGTTCAATTTATGGTGGAGGCGGCGGTTACTAATTCGGTTCGCCAAATTGAAGGAAATATCCTGGCAGCGATGCCAGCTATGTTCAGAGCCGAAATAGCGAGGAGCAGCAAGCTCCAGTGGCGCAAAATCCACCACCTGCGATGCAAAATCCTCATAATTTTCAACAGCATGCCTTTCGGCCGCCAGGAGGGCACGGAGCTCGGCCTTTTGTTCCTCCGCAGCAAAGGTACGATCAGCAACAGAATCAACCGCCTCAACCAGCTGTTCAGCCACCTGCTCCAGTGGTTCAACAACAATACGCACCACATCAGCAGAATCCACCACAACTGGTTGACAGGGAGTTAATTGCTGAGATTATTCGTACTCAGTTTGGAAATATCATCGGCCAGGAGAATAGGCCGATGTATCGGAAACCTTATCCAGATTACATTGAGGAGCAATATCCACTGCCTAGAGGGGTAAAGGTTCCAGATTTTAACACTTTTTCTGGAGAAGTCGGCCGCTCTACAATTGAGCATATTGGCCGATTTACAGCTCAATGCACCAGAATCGCGCAAAATGATTTTCACAAGCTGATATTGTTCAGCTTGTCGTTAACTGGTCCAGCATTTGAGTGGTATATCAATTTGCCAGCGGGATCGGTCAATACTTGGGCCGAAATGGAGCGGTTATTCCATGACCGATTCTATAATACTAGTCCTGAAGTTTCGGTAGTTGATCTGACGTCAACCAAACAGAAGGCGTCCGAATCAGTTACTAAATTCATTGAAAGGTTTTATGCAGTGAAGGCTCAGATGAAAACAATGCTACCTGAGCATGAATATATTCAAATCTTGAAGCAGAATTTGAAGTTTGCTATCAAGGATAGATTGATGGTAACAAGACCAAGGACTGTGGCCGAATTAACGGCTGAAGCTATAAGGATGGAGACTTATTTGGCAGAACAAGCGGCTTTCAAATCAAGCCGAAGTCAAAGTGGAAGATCACAACCTATCCAGTCAGCTGCCTCATTTGCTGAGTCTCTGGATAGATGTGAAGTCCAGGAGGAGTACAACACGGATGACGTTCCCGCATTAGCCGAAGTTGCAAGGGCAGAATTAATCATAAAAAAGCCTATGACTTGTCCAGCACTTCGGCCAGCCAGAGGCAAAGAGAAAGAAGGAGGAGATGAATCTCAAAGATTTTACTCTTTCGATTTGTCACAAATGGACGAAATATTTGATTATTGCCAGAAGAACGGATTGCTAGAGTTTAAAGGAAACCATCCACAGCCTACCAAGGATCAGTTGGAAGCCGGATGGTGCAGATTTCATGGATCGGCTACTCATTCCACGGCGGTTTGTGGACATTTTAGGAAGCTGATTCAGAAGCATGTCGATGATGGGAAGCTGAAGTTCCCAGATAGGCTTATGGCGATCGATAAGAATCCGTTCCCTGTTGCCAACATGGTGATGGTGCATCCCGACCAGAATAGATCTGTGCATGACCGATTGGGGGATCAAACATCATCTAGCAAGAGTTCTGTGCACGATCGGCTTGGAGATCGGCCATCGGTTCAGAAGTCAGGAGTATGGAAAAGATTAGGATCTCCGAAGGGAAAAGAGAAAGTCACAGATGTTTTTGACCGATTGGGGAATTATGAGGTAAAGGAGTGGATCAAGCAATCGGAGAGACATCAGGAGATCGAGATCGGAGATAAGAGCGAGAGGCCAACGTTGAAAATCATAACTAACGGATGGAATTCAGAGATGAAGTTAACAGCTGACAAGCAGAATGGAAAAACTGTGATTCAGATCACAGTCCCTGAAGAAGCTGTCAGTCCCGAAATGAAGAAGCTCAGAAGGCCACCAGCAAATACTCAGGTAGGCCGATGGGTCCAAAATTCTCCAGAAAGAAGGCATTTCGGCCAACACCGGTTTGACCATTCAGCCTGGAGGGCAGAGGAGAGAAAAGTCCCGAAAGGAAAGGGATCATATCGTACTTTCAAACGAAGAATGCAACGGCTTAAAGCAGCTGCTGTTTCTGAGCAAGAGGAGTACGATATGATGCATATGGAAGAGGACTTCCCAGATGACTGTTCGTTCTCGGAAGGAAGAATACTCAATAGAGTATTTTCGGCTCGTTTGAAGTCTGAAGGGAAAGAAGAGAGGAAGCCGAAAGAAGGACAGGATCGGCTAAAGAACAAAACTGAATTTCGGCCGAAAGTAATACAGCCGAAAATTGAAAATGAGCAGCCGAAATCGAAAGAAGAATGGAAGCCTAGACCAGTCCGAACCAGGGAATGGAAACCAAAGACAACTATCATTCCGAATAGCGATTCACTCCCTATCGGGCAGTTTACGTTCGACTTTGGATCTAGCGTGAATATGGTGACGGTAACCACAGAAGAAAAGGAGGAATACTGGTCGGATTCTGAACCAGCTGTGGTTTTTCTGTCAGAAAGAAGGGGAATACTATGGTGATGAAGAACCTATAGTGGATTTTTGTTTCGATAAACTTGAGGTATTTCGGCCGGAAGCCGAAATAGAGAAATCATTTGAAGAATGATATAAAGCATTTGTTCCAGAAGCTCAACCAGGCACGATTTTGCCTCCAACTGCGAAAATGTCTCAGCATGTGAGGCCTTTATACGTCAGAGGTTGGGTCAATGGGAGACCACTCAGAAGAATGTTTATCGACGGTGGAGCCACTGTTAATATCATGTCGTTATCCACATTGACAAAAATAGGCCGTTCGAAGGAAGATTTACTCCCTACGAGAATGAAGGTAATGAGTTTTGTGGGAGCTCAAACTGCGGCTGAAGGTTGTATTCTAGTGGATGTAACGGTCGGAACAATCTCGATTCCGACCATGTTTTTTGTGGTAGATGCAGAAGTCCCGTATACGGCCCTTTTAGGCCGATGCTGGATACATACGTCTCATTGTTTACCGTCAACGCTGCACCAGAAAGTGTGGTTCTGGAAAAAGGATGGCACAGTTGAAGAAGTGGAAGGAGACCAACCTCCGTTTCCAGTCAGCTCAGCCGGCCGAATTGATGCGGTGTTATACGAAGAACCCATACAACCATTCCTAGCGGTGGTAGGGGATCGGTACCCGCAGGTGGTCGAGTGTGATTGGACAGATTTGGGGTTTGAGATCAGATATCAGGCCGATGAACGGCCAGTCGAAAAAGAAAGTAAATGATGGATGCACAACCGAATCAAGCGATCGAGTTCGAATCGGCCGAACTCGGAGTTTCAGACGACAAAGCAGGATGGAGCGACTTAATAGATGCAATTCCAAAATGAACACCGGATTTCAAAGCTCAAGACCCCTTGAAAATGGTCAATGTTGGTACAGACGAGCACCCGAGGGAGATCCCGTTGAGTGCAAATTTAGATCAGCAGATGACAAGCCGATTCAAGGAGGTTCTAATCGAGTTCAAGGATTGTTTCGCATGGGACTATACAGAGATGCCAGGATTGGAGCGATCGATTGTGGAGCACAGATTGCCTATCAAAGAAGGGTTCAGGCCGCATAAACAGCCGGCCAGGAGGGCAGCGCCCGAAATAGTCCCAAAAATAAAAGAAGAAATAGAGAAACTGTTAGCGGCCGGGTTTGTTAGGCCAGCTAAATATGTAGAATGGTTATCAAATATTGTTCCTGTAATAAAAAAGAATGGAAAATTGAGAGTTTGTATTGATTTCAGGAATCTTAATATAGTCACTCCAAAAGATGAGTATATGATGCCTATTGTTGACTTGTTGATTGATTCGGCCGCAAAACAGGGAATGTTATCCTTCATGGATGGATATTCAGGATACAACCAAATTTTTATGGCCGAAGAAGATATTCACAAGACTGCATTTCGGTGCCCTGGTGCTATAGGGATATACGAATGGGTAGTGATGCTGTTCGGACTGAAGAATGCAGGAGCTATATATCAGAGAGCCGTGAACTATGTTTTCCATGACCTCATAGGGGATTGCGTTGAAGTTTATATCGACGACGTCATGGTCAGATCCAAAGATATCGAAAGCCACTTGAACGACTTGCGAAAGGTGTTCATGAGGATGAGGCTACACGGAGTCAAGATGAATCCAGCCAAGTGTGCTTTCGGAGTACAGACAGGAAATTTTCTCGGGTTCCTGGTACATAACAAAGGTATAGAGGTTGATGCGAACAAGACCAGGGCTATTCAAGAAGCCAAATCTCCACATGATAAGAAGAGTTTACAGAAATTTCTTGGAAAGATCGGTTTCCTGAGACGATTCTTAGAAAATGCGGCTGGAAAGTCGAAACCACTAACCGATTTATTGAGGTTGAAGAAGGAAGAGGAGTTCAAATGGGGAGTCGACCAACAAAAAGCCTTTGAGCAGTTGAAACAGGATTTGATGAATCCACCTGTGTTGGTCCCTCCGATTTTAGGACGGCCATTGAAGTTGTATATAGCAGCGACCGAAGAATCTATTGGAGCATTACTGGCACAAGAAGACGATGAAGGAAGGGATCGGGCGATTTACTATCTAAGCCGAATCCTAAGGGACGCCGAAGTAAGGTATTCGCCGATTCATAAATTATGTTTAAGTCTTTATCATGCATGCCAGAAATTAGAATATTATATTCAACCAAGGCAAGTGATAGTGGTGGCTTCGGTTGACATAGTCAAGATTATGATGAATGATCCGGTCAGTAGCCGAAGAATGGCCAAATGGGCCATGAAGTTAAATACATACGATTTGAGATATCAACCTTTGAGGGCTATGAGAGGACAGATTGTAGCCGATTTTCTGGCTGACCATACGATACAATCGATGACTGATGACATCGATCATCAAGATCGGCCGAAAGAAGTCGGTGAGATAGGAATTGTATACTTGCAACCATGGGTGATGATGTTTGATGGTTCTAAAGCCGCTTCAGGAGTCGGAGCAGGGTTTACCCTACAAACACCGGAGGGCAAGGTATACAAGTACTTCGTGCAATTGCCAGAGTCATATACGAATAACCAAGCTGAATACAAAGCGTTGATTTCGGGATTACAACGGTTGATAGAAGAAGGAGTCAAAGCAATCATTATCAGAGGGGACTCACAAGTAGTTGTTCAGCAATTATTAGGCGATTTTTCGGTTAAGAGTTCTCAGTTGATTAGATTGTACGAAGAAGCGGTTAATTTGTTAGAAGAATTCGATGAGGTATATATTGAATATATCCCAAGGCAGAAGAACGAAGTGGTCAATAAATTGGCTCAACACGCAGCTAGATATCGGCTGATGCCGATAGCGGGAAATGTGGAAGTACATTTGGTCGAAACAGAGAAGGCCAAATGGATAAAGGAGATAGCACAGACATTAGAAGATCCTTCGGAGGCTAATCCAGCCGAAAAGCGGAAAGCGATGGATTACGTCATAATAGGAGGATTATTATTCAAGCGTGCTATTGATGGAGTATTGCTCAGATGTGTCGGAGAAGAAGACGCCAGAAGGGTGATGGGAGAGGTTCATGAAGGAATATGTGGCGCACATCGGGCAGGAAAATCGATGAAGTGGAGTATTATTCGGCTAGGATATTATTGGCCGAATATGGGTATTGATTGTGAAAAATATGCGAGAGGATGCAGTGAATGTCAGAAACATGGGCCGATTCAGAAGTTACCGGCCGAAGAATTACATATAATGATCAAACCATGGCCGTTTCGAGGATGGGCCATGGACATCATAGGAAAAGTTCATCCCTCTTCGTCTAAAAGACATGAGTTCGTGTTAGTGGCAACAGATTACTTCACGAAATGGGCCGAAGCTCAAGCGTATGTCAGTATTTCACAAGAAGAGGTGATCGAGTTTATCAAGAGACAATTGATTTATAGATATGGGATCCCACAGACGATTCTAACAGATAGGGGAACTGTATTTGTGGGAGAAAAAGTCAAGGCCTTTGCAGATGAATACGGAATAAAAATTGTGCATTCGTCACCATATTACCCACAAGGAAATGGACAAGCAGAGGCCACAAACAAACAGCTAATAGGAATTATAAAGAAAATGATCGAAGACCAACCAAGAAAGTGGCATGAAAAGCTGTCAGAGGCATTATGGGCTTATCGAAATGCTAAAACTTCAGCCACTGGGTTTACTCCATTTCGGCTGACTTATGGAATGGACGCAGTGTTGCCAGCCGAAATAACAGTGCCGATTTTGAGAACAAGCCAAGCGGATTCAATGTCGGCCGAACAGTATGATTGTGCGATGAAAGATGAGTTATTGGAAATTAACTCCAATCGGATGCAAGCCTTTGAGAATTTACAGAAAAACAAAGATGTTGTGGCCGATTGGTACAATAAGTGAATTCGTCTTAAGCGGTTTGAAGTTGGAGACTTAGTTTGGAAAGTTATATGGCCACCTAAACAGAAGGATGGCCGATTAGGTAAGTGGAGTCCCAATTGGGAGGGACCATTTATTGTTCAGACGAAATTACCGAATGGAGCATATATATTAGTGGACGAAAATGGTGAGCAGATGTCGAATCCAGTAAATGCAAGATACATGAAGAAATATTATCCATCAGTTTGGGATTAAACGATAAGTAAGCAGAAAATAAAGATTTTATTGCATGAACGAACAAGTACAAAGAGGGTACTACTTCGGCCGAAGACGGCGTCGATAGTCCGAAATTACAATATACAAGGGAAACGTCCTGGGCTAAAACGGCTAGGAAGAAGCGGAGGCCAGTGGGATCTGAAGTGGTAGATGTCCAACATTCATTCCCAAGCCCAAATTCTTCTGGCCGGCGAGAGAAGAGATGGCTGTGCCAATAAAGCCAACTCCCAGACCAGGAAGAAGAAAATTTTTATCTGCTCCAGCAAGGACACCCCCTTCTTAGCATTGAAGATAGGGATGAGGTTCGAGGGGTATGGCCTTCGGAGCTTAAAAGATAGTTCGGTCCCATAGAAAGGCGCAATTATTATTCGACCGCCCAAGACTTTGGGACCGATATTAGTAGGATTACGACAGGTCACAGCAATATGAAGAAATAGAGCAGAGCTCGAGTATGACCGTCGGAATACATGTTGAGAAAAGTGTGGAAAGTTCCCAATTCATATGAGGATAATGATAAAAGGATTAGTTGAACTCGCGCTGCATATAAGGAGAGCTTTTGGCTTATAAGTAGAGGATCAACCAAAGAGCCAACGGGCCAAGGAGGCCAGGGAAGAGAAGGGATTAAAAGCATCAAGGTATTCATGATTGGTATTTGCGAGATTATGAGACGAGAAGAGAATAAGAGTGGGTATTTATAGAGAGAAATGAAGGGGATGTCATTTATAGCAAAAAATGGAAACGTAAAGAGAAAAGCATTGATTACGGATGAGACATTTTAAGAATCCCAATAAAGCTGCAGAAGATAGTATTGTATCAGAGAATATCCCTGGGAACACGGAAGAAACAGGCGAAACAAATCTGCAAAAAGACAAATATTTGATAATAGGCCGATCAAGTATACAAGGTGGATCGGCCGAAATAAAAGCCAGAAATACAATAAGGGGGATGTCATTACATTCAAAAAACAATAACAACAAAGTTCAATCTCCACTCAAATCATAAGCAATGTCTTCGCCGAAATCACTGGTAGGGGGAGCGGCCGAATTACGAACAAAAGTCGGATCCAATATTGATTGGAACTCCTGATACGATCGGGCTTCAGCTTCGGCCGAAACCAGAGGATCATCGGGTTGGGACGAGAAAAGCTTGTCGGTAGTGTCTTGGAAAGGATCACACTGAGCATCTAAGGAGAGAAATCAAAAGAGAAGGAAGACATAATCATCGTATATCATCAAGACCAAAAGAACAAATTAAATATTATCGGAATTCCTTGGATTATCCCCTGAAGGAGGATTGACGAAAAGGTTATCGGAAACCGTCGAAGTATTTGGCACAGGAGGAAGTTGAACCGCGACAGAACGAATTTGATCAAGCGCCTCCTGAGTGTTTGACCATAAACCACGAAAAACGCCAAGGACATTGTCACTGAAGGATAACCTCAGAGTAAGATAGTCCGTTTTCTCTTTGAGACTGACGAGTTTATCCCTCGGAGCCTGAGCAGATTTTTGGAGCTGCTTTACAAGTCCTTGCAAGTGAGCCGATTCTTGGTCAACTTCGGCTAAGGCATTCTTCACGCCTTGTGCCTCATGTTGAAGTCGGCTGATTTCTGAATCAATGGTAGAGAGACGATTCAAATAGTTGGATCTGAGGCCATCATTCGTCGATAACTGACTCATATAAGAGTGGTACTCGGAAGCATGCTTGTCAAATTCCGCCCTGTGAAGGGTAAGAGAAGCCTGCTCATCTTCAAGTGTTCTGCGGATGGCCAAGAGGCTCGGAAGTTCCAAGTCTATCCGTAAGAGACATGTGAACATTGCATCGACGATATCTGATAGACCGGAGACCAGAAGATCTTGAGGAAAAGCTTGCCTGATATATGAGAGAAGCAGAAGGATAGGCTTGGTTTGGACGGAGAAGGCGTCGGATTGCTCAGAAATCAAGCATTCTAGCTTATCCAAGCAGGCTTTGAAAGAACGAGGAAATTCTGATGAAGAGGAAACAAATGAAAGGGAAAAGAAGTCATCCAGAATATTCCTATCCGGAAAAGGTGAAGGAGGATTAACGTTACCAACGGCTAATTCTCCCAGCCGAGTATGGACAGGAGAGGGGTTAGGAATAGAGGCAATAAAGGAAGAGGGAAGGGCAACTGCTAGAGAAGTAGTCGAACTGGGAACAGTCGAATCAATGTTGTCACCCTCAGGTACTCGAGAAGTCAATCCTGGTCCCATATCGGTCGAAGAAACAGGAGGTATACTAGAAGTAATGGCCGGGTTCTCATCAATAGGATCAAGGGCCGTAGATGAGGGATTAGGTGACTCGGAAGGGTCAGAAGAAACGGTAACTCGGGGAGCCTAGAAGAAAAGGAAATTAATGTTAAGAAGATGATATTAAACAAGGGGGAAAAGATAGAGGAAAAGAGCGGTAGGAAACCTGATCAGCAGACGAGGCCGAGCTAGGAAGAGGCGAACGAGTCGAACGTCGCAGCGTCTTAGGTGCAGGTTCTTTTTTCGACTTCCCTGAACCAGAAGCAGCACGTTTTCGTTTTCCGGAAGTGACGGGAGCAGACGAAATACGTGGACGAGATGGAAAAGACGAAACATCATCCAAAGCAGCCCCTGCAAAGCGAGAAAAAAGAGGGAAAAATCTGAGAAAGATACACGACACACAATAGAAGAAATCAGAAAGACTTACTAAGTAAGGGAAGTAGAGGGTCATCCTCTTGAGAAGAGCAGGAGTAATCAGGGGCTGAACCAACAACCGAAAACATCATAATACCTGGAAAGCCGCGAGAAATAAGGAGGCTCTGCAAGTTAGTGCCGAAATTAGCGTAAGAAAGAGCTTTCGCCCACCAGGCATCGAAACGCTTGGTCGAAAGACCAGGACGGATGTCAAGAGAACGAACTTCAAAGTTGCAAATCCGAAGAGCCCATGTACGACAGAGATTTCGGCTATTCTCAGAGCCGAATCCTTTGAAGGATTTGCTGTATCGATTTGGGTCTCCATAGAGAGGAATGACCACATCCTGAACAAAGCCAAATTGACGGCTGACTAAGTGAGGATTGTAAACCTCAGAAGGGATAGAATGGTCAGGGGGAACAAACAACGAGCAATTAAAAACGTGACGAGGAATGATACAAGCATTCCAGACTTGAGCAAACGCCTTCGGAAGGGGTCTACCAAAACGGGGAGTGTTGATAGACGAAACCCAACTATCCGGAGCACCAGAGTAGAGATGGCAGGAAGAAGGACTAAGTGGGGATCGGCTCATGAAGTAGTAAATCCATTGTTCAGTACGCATTTCGGGAAACCGGACCCCGAGAAGATCGTTAGCAGAAGGATGGGTAGTTTCAAAGGGTTGAGGTTCAAAACAGGACATATCCCGGAAATGCCATACCAGCCAGAGGTGAAGGAACCAGAGAGGCCCATGAGATCGGCTAGAGTGGCCATCAGCCCATCCATGAACCAGGGACGAAATACCAGAATACAGATGCACCAAGAAATAGTCGGCGAGAGGCAAATGAGTATCTTTCATAAGGGCCTTGGCTAAAGGGTAGGTCTCAAGAACAACATTCTTGGCAGGAGCGCACCAGAAGAATCGGCTAAGGAAGTGCATCATAAAAGCCACAGATTCATCCCTAGAAAATTCGGGTTTATTCCCACGGTACTTATTAATCCATGAAGAGAAGGTGAGCCCTGAAGCATAGCCGGTGATTTTCGTGGTAGGCTTGTCGGAACCGGTAACACCTAAGACGGGCTTGCCAAGAGAGGGTAAATCCAGAAGAAGCTTAACATCCTCAATAGTGGGGGTCATTATACCCCATGGGAAGCAGAAACAATTAATGGATGAGTTCCAGAAGCAAAGAAGGGCCTGAATGTAATTATAGGTAGTAGGAAAAGGCTGTGAGCTCAACTTAATCAAGTGATTAACACCAGAGTTAACCCAATCCAATCCACAGTGAGGAAGGGCCCTTTCGTACCAGGCAATATGTTCCTGAGTCACTAACGGCCAAGTACTGAGAGGGCCGAAAAGTTTGACAGAGAAATAATCCGAAAACAAGGGGATCGTCTTCGATTCCCCAAAAAGAGCAGAAACAGAAATCGCGGTCTCAGATGAAGTCGCAAGAGGCCCAAGAGTAACGAGGTCGCCGTCAATGGGACGAAGCGAAGAAGTGTCAACGAGGGAATCTTCAGCATCTTTGATCTTTTGAGAAGAAGGGGAAAGAGTCGGTTGCGCCATCGAGGAAAAAAAAAAGAAAAGCAAGAGGACGAAGGAAGAATGAGGAAAACAGAAGGGGGAGAATGATTTTAAAAACGAAAATAAAGGAAAATGAAGAGGTACGGAAGGACGTGGTCGGATATTAAGGAGAAGTTAGCGCACGAAAAAGAAGAGAGAGAAGAGTTACTTGGGCTCCTTCTCCTATGAAAGAAATTCGCCCAAGTAAGGAGGGCATCTGTTGGGGCCATACGAAATGATGGGCCGCGGAGAGCTATTGGGCCATAAGATATGGGCCAGAAGAGAGAGAATTCGAAAGGAAGATGGGCTTAAGATCAGTAAGGCCGATAGTCCAGAGTAAAAGTCGAAGGAAGGGAACCGAGACTGATAGAGATTTCGGCCGAAATGGGAGGGGAACAGCCGAAACCAAAACAACCGAAATGAAGAAAGAGAGAATTCGGCTCAGAAGGATCGGCCGGAGAGCGGTTACTCCAGCTCCGGCTATAAATAGGGGTCGACACACACAAAATCGGAGAGATCAATCCAACCCCCAAATTCCTTTTATCAAATTTAATTCCTTGTTATCTTTACTGCTTTCTTTACAGCTTTCCTTTACAGCTTTCCTTAGAATCTAGCTTAGTTTGTAGCGGTTACCATTTCCAAATCCACCGTTGCTCCTTAGCAACTGGTAGTTTGGTTCCTTGTTCTTGGTGAATTCCGCCGTTGTTTCTTAACAACAGGTAGATTCCCCATTGTATCTTGTTGTTTTTGATCAATTCAAAGAAGATTCAGTCAATTGTGGGCGCATTATTGTTAATCCGGACCCGTAATCGGTTTGATCATTTTCCGATAGCCTCCCTTGAGGAGAAAAAGGTCCTTGGCTCAACCCAAGCCAAACAATTCTATAAGGTAATTTAATAATTAATAAAATTAATTTTAATTAGTAAACTTAAATATTTAATTTGATTTATAGATCAAATTTAATATTTTAATATTATATATAAATATAGTTATATTAACTAGTAAATATAGTCACTAAAATTAATATAAAATCGAATATCGAATCGAATCAAATATTAATCGAATATCAAAATTCCGAATAATTTCGAATCGAATCACGAATCAAACCAAAAATATTTGATTCTTTTACAACCCTAGTCTAGAGACTAGAAAGTAGAAACCATATCAAACCAAAGGAAATATACTAACGGTGCGTTTGGTTGGAGGGATCTTAGATTACCAGTGGGAATGTGATTGCTGGGAATGTAAGATTGCTGGGAATATGAGATTGCTGGGAATCTTATTTTTTGATATTTTAAGATTATTGCGTTTGGTTAGATTGAGAATCTCAGATTTCTAGTTCTAAATAATTTACCATAATGTCCCTGAATTTCAATTGAACAAATGTTATAATTATGTCATTTTGCTACACAATAGAAATATTTAAGCCGGTTTATTTTTTAAAATATTGAAAATTCTTTATTGTATGATAATTACTTATTTAATGTCTCTAAATCCTTAATATTTTTATTTTATATATAGAAGAAAAGTAAATTTTAAGAAAATATAAAAATATATATTAAAATATGAGAATATATATATTTAAAAAAATATGTTTATATAATTTTCAAAATTTTTCAATTTATTTTTTAAAATTAAATTTCATATATTTATCATTTTAAAATACAAATATCTAAATTTATAAAATAAAATAAGTATAAAAAGTGAGGGTATAAAAGTCAAATTAATATAAAAGTAGGTAAAGTGGAGGTGGTAATCTAAGATTGCCTGCCTTCCAGGTGGGAATGTGATTCCCACCTAAAACACCCAACATTCCTACCTCGGTGGGAATGTGACATTCCCACATGAAACATGCCCCAAACCAAGCATGGGCATGTTTCATTCCCTACCCAAGATTCCCAGTGGGAATCTCAGATACCCCGAACCAAACGCCCCGTAAGGCTAAAGCTCAGTGCATATCTTAATTGGCCTCTTCTTCTCTTTCTAGATGTGGATGGGCTTTCCTGAACCGAAGTAGGTGGGCTCTAGTGCAGTAAGGCCCAGCCCACTGGGAGTTGAATTTGAATAGAGTTGACTCTTGAACAGAATTAAACAAACAACTGTTAAATTCTACTACTTCTCATTTCAAAGTTTCTGTATGCGAGAGTCATAAGTCAACTAATAAGCCACCGGTACTCGCAAATTCGGAATTCTCTCAATGAGGATTTTGAATCCCGCCTCCCAAAATTGCCGCCGGAATGGAGTCATCGGGATCGGATTGTTGCCCCAAACTGCTATTCGTCTCGTTATTAATCATGTCATTGCCCACGACTACTACCAAGTCGTCGTGCCTCCCGGTTCCACCTTCGGTACGTTAAATTCTCTTTCTCTTGTTATTTCCTTCTTTCTATCAAATTTTTAATAACATAGTTTGGATCTTACGTACTTCGGCTGATCGCTACCTTAGCTTATTGTATGGTTAAGAATTCTGCGGTGTAGTAAGAATAATTTCGTTGTTGTAGCGTCCATTGATTGTCAGTTCAGATTGAGCCGTTTATGTTGCGTGGAATCAATTAACTTGTATGTTTATGCAGTCGTGACTCATGAGTATACTTTATGGAGTATTACAATATGTTCCCCAAGTCAATTGATTGTTGAATTTGAGCTTGATTTACAAGTTACTATTATTATCCTGGATCCATTGATCACTACTTTGGAAATGGAATTGATCGTTTATAGTAATTTATACTCCATAATTGTTTTGCTTTTCTTTCTGTGGAAGGAATCAGTTATAGTTCTCTCATTCTCATCTTGGTGAGTACATTCATCTGTAATTCGATTATGTTGCTAACTTCGACTGTTCTATCACTTCTACGTATGCTGGAGCCTGGAAAGATCTGGCTTTGGGGTGTTCCTGATGTTATCATTTTATACCAAGTTTCACTCAAAGTGTTATGATCATTTTCAATTTTGATTTTCATGATCAGATATAGCTTCAATTTGCACGCCGTACTAACAGAACTTCTAGAGTTTCTACTTGTTACCTCATCTAGGCTTACAAATCAAAAATTTTTATTAGCCTATGTATGTATATTATCTAGACTTCTGATTGAGTATGTATATCAATGAATTCAGGCTATCTCAAATCCGTTACTCAAAAACTTGGACTGCAGCCTGAGATGCACAAACTAGTCTTCAGAGGTAAAGTACACGACGATGCTGAGGATCTCCAAACAGCAGGTGCAATCAACAATTCCGAGGTTTTACTTATAGAGGATGGAACATGCAACCAGAAAATCCCTGAAGATGTTCCGCAAACCAGCGTAGCCTCTAAAGGAGAAGAAGCTGTTGCTGAGGTCAGGGACGAGATTGACAAGCTGGAGAGACAGGTTTGATTTCTTCTATCTAGTTTACCTTTCCCCCCACTTTTTTGTTTCGGTTTTGGATACCTTTTGGTTTGGGGACTGTCCTGTGATATGTCGTCTTTTATGAATAAATGCTAGGTTTCTTCATTGAAAGTTGTTCTGGATTGTGGTACCAAAATTGATGATAAGGAAATAATTTGTTTGACGGAGATGCTGATGAGGCAATTGCTTAAGTTGGATGGCATTGAGGCTGACGGAGAAGGGAGAGTTCAGAGAAGAATGGAGGTTCTTAAAGCATTCCAGTGAATGCCCTTTCTTGATTATGTTCGAACTTCAATTTGGGCATTTGGTGGGGCATATGCCATGCCGTTTCCCTTCTTTCTGCCTTTACATCGTGTTCCTTCCCTAAATTTTTCCAAGCGAATTATGAGAGATGTTGAGCAGAAATCAAACCATAACAAAGTGAATAGACATGCATGTGTGGTTACAAATTGCATTTATGGATATTTTCTTTACAAAATGGATTGACTATAATTTAAATGTTCTGATTCAGGTGCGCCGTGTCCAGAGCCTTGTAGAGACACTGGATGATCTCAAGTTGAGAAACTCAAATGCTTCTACAAACTCACGTAAAATTGCATCTGCAACCACTCAGCAGGAGGCTTATGATCGTGTTGTGAAAGTTGCTGAAGCCTCTTATTCAATGCCAGCATGTTCTGTACCTTCCTCTCTGGAGAATTTTTCTTCTTCTACTTCTCCGGGGCTTACCTTTTCCCAGCGTCGCCCATTGTCCCCTTCCTACCCTATGCTATTTGCTTCCACACCTAGACCCCACATACCTATAGCTGTGACTTCTGCTCCCTTTTCTGCACCATCTTATTTGAAGATAAATCCAAACAGGGGTTACTGTGGTTAGTCCTTGGTTGCCATTGAGATTCATGAAATATGAAGTGTGTTCGGAGTTGTTCATTACTGTACTCTTTTGCTGTAGTCTGTAGATTGAAGATTGATTACTTTAGGTTATCTATTTATGCTTTGATGAACACCCTTGTGCTTGACTACACGAAGTCTAGAAGTTTGTCTATATATGGCTATTGCCTATATGGGCCTTAAGCCTTTCCATTCTCTCCTCTTGGTTAAATGCATGCAAATTCTGGGGGATCATAGTCTATACATGAGGTTTTCCTGCCACAAATGTCCTGGTTCTTGTTTATTTATGCCAAACAAACAAATGCATTCCTAATCCTAACTCCACTAATTGTGTGGGATTTGGTAAAGTAATCAGAAGTTTGTGAAACACTGAAATGTATAACAGCAACGATCAGTTGAGACTTGAGACAGATTGCCTTGAGACAGATTGCATTCTAGTATATCGAGAAACGCACTGGGTGCCCGACCCGCATTTTTAGCTTTGTTTCGAGTGCCGGCTTTATAATAATGGGTTTTTTTTTTATATCGGGTATCCCAAGCTACATTGGACCCAAAACTAATCTCTCATGATGATGGACATTGAAAGGTTGCATCTCCAAAGCATAATTATGCATACACCAACTGTAATAATAGTTATTTGGGTACCTCAGATTTTTTCCTTTTCAAATAAAATTAGTTTTACTGTTCTATCTATAGGTATTTTTTGGGGTAAAGGAGCCAAAGCCGAAAGGAAAATAAAAAGAACAGTTAGGGGAAGGAGAGGAAAAAAGAAATAAACAATTAAACCAACAAAGCAAACTAATTTTGAGAAAACCACAATCCCGCCATATCAGCTTCGAGGAGAGGCCGAATATCATCGGGAGGAAATGCCCAAGTAGTGAAGAAATCCACTGACCGAGCGCCACGCTTAGCAAGCAAATTCGCAACAAAGTTACCTTCACGCAGAATATGGTACCAACGAATTCTAGGCCTAGATAACAAAGCATCCGAAATATTCTTGATCAAAGGAAAAAGCCAGTGGTCCACTGGAACCCCTTCCGCCATAAGCCGAATAGCTTTCTGAGAGTCCGAATGGCAACAAGCAACCGAGATACCAAGCAGTATAAGCCGCTGAATGCCATTCCAGATCCCATGAAGCTCTGCCATAAAATTTGAGGCAACACCAATAGAACCAGTCACACCCTCAATCCAATTACCCGAACAATCACGACTAACACAACCAAAACCCGCGGGGCCTTGGTCAAGTGGGGACTTGACCACTTGACCAAGTCATCAACCCCACTTAATGAGCAATTAAAATGGTGCTAAAATAAATAACTTATAAATCTTGTGTTATTCGTAAGGTAGTAGCTCATATCATACTCTTTTCCTTGGATAACATAATATGCAGTAAAGCAATTCCTCTAAAATCAGTGAAAAGATGAGATCTCATCTTTTCAACATATTTATATCATTATTAGATCCTAGAATGTCAAAGTATTCATGTCATATCCAAATATCATAACAGAAATAATTTTAGGTTTATTAATTGTTTCCAACTACCACGCACATATTGTATGTATTCAATCTAGATTATGTAATATTCCTGATCCATGCATTTTACCAATATAGAGCAATCTCTCAATATCATTCGAATTAAGGGATGTTAGATATTGAGCTAAACATATTTAGAGCCTGTTCTCCTGGACTTATTTCCAAAATTTATTACTTATTCTTATTAAAATCAAATCAGATCAGATCAGATCAGATCATACCAGACCCATTCAGATCAGATCAGACCAAACCAGATCAGACCACACTATATATATATATATATATAATTGTAATCAGATCAGATCAGACCAGATTAGATCCAATCAGATCAGACCAGAAACATTCAGATCAGACCAGACCAGATCTTATAAAATTCAGATCAGAACACACTATATATATGTAATTGTAATCAGATCAGATCAAATCAGATCAGACCAAACTAGATCCAATCAGATCAGCCCAGAAACATTCTGATCAGACCAGACTAGATCTTATAAAATTCAGATCAGAACACCTTATTTCAGGCGAAGAGAACAGGGCCTTAATCGATTGCACGATAAAACATCTTTAACACATTCAATCGCAGTGGACCCACCAAATAAGGCAAATATTGATATATTCATCTTTAACACATTCAGTGGTAGTAGAGTCACCAAATAAGGCAAATATTGATATGTTCATCTGCTTCATCCGTCAACAATGCATATGCCAATACTTAGAGACAGCTATAACTTTCTCAAATGTGGACAAACCTGCTTGTGTTGCATTGTTGCTCAAAGTACCCATCTTGATTTTTGACATAATTGAAGATACGAAGAAATAAAGTTCGAGATATTAGGAAACATCTACGAAATTTTTCATCATTGTATGTTGGATTCCTAGAAAAGTAGTCACTGAAAAGTCGCTGGGCATTTACATTTCAATCACGATGTAATACTCTACGACCAGCAACTGTCTCTGGGTAAATTTGTGGCATATTGGTTACTTAACCACCCTATAATTGCAAGATTACTGGCATAATGTTGTTAAAGGAGAAGTATTTGTTCATGATGTAATAAATATTCAATATCATCATCGAAAAAACATTATAGTAGAATTATGAGAAATGCCAGAAGAATTTTTTCTTAGAAAATATTGTAAGAGGAGAATTGTGTCATACATGTGAGTGAAGATAGATTCTATCTTATAATGATAAAAAGTAAATGCATTGGATTCAAAAATGGTCCTGTGAGTTAGCACATCATCCCATTCAAGGTTGAGTTGGAATCATGTCCATGTTTAGGGTGTGAGTGAGAGTAGGAACCCAAGTATGTATGCACCATGGAGTAGGATCCGAGACATTATTGATCTGGATTATGTAGCATATCATAACATTGGAAGTGTGAGTGGGAGTGATAAAGAAAATGTAATGGATTTCAAAATGACCATGAGAGTTGGCACAAATTCTCATTGATTCATCACATTCAATATATAATGAAAATGAACAATGAAGTTCAGTATCCTAACTTAATTGAAACAGATAACCACCCTATCTACCATTTTTTAACACAATACCTACAGCACAATGAATAAACTGTCTTAAAACAATCAGCATTGTCAAATATTTCACATGTAAAACCGACACTGCACATAAATTTATTTCAAGAAAAGCTATATGCACACATAACTTCATTTCAAGAATTCACTATTTGCATCCTTTGGACTTAGTAGACTTTATTTTCCTGTGTAATAGTACTATATATGCATGCTGAGAACTTTATTATGGTTAGACAGAATTATTTCCAGATTTTGTTCCTAAGAGGACTTCTATCTTGCATGCTAAAATGACATAATAAAACAGAAATAGAAGCTATCTATCAGACTATACGGATATGCATTGCCCAAAAAGCTAAGCACTTTCGAAGTTGTGCAGCAGAATTCCATATGATAATGCATGACCATATATTTTTCTTCTTCATACTATATGATATCAATTACTACCATCTTAGAATGGATTTCAAGAAATTTCCAATACTCATCGTTACCAAATATGACAGTATATACATGTGTGCAGAATAAAGAATTACTGTGTGGTCTTTGTACTTCAAAACGTGTGATATATGACTAGTAAAGAAGAAGATGAATTAACGGAAGAAGAGAATGTGGGTGGTGAGTAATGGCATGTACATTTTGGGTTGTGTATGACAATCTTCATTTGAGTATCCATTTTTGTGCAGAACACACAGTACCTTCCGCTGGATAGATCCTGTCCGGTGTCTGTATCGTCCACCTCATCATCGTCATCATCTGTTGGCTCATATTCAATATCTTCCATGGACTTCACCTTGCCATCATACCTCTCATAGCTGAAACCATATCTGGGAATGATCTGCTTCAGAAATTGATCCAGCTGATTGTTGCAGTGTTCCCTCCATTCCTTGCAGAATGCAAGAGGAGCAATGATGAATGCTGTTCCAACTCCATATCCCAAACCGGTTAATATGAATTGCCAATCAAATTCTTTGCGCATCAACTGCGCTCTATGTGCTGGCACGGCTGCAGAATCACTGTTGCATTTGTTCTTCAAAGGGAATCCACATAATCTGGAATTCCCAAAGAAGCTTAATGCATCAAATGTCTGAAATTGGTGACCCACTGGAATCTTTCCCATGAGATGATTGTAAGAAAGATTCAAGACCGAAAGGAATGTCAGACTTGTCAACACTTGTGGTATCTCACCGCTTAGTTGGTTATATGAAAGGTCCAGAGATTCAAGCTTAGTCAAGTTTCCAATGGACATTGGAATTGAACCGCTCAGGTTATTTCGTGAGAAGTTCAAGGCATAAAGTGCGCTGAGATCTCCAATGGAAACAGGTATCTCCCCCTGAAAATGGTTATCAGAAAAATCAATGGACGTAAAGACTGTCAGTATCTTAACAAGCTCAAGCTCCATCCCTTTGGTGGTCACTGTAACTGTGTCCTGGTAGTAGAAATTGTTCAGATCCAGGAACTTAACGCCCAGGTGGCTGGAATCCGGATTTGCATCATTGCTTAGAGCCAGTCCTCTCCATTTTGATATGCACTTAGCAGACAGCGGTCCGCTAAATTTGTTGGAAGCAACATCAAGAATTTGGAGATTGGACCATGTCTCATTCACTCCACGACATCTGAAGCTTCCATTAAATCGGTTCTTGCGCAAAACAAGAACACGCAAGGTGGACAAATTTTTCAGCATGCAAGGAAATCCGTCCTCGATATGGTTGTTTCCGACATTCACAACTTCTAGAGATCTGCAGTTGGCCAAGGATGCCGGCATCTTCCCTCCCAGCTCATTCCCCCTCAAGTCCAGCGTTTTCAGGCTACAGTTGACAGAGAATGTGTCAGGAATATCACCACTGATCTTGTTTTCCCGAAGATTCAATACCCCAAGAACTGTGATATTTTCCACCAGGCAAGAGGGTAAATTACCACTCAGGTTGTTGCTGGACAGGTCAAGAACTTGAAGGTTTGTTGCGTTGCAAAGAGACTGAGGAATTGTTCCATAGAGCTGATTTCTTGCAACAGAGAAGAACGAAGCAAAGGCAATATGATCACCAATATCATATGGAATAGGCTGTTGAAATTTGTTGTCTGAGTAGTCCACATAGATTACTGATGTTGGGGGAATTGGAAATTCCCCATGAAGCCTGTTATTGTGGAAGTCCAGTACAGATAGAGAACCAGGCGTATTGACAGGCTTTTGAAGATCCTCCAGCTGATTAAAAGAAAGATTCAAATGAAGAAGTTGTTGCATTTCCCAAATCCAACTTGGCACTTCTCCTCTAATTTGGTTTCTTGAGAGGTCCAGAAAAAACAGTTTGGACTGGTTTTTTAACAAATCAGGGAAATCGTGCAGGTTACAATCTGCCAGATTCAATCGGCTTAGCTGGGGAAATTTGGACAGGCTTGAATTCCAGCTGCTTCCACTGACCGATAAATTGTTGTCTCCAAGCTCCAGTCTTGAGAGGTTGGAAAGCTTTTGGATGTTTCCCAGGTCTACAGTGCCATTGAAAGAGTTCTGAGAAAGCAACAGAACCTTAAGCCGTCCTTGATTAAAGAATGCATCAGGAATATGGCCTTCTAAAAGGTTGCTGCTCAAATCCAGTGTATCCAGGTTAGAAGAATTCCAACTGGAAGACACAAGTTGACCGCTAAATCTGTTGTCGGAAAGATCAAGATTCTGCAGTGATTGGAGACCAAAAAGAGACTCTGGGATTGTCCCAGTTAATGCATTGTGCCCTATGTTCACAAAGACAAGGTTCGAAAGGCCTTCAAAATGATTGGGAGCAAGTGTACCCGTTAGATCATTACGACTGAGATCTAAGTAAGTAAGTTTCTTGGTAGAGTGGAAAAGAGGGAGTTGGCCAGTGAAGGAGTTGAAAGAGAAATCCAGATATACTAATTCTATCAGGTTGCCTATAGAGGATGGAATTGGACCAGTAAAATTGCAATTGGAAAGCTCAATTCTAGACAGCATGTTAAGATTGCTAATGGAATCTGGTAATGAACCAGAAAAGTTAGTGTAGCTGAGCACAACAGATGTAAGAGACCCATTTTGAGGAAACTGGGATATGGTGCCACTGAGATTCCAATTGTTGGTTAAATCTAGAGTTTGTAAAGTGGGTACCTGAAAGATCCTATCCGGAAAAGTCCCTTGCAGATAGCAAAAGCTCAGACTCAAGGTTCTTAGGCTAGAGAAATTTGCAAAGAAAAGTGGAACCGATGTCTGCAGATTGTTCCTATCCAGTCGAAGTACTGAGAGATGCTGAAGCTGCGACAAGGAATCATGCAGAGGACCCGACAGGCCGCATCCACGCAAACTCAAATTCCTCAAATTGGGTAAAGATGAGGACAGGGATTGGCACCAGTCTTCCCCTTTTACCTGTGATGAAATATTGACCCCATCAAGATAGAGTTCTCTGAGACCTGTAAGATTCTGGAAAAGATTATTCAAATCTGGATTCTCAAGCTTGAGAGGATTTGGCCCCTGAAATTGGTTGGAGAGATCAAGGGTAACCAATCCGGTCAATTTCGACAATTGGGTGGGAATCTGCCCAACAAAACCAGAATTGGATAAATTCAAGTATTCCAACTTGGCAAGATTTTCCAGTCCCATAGGTATGGTAGAATTGGTGAAGACGTTGTTGGCCAAATTTAGCCTCTGCAGGTACTGAAGCCCAAAGAGACCAGTGGCATTCTCTAGGTCGCCAGAAATCCCCAGGCTATCTAGGTTCAAATTGATCACATGCCCCGACCCATCACAAACTACCTTGGACCAATTGCAGCAATCAAGATTGGGGTCCCAATTGGGAAGAGATTTGAGGGTGTTGTTCAGCTGGAGCAAAAGCAGCCGTTGATCATTGAGACACTGCCCAGAAGAAACCCCAATAAGAAAAGAAAACAAGGAAAAGGAAACCCAGAGAAGCCAGGAAAGGAGTTTGATTGTCATTGGGCGGAAGGGAAGGAATTGGGAGAAACGCCCATAGGCCGCTTGTGGATTAAAGATTAGATTTTGGATTCAACTGCTTACAAGAGTTATCGCTTGCGGATAGGGAAGAAGAAGAAGAATATTCAGACATCATTGTTGGATTTTTCTGGTAAAGAATAGTGAACTGCGCGTCTGATTTGAGTTGAGTGTCTGTAGACTCGGAAGGCTGGGGGGCAAACCCAATTTGTAATCTTGAACGCGTTTTAATGTTGAGGCGGTTCAATTATTTTATATACCTTGTATTGACATTGGAGCCTGGAGGTCATAGAGCTTCCATACCTACTAGAAATATACTAATAGAAGAACAAAAAGTCGTCAATGCCCCACTTGGCCCTTATTTTTGAATTCTTCTCCTCCTTGGGTTAATTTGGCGTTTTCTACTACCATCTGATTGTCATGATTTGGTTCATTAGTGGGGTTGGCTTCTTTCCCAATACAACACTAGACAAGAAATGTACACAAATGAAGTAGAAGTAAAAGTTAGAATTCAAACAAGTAGCCGAACCCGGGCAACGCCCGCGTTCACTGCCTAAGAGCTTCTCCAACGCTCCCTCTATTTTGAGGGAGGACGGAAGAATAAAGGGAGGATGAGCTCCAAAGGGAGACACTAGACGAGACTGATCCAAATGTAGAGTAGATACTGTATACTTCTCCATTTTTTTTTCAAGTTTTATTTTAATAATATCAATAATTTTAGTTATAAATTTTTAGTTTAGTAAATCATTAAAGAAAAAATGAATGAGTAGTAAAATAGGAGTATACATGAATAATAAAATGAATCAAAATAAATTCTTTAACAGTGAAAAAATAGAGTGAGTGGTTGGAAATTAATTGTAAAAAATTGTAAATTTAACTTAAGAATAGAATTGGAGTTGACACTAAAATAGTGTTATGGTTGGAAATGCCCTAAAGCCTTTAGGCTACCCATCGTCCTTAGGGATAATGGACCACCTCCGCGGCTCAGAGGCCCATTGTCGCATTAGGTTTGCAGGCCATACATCCCAGCTATGTTAGCAGTTGCGAAATTAAGATTGTCCTCATAGTTGATTTCCACGAAAAAATTGTCTTCACGACAAAAGGGATGACCAATTTCCTCTAAAAATATTATCACAAAAAATAAATTACTAATTTCCCCTAAAAAAAATCTATCACAAAAGTACCAATATCAATTAAGAAGGGGATAAGGACTTAGGCCAAGTTGTTAAGTCCATTGACTTCCAACAGAAGGTTGAAGGTTCGATTCCCCACCGGCCCCCTATCCGTTCCTTTTATTTCCTTTGTAACTTGTGTGTCATGGGCTCCCACCACCCATTTTCCAGACCTACCTTTAATGGCTCCTCCAAAAAAAATATATCAATCAAGAAAGTACTGACACCAATTTCCGTCGGGGAGGCCCAAGCCGCTCCATAGGTATATGTAGTCGGGCACTATCTACCAGGGAAGTCCAGTGGAACTTCCGGCTGGTTGAGGTAAGGATCTAAACTCATAACCTCCTTTCCCATTCGAGGGATCCACTTAGATGACATCCTGCAAAGCATGCGCTCAATTCTCTTAATTGGAGTCGTTAGTAGGAGACTAGGAATATTGAGATATTTGGGGTAGAGGTTTGTGACTCCCTTATCATTCAAATGATCCATTTAGATAAATAATGATAGTTGCATTGCATGCAGATAATAATTCGGATGTTGAGCATGAGGAAACCCTGGTATCACTTGCTTGGGCTCGAAAAAATTAGCCTAAGTATTATTGATCTATGGATATGTGTGTTGGTCCATGCCAGGGTGTTGGGGCCATATGGAATAATGGGCCGCGAAAGAGCTATTGGGCCATAAGACGTGGGCCGGAAGAAAGAGTAAGTCCCAAAAGAAGATGGGCTCAAGATTAGTAAGGCCGAAAGTACATAGTAAACCGAAGGGAGGGAATCGAGGCTGATAGAGATTTCGGCCGAAATAGGAAGGAACAGCCGAAACCAAAACAACCGAATTGAAGAGAGAAAGAATTCGGCTCAGAGGAGTTAGCCGGAGAGCGGTTATTCCAGCTCCGGCTATAAATAGGGGTCGACACACACAAAATCAGGGAGATCAATCCAACCCCCAAATTCCTTTTATCAAATTTAATTCCTTGTTATCTTTACTGCTTTCTTTACAGCTTTCCTTTACAGCTTTCCTTAGAATCTAGCCTAGTTTGTAGCGGTTACCATTTCCAAATCCACCGTTGCTCCTTAGCAGCTGGTAGTTTGGTTCCCTGTTTTTGGTGAATTCCGCCGTTGTTTCTTAACAACAGGCAGATTCTCCGTTGTATCTTGTTATTTTTGATCAATTCAGAGAAGATTCAGTCAATTGTGGGCGCATTATTGTTAATCCGAACCCGTAATCGGTTTGATCCTTTTCCGGTAGCCTCCCTTGAGGAGAAAAAGGTCCTTGGCTACACCCGAGCCAAACAGTGGCACGCCCAGTGGGACGCAAAATGGCGTTTGAACAAGCAACTCCAGCAGCAAACACGGCGGCGAGGACTGATCTGCCGCCGATTCAGGAAGAGCGCGCACCAGAAGCCGGAGAATTCCCCCCAGGGTTCCCCGGACCATCACATTTCCATAATCAGGAGTTTTCGAATGATGATTTAACCCCGCGATTCCGAGATCAGGTTCAATTTATGGTGGAAGCGGCGGTTACTAATTCGGTTCGTCAGATCGAAGGAAATATCCTGGCAGCGATGCCAGCCATGTTTAGAGCCGAAATCGCGAGGAGTATGTATCCGATGGGAGCACAGCAAGCTCCAGTGGCGCAAAATCCACCACCTGCGATGCAAAATCCTCACAATTTTCAACAGCAGGCCTTTAGGCCGCCAGGAGGGCACGGAGCTCGGCCTTTTATTCCTCCGCAGCAGAGGTACGATCAGCAACAGAATCAACCGCCTCAACCAGCTGTTCAACCGCCTGCTCCAGTGGTTCAACAACAATACGCACCACTTCAGCAGAATCCACCACAACTGGTTGACAGAGAGCTTATTGCTGAGATTATTCGCACACAGTTTGGGAATCTCATCGGCCAGGAGAATAGGCCGATGTATCGGAAACCTTATCCAGATTACATTGAGGAGCAGTATCCACTGCCTAGAGGGGTGAAGGTTCCAGATTTTAACACTTTTTCTGGAGAAGTCAGCCGCTCTACCATCGAGCATATTGGCCGATTTACAGCTCAATGTACCAGAATCGCGCAAAATGATTTTCACAAGCTGATATTGTTCAGTTTGTCATTAACTGGCCCAGCATTCGAATGGTACATTAACTTGCCAGTGGGATCGGTCAATACTTGGGCCGAAATGGAGCGGTTATTCCACGACAGATTCTATAATACCAGTCCGGAAGTCTCGGTAGTTGATCTGACGTCAACCAAGCAGAAGGCGTCTGAATCGGTTACTGAATTCATTGAAAGATTTTATGCAGTGAAGGCTCAGATGAAGACAATGCTGCCTGAGCATGAATATATTCAAATCTTAAAGCAGAATTTGAAGTTTGCCATTAAGGATAGATTGATGGTAACAAGACCAAGGACAGTAGCCGAATTAACGGCTGAAGCTATAAGGATGGAGACATATTTGGCGGAACAGGCGGCTTTCAAATCAAGCCGAAGTCAAAGCGGAAGGTCACAACCTATCCAGTCAGCTGCCTCATTTGCTGAATCTTTGGATAGATGTGACGTTCAGGAAGAGTACAATACGGATGACGTTCCTGCATTAGCCGAAGTCGCAAGGGCAGAGTTAATCATAAAAAAGCCTATGACTTGTCCAGCACTTCGGCCAGCCAGAGGCAAGGAGAAAGAAGGAGGAGATGAATCTCAAAGGTTTTACTCTTTTGACTTGTCACAAATGGATGAAATATTTGATTATTGCCAGAAGAACGGATTGCTAGAGTTTAAAGGAAACCATCCACAGCCTACCAAGGATCAGTTGGAGGCCGGATAGTGCAGATTCCATGGATCAGCTACTCATTCCACGGCTATTGTGGGCATTTTAGGAAGCTGATTCAGAAGCATGTCGATGATGGGAAGCTGAAGTTCCCAGAGAGGCTTATGGCAATCGATAAGAATCCGTTCCCAGTTGCCAACATGGTGATGGTGCAGCCCGACCAGAATAAATCGGTGCATGACCGATTGGGGGATCAAACATCATCTAGCAAGAGTTCTGTGCACGATCGGCTTGGGGATCGGCCATCGGCTCAGAGGTCAGGAGTATGGAAAAGGCTAGGATCTCCGAAGGTAAAAGAGAAAGTTACAGATGTTTTTGACCGATTGGGGAATTATGAGGTGAAAGAGTGGATCAAGCAGTCGGAGAGACATCAGGAGATCGAGGTCGGAGATAAGAGTGAGAGACCAACGTTGAAAATCATAACCAACGGATGGGATTCAGAGATGAAGTTAACAGCCGATAAACAGAATGGAAAGACTGTGATACAGATCACAGTCCCTGAAGAAGCTGTTAGTCCCGAAATGAAAAAGCTTAGAAGGCCACCAGCAAATACTCAGGTAGGCCGATGGGTCCAAAACTCTCCAGAAAGAAGGCATTTCGATCAACGCCGGCATGACCATTCAGCTTGGAGGGCAGATGAGAGAAAGGTCCCAAAAGGAAATGGATCATATCGTACTTTCAAACGAAGAATGCAACGGCTTAAAGCAGCTGCTGTTTCTGAGCAGGAGGAGTATGATATGATGCATATGGAAGAGGACTTCCCTGATGACTGTTCGTTCTCGGGAGGATGAATACTCAATAGGGTATTTTCGGCTCGTTTGAAGTACGAGTCGAAAGAAGAGAGGAAGCCGAAAGAAGGACAGGATCGGCTAAAGAACAAAACTGAATTTCGGACGAAAGTAATACAGCCGAAAATTGAAAGTGAGCAGCCGAAATCGAAAGAAGAATGGAAGCCTAGACCAGTCCAAACCAGGGAGTGGAAACCAAAGACAACTATCATTCCGAATAGTGATACACCTCCTGTTGGGCAGTTTAAGTTCGACTTCGGATCTGGCGCGAATATGGTGACGGTAACCACCGAAGAGAAAGAGGAGTACTGGTCGGATTCCGAACCAGCTGTGGTTTTCTGTCAGAAGGATGGAGAATACTATGGTGATGAAGAACCCATAGTGGATTTTTCTGTCGATAAATTTGAGGTATTTCGGCCGGAAGCCGAAATAGAAAAATCATTTGAAGAAGGATATAAAGCATTTGTTCCAGAAGCTCAACCGGGTACGATTTTGCCTCCAACTGCGCAAATGTCCCAGCATGTGAGGCCTTTATACGTTAAAGGTTGGGTCAATGGGAGACCACTTAGAAGAATGTTTATCGACGGTGGAGCCACAGTTAATATCATGCCGCTATCCACACTAACGAAGATAGGCCGTTCGAAGGAAGATTTACTCCCTACGAGAATGAAGGTAATGAGTTTTGTGGGGGCTCAAACTGCGGCTGAAGGATGTATATTGGTGGATGTAACGGTCGGAACAATATCAATTCCGACCATGTTCTTCGTGGTAGATGCAGAAGTCCCGTATGCGGCCCTATTAGGCCGATGCTGGATTCATACATCCCGATGTTTGCCATCAACGCTTCACCAGAAAGTATGGTTCTGGAAAAAGGATGGCACAGTAGAAGAAGTAGATGGGGATCAACCTCCATTTCCAGTCAGCTCAGCCGGACGAATTGATGCGGTGTTATATGAAGAACCGATACAACCATTCCTAGCAGTGGTAGGGGATCGGTACCCGCAGGTGATCGAGTGTGATTGGACAGATTTGGGGTTTGAAATCAGATACCAGGCCGATGAACGGCCAGTCGAAGAAGAAAGTAAATGATGGAGGCACAACCGAATCAAGCGACCGAGTTCGAATCGGCCGAACTCGGAGTTTCAGACGACAAAGCAGGATGGAGCGATTTAATAGACGCAATTCCAAAGCGAACGCCGGATTTCAAAGCTCAAGACCCCTTGAAAATGGTCAATGTTGGTACAGACGAACACCCGAGGGAGATTCCGTAGAGTGCAAATCTTGATCAGCAGATGACAAGCCGATTCAAGGAGGTTCTAGTCGAATTCAAGGATTGTTTCGCATGGGACTATACAGAAATGCCAGGATTGGAGCGGTCAATAGTAGAACACAGACTGCCTATTAAAGAAGGGTTCAGGCCGCATAAACAGCCGGCCAGGAGGGCAGCGCCCGAATTAGTCCCAAAAATAAAAGAAGAAATAGAGAAATTGTTAGCGGCCGGGTTTGTTAGGCCAGCTAAATATGTAGAATGGCTATCAAATATTGTTCCTGTAATAAAGAAGAATGGAAAATTAAGAGTTTGTATCGATTTCAGGAATCTTAATATAGCCACTCCAAAAGATGAGTATATGATGCCTATTGTTGACTTGCTGATTGATTCGGCTGCAAAACAGGGGATGCTATCTTTCATGGATGGATATTCAGGATACAACCAAATTTTTATGGCCGAAGAAGACATTCACAAGACTGCATTTCGGTGCCCTTGTGCCATAGGGATATATGAATGGGTAGTGATGCCGTTCGGACTGAAGAATGCAGGAGCTACATACCAGAGAGCCATGAACTATGTTTTCCATGACCTCATAGGGGATTGTGTTGAAGTCTATATCGATGACGTCATGGTCCGATCCAAAGATATCGAAAGCCACTTGAACGATTTGCGGAAGGTGTTCATGAGGATGAGGCTGCATGGAGTCAAGATGAATCCAGTCAAGTGTGCTTTCGGAGTACAGGCAGGAAATTTTCTCGGGTTCCTGGTACATAACAAAGGAATAGAAGTTGATGCGAATAAAACCAGGGCTATCCAAGAAGCCAAACCTCCACATGATAAGAAGAGTCTACAGAAGTTTCTTGGAAAGATCGGTTTTCTGAGACGATTCTTGGCAAATGCGGCTGGAAAGTCGAAACCACTAACCGATTTATTGAGGTTGAAAAAGGAAGAGGAGTTCAAATGGGGAGTCGACCAACAAAAAGCCTTCGAACAATTGAAGCAGGATTTGATGAGTCCACCTGTGTTGGTTCCTCCAATTTTAGGACGGCCATTGAAGTTGTATATAGCAGCGGCCGAAGAATCTATTGGAGCATTACTGGCGCAAGAAGACGATGAAGGAAGGGATCGGGCGATTTACTATCTTAGCCGAATCCTAAGGGACGCCGAAGTAAGGTACTCGCCGATTCATAAACTATGTTTAAGTCTTTATCATGCATGCCAGAAATTAGAATATTATATTCAGCCAAGGCAAGTGATAGTGGTAGCTTCGGTTGACATAGTTAAGATTATGATGAATGATCCGGTCAGTAGCCGAAGAATGGCCAAATGGGCCATGAAGTTAAATACATACGATTTGAGATATCAACCTTTGAGGGCTATGAAAGGACAGATTGTAGCCGATTTTCTGGCTGATCATGTGATACACCCGATAACCGATGACATCGATCATCAGGATCGGCCGAAAGAAGTTGGTGAGATAGGGATTGTATACTTGCAACATTGGGTAATGACATTTGATGGTTCTAAAGCCGCTTCAGGAGTTGGAGCAGGGTTTACCCTACAAACACCGGAGGGCAAGATATACAAATATTTCGTGCAACTGCCAGAGTCATATACGAATAACCAAGCTGAATATAAAGCGTTAATTTCGGGATTACAACGGTTGATAGAAGAAGGGGTCAGAGCAATCATTGTCAAAGGAGACTCGCAAGTAGTTGTTCAGCAATTGCTAGGCGATTTTTCGGTTAAGAGTTCGCAGTTGATTAGATTGTACGAAGAAGCGATTACTCTGTTAGAAGAATTTGATGAGGTGTACGTTGAATATATCCCGAGAGAAAAGAACGAAGTAGCCAATGAATTGGCTCAACATGCAGCTAAATATCGGCTGATGCCGATAGCAGGAAATGTAGAAGTACGTTTGGCCGAAACAGAGAAGGCCGAATGGATAAAAAAGATAGCACAGGCATTAGAAGATCCTTCGGAGGCTAATCCAGCCGAAAAACGGAAAGCGATGGACTACGTCATAATAGGAGGATTATTATTCAAGCGTGCTATTGATGGAATATTGCTCAGATGCGTCGGAGAAGAGGACGCTAGAAGGGTAATGGGAGAGGTTCATGAAGGAATATGTGGTGCGCATCGGGCAGGAAAATCGATGAAGTGGAGTATTATTCGGCTGGGATATTATTGGCCGAATATGGGTCCTGATTGTGAAAAATATGCAAGAGGATGCACCGAATGTCAAAAACATGGGCCGATTCAGAAGTTACCGGCCGAAGAATTACATATAATGATCAAACCATGGCCATTCAGAGGATGGGCCATGGACATCATAGGAAAAGTCCATCCCTCTTCGTCGAAAAGACATGAGTTCGTGCTAGTGGCAACAGATTACTTCACAAAATGGGCCGAAGCTCAGGCATATGTCAGCATTTCACAAGAGGAGGTGATTGAGTTTATTAAGAGACAGTTGATTTATAGGTTCGGGATCCCACAGACGATTCTAACAGATAGAGGAACTGTATTTGTGGGAGAAAAAGTCAAGGCCTTTGCAGACGAATACGGGATAAAAATTGTGCATTCGTCACCATATTACCCGCAAGGAAATGGACAAGCAGAGGCCACAAACAAACAACTAATAGGAATTATAAAGAAAATGATTGAAGATCAGCCTAGAAAATGGCACGAGAAGCTATCTGAAGCATTGTGGGCTTATCGAAATGCTAAAACTTCAGCTACTGGGTTCACACCGTTTCGGCTGACGTATGGAATGGATGCAGTATTGCCAGCCGAAATAACAGTGCCGACTTTGAGAACAAGCCAGGCGGATTCAATGTCGGCCGAACAGTATGATTGTGCGATGAAAGATGAGTTATTGGTGATAAATTCCAATCGGGTGCAGGCCTTTGAGAATTTGCAGAAAAATAAAGATATTGTGGCTGATTGGTACAATAAGCGAATTCGTCTTAAGCGGTTTGAAGTTGGAGACTTAGTCTGGAAAGTTATATGGCCGCCTAAGCAGAAGGATGGCCGATTAGGTAAATGGAGTCCCAATTGGGAGGGACCATTTATTGTTCATACAAGATTACCGAATGGAGCGTACGTTCTGGTGGACGAAAATGGTGAGCAGATGTCAAATCCAGTTAATGCAAGATACATGAAGAAATATTATCCATCAGTATGGGATTAAACATTAAGCGATGCGAAAAAAGTAAAGATTTTATTGCATGGACGAATAAGTACAAAAATGGTGCTACTTCGGCCGAAAGCGGCGTCGATAGCCCAAAGTTACAATATACAAGGGAAACGTCCTATACTAAGCAGGCATATACAAGGGAAAGGTCCTAACGAAAGGAAGTGGGAGGATTCCCAGCCTTGTACAAGTGCCGCCTAGAGATATCGGCGAAGGCGAGACCACTGATTTCAGAACAGCAGCGCCGCCGATTGACCCAACCACCAAGCATCAGGTACAGCCTCCGCACTATCTCAGACGAGAAGATGAGAAGTGCAGCAAGGAAGTCACCAATGGTGGTAGAAGGGAAAAGGGAATGGGGAAACCACAAAAAAAGGTGGGCCCCCCATTAGAAAAGGTCCTACAGGATATGCAACCGCAAAGTCGAAAAGGGACGCACCAGCATAGCCGTCGAGACCTTCATTTGGAATAACATATAAAGATCCTCGCCCATACGAACATGGTGAAAAGGGCATTAGTTGAACTCGTATTGCATAAGCAAAAGATTTTCGTACCACGTCTGGAAATCCTTGCACAAGAATACTTGCCAAAGACCATGGAGGAACTGGAGACATGAAGTTGAGCAATGAAAAAGGGAGATCCATATTGTTATAGAAAAAAGAAAAAAAAAAAAGGGAAGTGATAGATAAGTGTCAACAATGCCGGGTATTTATAGGAAGAGACAAGTGCTTGGCGGAAGAAACGGTCAATAGTAAATGTTATTTATGGGAAAACGTTACAGCTGATTCCCGGAAAAAGCTGCTAATATTCAGAAATCAGCAATAAAGAAGACCGAAAACAATGGAATTAACGGGATACGAATCGCATTACGAAAGATACAAAAGATACGAATCCAAGTACAATGTATCGGCCAACATAGTCTAAAAAGGCCGATTACAGCTGTCAAGAAAAAGAAGAGTGACCGAAATTTACACTTGACAAAAGATAAGTCAAAACACAG
This sequence comes from Hygrophila difformis, assembly GCA_030278955.1. Taxonomy (NCBI): domain Eukaryota; kingdom Viridiplantae; phylum Streptophyta; class Magnoliopsida; order Lamiales; family Acanthaceae; genus Hygrophila; species Hygrophila difformis. The sequence continues at coordinate 46,815,304 of JAOANR010000009.1, forward strand.
AACTGATATACAAAGACAAATTAGTGGTCTTCCTGATCGTCAAAAGGAATAGCATCATCCAAGCCTCGCGAAGTAGCGGAAGTAGGATTAACCGAAGAAGTCATCAGATTCGGACTTGCTGAAGAAGAAGGGCCAGCAACTTCGCCAGGTGGGAGGTGAACGGTGGATGAACCAGCACCACAGGAAGCACCAGTTTTCCCTAGAAGAGAAGAAGGAAAAGGGGAATAATAAGTAAGAGAGCATAAAAGAAGAAAAACCACAACAGGAAATGGTAGGAAATAGGGTACCTGAAGGAATGATTGGCAAAGGTGGGTTATCGCCCGAAGGGGAGGACTCTATTTCGGAAGGGTCCAAAGGAAATAAGACATGTGGAGAAAGGACTTGAACAACACTTTGCCCACCAAGGCTCTTGATGGCCGAATCCAGTTGACCAACTAAAGACTGGGTTTCGGCCCATTTTTCCTGGAAGGTACCAATAATGAAATCGTTGAAACTGATCCGCATGGCCAAATAAGAAGCATCCTCCTGAGAATCCAAGATTTTGGCCCTGGGAGCTTCGGCCGATTGACGAAGGGTTTTGATCGATTGTTTCAGATCGGCCGATTTTCGCTTAGTGTGAGCCAAAGTTAATTCCAAATCCTTCTCTTGTCGCTGGAGCCTGGCTATCTCAGCCCGAATCAAAGAAAGATCCTCGGACTGTTTGAGTTCCTGAGATTCCACTTCGGACAGCTTACTCATTTGAGCCCGATACTCTGCAGAATAATTGTCAAAAATGGCTCGTGAAGAGGCTGCAGCCTCACGTTCGGCGGCAAGCTTATGTCGCATTTTTAAGTGAGCCATGAGTTCCTGATCCATTGAGAGGACAGACTTCGTAATCATCTGAAGAGTACCATTCAGATTCAGAGATACCATCTCGTCATGAAATTGTTGCTCAAGATGAGACAAGAGAATAAGGATCGGTTTAGGGTTGACGAATTCCACGTCAGATTGCCGGCCGATTAGATTACATAGCCTGGCCAAACAATCGCCAAGATGAGTAGAAAGATCCGACGGACGAGAAACCAGAGACGCGGGAGAAAAGAAATCGTCCAAGACATGCCGATCAGGAAATGGCGATAAAGGGACCTGATCGGCAGGGGTTTCATCAGCAGTCATACCACTAGGTGGGAGGCCAGACGGTTTCGGAACAACTAAAGACGAGGGTGTAGCAGAATCCGTAATAGGCTGAGGACGATCGACCGAAAGAGGGACGGAAGGGTCGGCCGAAGTAGAGCTTGCAATCAAACCCCGAGGGTTAACAGCAGAAGAACTAGCGTGAACGGCCAAATTACTGGTACTGGCCGATGTGCGAAATTCGGCTACCGGAGAGGCCGATACCACAGTTGGAAGTGGATTAACATCGGGTTGTGACAAAATAGGTGGGACCTGACAAGAATAAGAAAAAGAAATTAGTCGAAGGAAAGGAGCCTGGAAAAGGAAAAGAGTAGTGTAACAAACCGCAAAAAGGGAGGCAGGGATTCTGCCAAGCGGTGAATGAGACGAACGCCTTTTGGTCTGAGTAGGAGGGAGAAAGTCGATAAGAGAGGCCGAAGGCGAAGCAGGCCTTTTTCGACCAGGTTCTGAAGTGGAGGAGCGAGGAACATCTGAAGAAATCGGATGAGTGAGACACGAAGGAAAAGGAGCAAGCAACGATCAAAGAGGAAAGGGAAAGAAAAGAAACATACCTGGGCGAGAAGCGGAAGACGAACCGAGAATGCGCTGAGGAGTGGAACCCGGAGATGATGAAGGGACAGAAGGGAATGCCAGAATAGGAGAGAAACCACCCCTCCGCAGAACCGAATCAAGGTTGGCACTAAAAAAGACACCAGCAACACCGTCCCACCAAGACTGAAAGCGGGAGGTAACGGACCCCGGACGAACGGCAAACTTCCAAACCTTGAAGGAGATCAAACGTTTATGGTAAAGGGAGCATTGCTGACGACTGGCAGAAGCAGAAAGGCGTCTACCGGCTCTGAGGGCCTCCACTAAGTCTTGACCAAAGCCGAATTGACGGCTAACCAGATGGGGATTGTAAACTTCGAAAGGAATAGCAGACTTGGCAGATACAAATGTGGAACCATTGAAGATCGGACGGGGTAATATACACCTATTCCAGATTTGAGCGAAAGCTAAAGGAAGAGGAGTCCCGAAGGGGGAAGTAGCAATCTCCCTGACCCAAGCAAAGTCAGTTTTCCGGTAGTGATAATGAGAAAAGGCTTGTTCGACAGTACGACCCAGGAAATAGTTGATCCAATGAGGGATCGACAAAGGAGGAAGGGATGCTCTAAGAAGATCAGGAGCGACAAAATGATTAGGACGAATATCATGGGGAGGAAACTGAGAAATGTCACGAAAGTGCCAAACCAACCACAAGTGAAGGAACCATAACGGGCCACGAGCTTTATCAGACGAACCTTTCTCCCAACCCGACACAGTAGCCGAAATACCCGCATACAGATGAGCGAGGAAGAAATCGGCTGAGGGCAGGGTTACATGATTAAGAAGTGCCGAAGCAAAAGAGTGTGTTTCGAGGAGGACACCCTTAGAAGGGACACACCAGAAGAATTTCGTAAGGAAATACATCATAAAAGCAAGGGGCTCTGAAGGGTGTGGAGCAGGCGAAATAGGATCACTCTGATGGGAAATGATCCAATTAGCAAAGGAATCGCCAGAGGAAAAGCCAGTATTTTTCTCCTTGGGCAACGACATAATGGCAAGGTTATCCCCACGAACAGAGAGGCCAAGGAGAAGTTTCACATCCTGAATGGTGGGAGTCATCATCCCCCAAGGGAAACAAAAACAGTTCACAGAAGGATTCCAAAAGCAAAGAAGGGCCTGAATAGGGCGAAGATCTGTGGGAAGTGGCAAGGTACTAAGGGAAATCATACGATAAACAGATGACTTATTCCAAGAGTCATGACAGTGGGGTTCGAGATGATGATACCACGTCACATAATCAGGAGAGGGCGAAGACCAATTAGCGGAAGATGAAGGGAAAAGCTTGGAGGAGAAACAAGGCTCATATAAAAGAACGGAACGATTATCAAAGATCCGAGCAGTACATTCGTCGATGTCCTCAGGAATGCCCAACGGACCTAAGGAATAGAAGCCCTCAGGCAGGAGACGAACTGCAGAATGAGAAGCAAAAGAGTTCTCAACTCTGAGAAGATCAGCAGAAAGAGCAGTAACAGGAGCAGTGGGATTTTCCATCGGAGAAGGTGGAAAGAGAGAGAGAGAGAAGAGAAGTTGAAAAGGCAGTTCACTCCAAATACGTGGTAGGCTACGTAAATAGGGGAGTGATGAAGAGTATCCTCGAGAAGAAGGAAATAACCGCCAAAAGGAAGAAGAGAGGGAGGTTACTTGGGCTCTTTCGCATGAAAGCAATTCGCCCAAGTAAGGAGGGCATCTGTTGGGGCCATATGGAATAATGGGCCGCGAAAGAGCTATTGGGCCATAAGACGTGGGCCGGAAGAAAGAGTAAGTCCCAAAAGAAGATGGGCTCAAGATTAGTAAGGCCGAAAGTACATAGTAAACCGAAGGGAGGGAATCGAGGCTGATAGAGATTTCGGCCGAAATAGGAAGGAACAGCCGAAACCAAAACAACCGAATTGAAGAGAGAAAGAATTCGGCTCAGAGGAGTTAGCCGGAGAGCGGTTATTCCAGCTCCGGCTATAAATAGGGGTCGACACACACAAAATCAGGGAGATCAATCCAACCCCCAAATTCCTTTTATCAAATTTAATTCCTTGTTATCTTTACTGCTTTCTTTACAGCTTTCCTTTACAGCTTTCCTTAGAATCTAGCCTAGTTTGTAGCGGTTACCATTTCCAAATCCACCGTTGCTCCTTAGCAGCTGGTAGTTTGGTTCCCTGTTTTTGGTGAATTCCGCCGTTGTTTCTTAACAACAGGCAGATTCTCCGTTGTATCTTGTTATTTTTGATCAATTCAGAGAAGATTCAGTCAATTGTGGGCGCATTATTGTTAATCCGAACCCGTAATCGGTTTGATCCTTTTCCGGTAGCCTCCCTTGAGGAGAAAAAGGTCCTTGGCTACACCCGAGCCAAACACAGGGGTAGGCCGAAGGACACTCGGCCGGGGGATGAGTGGGAATGTTCGGCTGACAAAAGAAAGAAGGGTTCCACAATGGAAAGAGCATTTCGGCCGAACCAATAGGCGTGTTATTTTAGAAAGGAGTTATGGGGAACTACTTGTGCTGCGTGCCATTAGTTGGGCCGTAATTCCTTCATTAATTGTGCTTTAATTGAATGGTAACTCCTCTCTAAGGAATTATAAAATGGGAGAAGAAGCTTGGGATAAGCCATCCTTCGTTCATCACAAAATTTACATATTTTGCTTCCTTTGTGGCAAATTTTATCCGTTTATTTCATGGAATGCTTTCGACTTTCGAGCATTAGTGGTTTGTAAATCCTCTTGGATTTTGTTTGGTTTTGTAATTGATCCCCATGGACAGTGGCGATTCCAGGATCTTAAGCCAGGGTGTGCGAACTTGGAATTTTTTTTTACAGTAGTCGTGACATTTCTTCGAAAAAATTCATAAATCTACATCTACTTCACTTAATATTTCTCAACATAAAATAATAGTGAACTATTTAATTAACTTTCTTCACCAATACGGTTAGTTTTACAATTTGGATTTGAGAATCTTCATCACATAAACTCTTTCAGCTGATTAGCAAAGCAATGCACATAATCAACATACTCATTTTTTTCAATATTAAGATTTAAAATATTTATAAGCTTTTTCCAAATATGTAAATATGTTATATTCGGACATATGTATTAAAAAAAGAAGAAAATTTAACATAATTTTGAAATAAGCTTAATTAGACTTGTAAAAGGCTTAAAATGTGACCTATTTCTATATATAAATAGGCCAGACTTAGACCTACAGCTTCAGTTTATCAAAGGTTATATAGGCTAGACTCAAGTTTTAGAAAAATGAAGTAGGCCTAGATTGTTCAAATCAAATCTCGGATTAATTTAGCTTAGCCTATTTCCATCCATATTCATTCTTAATATAAGTTCAAACTAAATGTCAAAGATGAGCTTCGCGAGGAATTTTAAAAATGGGTCTTAGTATTCGAAACATACTATAAAACATCTACTATTTTCTCTTTAAAAAAATATTGTTTACGATGCATTTACTAAATATTAGTATCACTAATATACATTATTAAAAGTAAAATAATTTTAGTAGACCATTAATAAATTAAATTATGATGACATTCAAACATACACTTCAACCAAGCTAATAGATAGATTCTCTAATATACATGTTAACAAAACTTAAATGAATACAATCTAATTTTAAATATAAACTTTAAATTTAAAAATATATATATATATATATATAATTTTTTAAAAATAAAAAAAAAACTTTTTTTTGAAAAATGAGGGTGGTCAGCTGACCACCCTCTACCCCATTGGATTCGCCACTGCCCATGGATCATGTTCGTTGTGGATCCCCTTGGATTTCGTTCGTAGTCGATTCCCTTGGATCACATTTGTATCCCTTTTTATTGGCAAGTGTGAACAACGAAACTCCATTAGATTGATAATCCTTCCATTCATTGGGTTCTTTCTAATTGATTTTGACATTCGTCTTGCCCGGCACGCCCGCATCTTCCAACATTTTTTTTTGGAGGAGCCCAAAATCAATCAGAAAGAACCCAATGTATGCAAGGATTATGAATCTAATTGACTTTCGTTATTCACACTTGCCAATAAAAAGGGATACAAACAACGTGATATCAGAATGCACCAAAGCAAATAAATCTTCATGTGGAGGTTCAAAATTTAGGAAAATGTAGTAATAAATAGAGGAAACCCAAGCATCACTTGCATGGGATCGAAAAAATTAGCGCAAGTGTTGATATATGTGATATAAGAATGTACTAGAACAAATAAATCTTCATGTGGAAGTTCAAAAATTTAGGAAAATAAATAAACCAGCTAAGGGGTTCAAATTATTGCCTCAACATTGTAACAAAAAAACAAAACATTGTCTCAACATTCCACCAAGAGGGAATCTCACAAGATCTGTGCGGTTTGCAAATCTAATAACAAAGCCGGCTATTATAAGAAGCAATCTAATTGGCTGCTCTGAGCTCAGTGACGGATGCAGAGTGTGTGGAGCTGGGGCTGCGAGCAAAGGTTTTCGCTTTATTTCATTTTTAATTTCCTCTTTTTTCATCGAACTCTACCCGGGCCTTCTTATTAGTATTTCTAATATCATTGAAATTCAAATTTATAGAGCCAGAAGGAACATTATTTAGTTTTGAACTCTTGAGAAGAAAATATCTTTTCATTTTACCCTAAACAAGTAAAATATTTCAAGTATAATCAACAAAATTACAATATCAAAGTACTAAATTATCTATAACAGTGAATTCATATACTTAACTTCTACAGCAAACAAAATGAAATGTTGCACACTAATTCGAAAAAATGGATAAAATAAAGAATCAAACTTAATCATTATTTTTGATTTCTTGGAAAGTTAAATATTGAAATTTATTCTGAGTTCTATGATACCAATTCGTTGTTCACAACTAGAGTAAAAAAAATAAGCTCTCCCTATTCACTACAAGAAAAAACCTGTTTTGCCGTCCGCAATCACCGACCGACATGTTGCGGGTCGGATTTACCGATCGCAGCGCCGACCGCGACATGTCGATCGGTAACTTAGAGCTGTTGGGGCGGGCGGGCATTCGGGCGACCACTTCCCCGACCGACATTAATGCGGTCGGTAACCTAAGGATTAATTCCCCCAAATCGCGAACAGAACACAGACAACACAGCTCCCTTTCCTCCACTCCTTCTCTTGCGAAAAAAACGGAGTCTTCCCCGGCCACCATTCCGACCACCGCCCGCGACCCCGCCGGCGACGCCGCCGGCCACCACGTCGCCGACCACCTCCTCTACTCCGTGGAATCGATCCGAGCCTCCCCCGAAAGCCCCATTCGAGCAGCGGCTGTGTGTTGCTCTTCCCTCGGTCGAACCATTTCCTTTTCATTCATGTGATCATTGAAGGTATTCGATTGAGTATTCCTTTCCATTTTAACCATACAATTGTTGTCAATGTTTGCTCATTTTCATGTGTTTGGGGTTTGTTAGCTCCAATGGATTCCAAATATTATTGAGTCTATGATTTTAGCATATCTAATTAGAGAAAAGTATTGTTCATGTTTGGTATGTGATATTGGCTTTGTTCGTTAGCGAAATCGTTTTTAAAAAAAATTGAGTCAAAAGAAACGACACAGCAGCTGTTTTGGCATTTTGCGCATTCAATATTTGGATTCTTGAAATTTTAAGCCCATATTTAGAAACCTCTCATCGAGTAGATTAATTTTCATATATGATATGCTCAATTTGGAGTTCGTATGAGAAAGTTATATGATTTTGAAATGTAAATGTCGATTTTGTTCGATTTAGTTGTATGTGTTTTCTATGTTGTCGTTATACGATGATATTGGATTGAAAATATTAGATGTAGCAATTTTTTGGTTTAGTGTTTTTTGAGCATAGTTTATTTGAGTTGAATTAATTTGTTAGAATCAAAGTTGTGTTTTTTGGCTAATCGAACCAATTGTGTTTTTTGAGCAATATGTGCACAAGCCCTATTAGGAAAACCAACATTCACTGTCTAATAAGCATGTATAATGTAATTCAATTGATTTTAAAAGAGGACTTTGTTAAGAATAGGTCATACGAGTGACTTAATTATAATCTCTTAAAATATTATAATGTTTAAAAATGTAATACGCGCGAGTGTACAATGGATATGTCACCGAAGATGAATTATAATAATATCGACCCAATAATTTAATGAAATCGTGTTGTGTCCATAGTGGCCTATTGCCATATTTGTAGGTGATGGACCTTAGTTGGATGTACCACTCCCATCGGAAAATTGGAGTACTCACATCCGAATTTATTAATGGAGTCGAATCGTTCTTGCGTATGTCTCATCGAAACCCAAATGTCGATAGGGCCCATGAAAAATTGAGGTGTCTGTGTAGGCAGTGTAGGAATAAATGTTATCTACCTGATGATGACATCAAGTATCATCTGCAATGCAATGGATTTGTCCACAACTACGAAAGGTGGACGTGTCACGAAGAGCCACACCAATTTACTCGGTACTACAATACCGATGCGGGCAGCTCTTCAGTGTCTGCACATGAAAATGATTACCTACAAATGATGTGCGATGGAATGGAAATTGGTATTCCCGAGACAACACCACCCGATCAAGGTGACAAACCTAGGCCACCGGAGGAACCTAACCCACAAGAGAGCTTGTTCTACCGTATGTTGATGGCGACAGACAAGGATCTGTGGCCTGGATGCAAGAAAATGATCTTGCTATCAACAATTGCTAGGTTATTAAACATTAAAGCCGAGCACAACCTATCGGAGAGGTGCTTCGATACATTGTGTCAACTCATCATTGATACAGTCCCCAAGGATATTTTGTCCCTAACTTAATTTTCCACTTTAAATAAGGATGAGATTCAACGCAGTCGCCAAGTCCCTGAGCCAGAACCCCACGATTGGGCCTGAGTTTGATCCAGATCCTGTCTTGTACGACGTCGCCGGTGGACACAACAGACGGAATGCCGTATACGGCATGGGATCGATGGCCCGCTCACTTAGGCCCGGTGGCGAGGTTGCTTCCACTCCTCCACCATCCTCTTCAGACTATGTGACACAACAGCAGTTGCAGCAGCAGTTTGACCAATTCCAGCAGACTCTTCAGCAAATGTCACAGAGGCAGGAGAGCAGGTCGAGCAGATGCAGAGGTTGTTGGGATCTAGGGGGCCTCGTTCCCCTGGCGAGGGGGACGAGGATGATGACTTTGGAGGCGACCGGAGGAGATGGGCTTGGTGCACATTGACTGTGTTTGGTGATATTTGGATTAGTATCATTTGGACTTGTATTTTGATAATTTGTTGACTTGTACTTGGATTTATGAGTTGTATGTTAAGATGTGGATGTTGAAAGATTGGAATTGCACTATTTGATATTTAGATTTGGAGTTGGTTTTCATTTTGGGATGTTTACCTTGTGGAATTTTGATTGTAGACTTAGACGTACGTAATTGTTGATGTTGTTAATATGATGTGGTGGTGCATTTGTTCTATGTAGTTGGATTTCTTATTATGTTTAGGTTGCAGCAGGGGATGGCTGCCAAAAGAGTCATTTCTGCTGCAAACTACAGTTGGGTACCGACCGCAGGCCCGACCGCATGACGGTCGGTAATTTGCCGACCGAATTACCAATCGAAAATCCGGTCGGTAATTACATGCTCCAGGAGGTAAAAGACCAAATGATTAAAATTTCCGTCACGATACCAATTATTTACCCGTTGAGTTGGGAATGTAACGAACTTCCTTCATAATGGACTGTATTATTATATCGCCATTAAACAATCTTCTTGGAATGGTTTGAATATAGATTTGGTGCGTTTACCTAACAGAGAAAGTTAATATCATCGATCATGTGCAGTAGGGCCGTTCTTCACCAAACAAGGTAGGTACTGAATTTACGAGTTAATTTCTTACCGTTCGACTGCAATAATCTTGAGGGAAGTTCAAATGATGTGCAGCTTGATTATTCTTACTCAGGGTGTGTTCTAACACAACTAACTGTAGCTAGCTAAGAGTTTGATGGGGCAAGTATGAACAACTTGAAAATGATTCTAGTTTTTGGATTGGTCAGAAAATTAGTTATAGAGTTCAACATTTTTGACTTTCGTGGCTGGGTTTCCGACGGCTCACCTGTCCAATCCCAATCAAATTGCCAAGTCTTGTGCTTCTTCTAACTCCCTAAGGACAGATTAAGTATAACATATAGAAGAACATATCTATGCGCCAGTAAGATCTGCATTTTTTTAAGACATGGTGATTACAAACCCAGACAGAATAGCGGCATGAAAGTCGTTTAAAATAACTAAACAGCAATTTGTAAGAAAGACAAGTCAATGAGAGAATACATAAATATATAGTACTACTCCATTAAATGTACCCCTGACCAAGAATAAAGTTAGTGTGGCGTGACCAAATTCCAATTAATATTTAATAGTAGTAATAATAATCATACAGATTGCATAATACTACTATTAAGTTGTGTGGACTGATGACTCGTGACCATATAACCAAAGCGACGTTAGTGCATTCTAGTACTCCATTTAGTACAGTGGCGAAACTAGAATTATTTTTAAGGGAGGGCCGTTTACACTAAAAATCTGTCACAAATATACGAACACAAAAACCAAACTCAAACTATTGGGTTTGATTTCATTTAATTCTTAATTGATTTGGATTTATCATTACAAGAATTTTGTGTTTTAAAGACCGAAATTTTTTATTATTAAAACACTAAATTTCGGTCCCTAAAAAAAGTTAGTGATAGAATTTGTGCTTGAGAGTCTTAGCTACACAAATTTAGAGATCAAAATTCCTTAGTTACCAATATTTAAGGGAACGAATTCAGAATTTTTCTAGTAGTGATGTTGATCGGACTTAAACATCAATTAAAATCAAGAAAATTAGTAAACAATTGGGCTAAAAACTAAATTATTAATGCTAAAATAGTTGTTCACGCCTATATAAAAGTTAAAAAACATTAAAAAAAAAAAGGAGGGCAGGTTTCTTTATTTTTTCTAACGGTATTGTACTTAACTATAGACTAGAAAGTGCACATCACAAATTATGGAGGGGCTCCTCCATTTGTATACATACTTTCGCCACTGATTTAGTACGTAGTAAATATTTGTTTCACCAGACATGACAAGGATGAATTAAGTTTGGATATACGTACTAGAAAAAAATGTTGATTTGGTAGCTAACGAACTTCGATCGCTAAAACTGTGGTAGCTAACGAATTTCTGTCGCAAATTCAGTCGTTAACCTCTTTAGTGACCAAATTTTACCAAAAATTTTCGGTCGCTAGAACATAAAATTCTTGGAGTGGTAGACAAAAGTGGCAAGTGGGTGAGTAGAGAACAATGAATGAAATAAAGAGGCAAGAAATACTTCATTTCCCACTCTAGCACTACAAGAAAAACTGTGTTTACCGACCGCACCTGCGGTCGGTAACCCCCGGGATGTGGGTCGTTTCGGGGCTTACCGACCGCACCACCGACCGCAAGTGTCGGTCGGTAATATCCTGGTAGGTATTTTTTCCCCGACCAAAAAAATTTGCCGTCGGGACCTTACCGACCACACGGTGGTCGGTAAATTTCCCGACCGAATTACCGACCGCAGTTGCGGTCGGTACTATCTGGTCCCAAAAGGTCCCAGAGAAATTTACCGACCGAATTACCGACCGCAATTTGCGGTCGGTAATTCTATTTTATGAAAAAAAATGTTCTCAGGAGGACTCGAACCGCCCACCTCACCATCACCATCCTCAACTCTAACCACCTTTGCCAACCCTTCACATTACAAATGAAAACTCGCCATGTGTCATATATAATAAATCCTCCACAAGTATTCCCCAAATGCTGAAGAGGGGATTCGAACCCTGCTCCCCATGACTTCTCACACGGGTGTGCCACTCGGACGCGCAAACTTTAATGTTATAATATGCATTGGGTTATATATATAATAGTTCATATGTAACTATAAATGCATAAATTAATAACCAAAAAAATAAAATAAAAACTGATATATTAATTAAATAAATAATAAAATAATTCATTAGTTAAATAAAATATAAAATTAAATGGGTAAAATGAATCAAATCACTAATTAAATTTAAGAAATGAAATCAAACATATCTATAATTAAATAAAAAATTTCCTTTATATTATTTAATAAATAATTAAATTATAAAATAATTAAATATTAAATTTTAAAAATAATAAAAGAAATATTTTATAAAAATATAAAATAAATGGAAAAACCTTTAGAGACTTCAAATTCGGTCGGTAATGCGGTCGGTGGATTATATTTTTTTAAAAAAACAATTAAAATTAAAAAAATTGAAAAAAATTACCGACCGCAATTTGAGGTCGGTAATGCGGTCGGTAGATTATTTTTTAAAAAAAATAATTAAAATTAAAAAAAATTACCGACCGCAAATGCGTCGATAATGCGGTCGGTAATGCGGTCGGTAATACTGACCGCAATAATGTTGGTCGGCGCAATGGTTGCCTTAAAAGCCGGGCCCCAGTAACGGCTCTTTTTTACCGACCACTAGGTGCGGTCGGTGTTGTGATCGGTAAATCAGACCCGCAACCTGTCGGTCGGTATTTTTGATTTTTCTTGTAGTGTAGATATATACAAGTAATAGCTATTCCTTTCATAATTCTAAAGTAAAATAGAGGTTGGGCATAATCTTCTTCGGTCTCTGGCCAGCCATTCAAAATAGACGTGACATATATGGGTCTACCACTCACTCTTAAGTCTTAACCATTTGTGGATATGTATTCAAGGTCATGGTGGACCGCTCGACCCACCACACGAAAAATAAGAAAATACTATTAGTATTACTAGATGAAGATGAGTGTTTAATTGATTTTTAAAGTGGTTAATCTCTCCAAGTCCATCTACATATTTTGTAGGAGTATATAAAATTACATTTATAGTAAATAATTAATATACTAAACTCTTGCCCTAAATTATATATGATGTTATGTATACAGCGTTGATGACAACTCTTACGGTCCGTTTGGTTGCAGAGAGATCTTAGATTACCAGTGAAAATGTGATTGCTAAGGATGCAAAATTACTGGAGTATGAGATTGTTGAAAATCTTATTTTTTTTAATGTTTTAAGATTATTTCGTTTGATTAGATTGGGAATCTTAGATTTCTTGTTCTAACTAATTTACTATAATGTCCTTAAATTTCAATTGAACGAAAATTATAAATATGTCATTTTGCTACATAATAGAAAATATTTAAGCCGATTTATTTTTTAATATAGAAAATTATTTATATATAATTTATTATATGATTTAATATCTCTAAATCCTTATTGTTTTTATTTTTATATAAAAATAAATAAATTTTAAGAAAATATGTTTAAATAATTTAAAAAATTTTAATTAATTTTTTAAAATTAAATTTTATATATATATTTATCATTATTTAGAATACAAATATCTAAATTTGTAAAATAAAATAAGTATAAAAAATGAGGGTATAAAAGTCAAATTAATATGAAAGTAGGCGAAATGGAGATAGTAATCTATTACCTGCCCTACAGGTGCAGGGAATCACATTCCCACCAAAACTCTTTAACATTCCTACCTCGGTGGAAATGTGATATTCCCACATAAAACGTGTCCTGAACCAAACATGGGATCCCTGAACCAAATGGCCCCTTGGGATCACCTATCTATCATTTTTTAAAAAAATTAATAATCTAGTCCAATCATTCAATGTTTTAATAGAGTTCAATCCGTATTTTCTTATAGGGGTTAACCCTTAAGGTTATCAACCCATCAAAATCTATATCAACATATCTTTATATACACACAAGTGTTATTTACAGTATACAAATAGTCAATATATTAAACATCTACTCCAAATTACTCAACCCTAGAGTACATTAAAATTGTAATCCTAACAGTCGCCCGATCATTTTCGGTTTTCTTAACCTTTCTTTCATCTCCTTATTACAGAAATTTCAATTAGCATCTTAACCCTAAAGCCTAGTTAGTTACTACTACAATTTTTAGAAGTGATTTGTTTGTGAATAAAAGTATAGATACTATTGTACAAATATTGCAAATATAAGAACTAGCTCGTTGTGAACAATTATAATTACTTTGATAGTAGTATAATATTACTTGGTAATTTTAATTTTCATATCATCTATGGAGGGTCTTCCCTGATTAGCTTAGATATATATGGAGTCTCCATTTTACCATAGCTGGATTTCGACACCATTTGAAGCTAGTGAATCAAAAGTCAGTACTTCCAACGTTTTCCCTTAGTTCATCATATATAGTGCAAGAGACTGCCAGTTTCCGCACCGACGGTTGGGTGTTTGAATCCTCGTCCAACCTTTATGGCTTCTCATATCCACCCCGCCTCCTTTAATTATGCAAAAGATCTCATAACTCATATGCCTAAAATATTTAGAGCACAGATATGTGCACACACTAAAAAAAAAAAAAAAAAAACCAATGTTGAAGACACCAACCACTTAAAATTTAAAAAGTGACTTATGTTAGGGGCGCACACCAAATTTATACCTAAACTACCCTTATATAGTTAAACTTCACAATGGTTGAGTACACACACTTAAAAGGTTGGGGGCACCCATTTATTCAAATTATTTCCCACACATTAAACACTCATATTCACCAAAAACCCCACCCACACATTACAATCCCTCCCACCCTCACTCATTGGCGGGGCTCTCCTCCCCCCATCACCAACCTTCTCTTTCACACTGACATCAGTTTTCGGCCGTTATTGGCCAATGGGAATCATTATATTCGGCCACTACTGGCCGAAATCCCTTATAATTTTCGGCCACTACTGGCCGAAATCACTTATATTTTTCAACCACATATGGCCGATGGTTGTTTCATTTGCATCATACATAAAAACATCAACAAGCATACGATCAACAATACTCATGCATAAGTCACATCATCTTAACAAATCTTCGCCTCGTTCGCATCCTATAAACATCCTTCGCTTTTTAGTGCATCCACCATTACCCGATCGCTTCACGAATGATCATTTGGTGTGCAATTGCTCGTTTACGCTCCCAATCAAGCAATGCATCCTTCGTATCAAACCACTCTGTTGTTGTGAACATGTTTGTGTGATCTATGGATATAACATCAACACTAACTTGGTTCTCTTTAGGCGCAACACTTTCCTTACTGAATGGTGTGCAATTATCCTGCAAATGCGTGAAGATGGTTAAAAACAAACAGAAGCAATATTCGGTCAATAATGGTCGAAAATACATCAAGTTATCGGCCAGTAACAGTCGAAAATGAAACATCAAATCGGCCACAATCGGTTGAACGCTGTAGGTTCATAAAATGGATATAATATGATTCATTCGTCCGATTATGGACGAAATTTAAACAATAATACGGCCGAAAACAGTCGAAATGATACTATGCGGTTGGTCGTTAATGGTCGATTCTGCACACAGACGAAAAACACGAAAATAATATCATGCTGATGCGCGAAATCTATACAAACGAAGATGAAATGTTACCTTTCTCACCACTATCGCATTTGAATCATCTTAGACCATGTTGGAAAGATGTGTAAATCTCTCACTTTCCTTTACTTGCTTGAGACCTTACCAAATGAGAAAGAAATCGAGTTAGTGTTTGGGTATGGTTTGGGGAAGAAGAAGATGGAAGATGGTGTGTGTATTGAACATTTGGAGGGTTTGGAGTGTATCTTCAACAAATGTCATACCCGGTTATAAGGTGGATACCCTCAACATATGGCTTTGGTGTCTTCAACATTAGATTTAATTTATTAAGGGTATTTTTGGTTTTTCCCTTCTAAAGTGGGTGCCCCTAACTTTTATTGTGTGTACATATCTGTGCTCAAATATTTATTGTTGATTATTTTTTTTGCGAAACTTATTATTGGTTATTTGCTAATATATATATATATCTAATATATATATGTGACTTAGTAATGAATAGTAATTGGAACGAGGAATAGTACTATTTGACTTCACAAAAATTACGCTCCATGCCCTTGTCCCACCTTATTCTTTCCATCCCACTGCGTCAAATTTTCTTCTCCCACTTTCTTTCTTCACCCTTTCCCCTCCTTCCCTGCCCTTCCTCCCGCCCGCCGGCGCCTACCCTCTACTTTTTCGCCGCACCCGCCCTCCACCTGCGCGCCACGTGCCCGTGTCGCTGTCCCTGTCGTCCTGCTCCTCCGTTGCCACCGTCCTGCCCGGCCGCGCCTACACTCCGCTTGGACCTTCTTAAGAATAGTACTGTTTTTTTTGTGCGAAATTACGGCAAATGCCCTACTCCTCAATTTAAGCCCGGTGCCCTACTCCTCACTCTACTTTGCCCAATGCCCAGGGAACGGAGCATTCCTCCTCAATTTACTCCTCAATTCGCGGCCTCGCCAAGCTCCGCCGTCTCTCTGAAATCGCAACTGCCGTCGGTCGTCGGTGTCGCGCCCGGCCATTTTCCCTCGTCCTCTCGCGAATCCGCATTCGACGGCTTCAATTTTCCCTCTGCAGTCGGTCGTCCGTCTGGGCCTGGCGCGGTGGACCTGCCTCAATCACCCTTCGCCCTGTGGTCGCCGGCTCCGCACCGCCCGTCTCGCCCTCTCGCTCAGCTATGTCTTGTGCGGCCTCCATTTCACGGCGGCCTCCATTTCACGGAGCACCAGGTAACGCCACTTCCTTTCCTTTGGGCCAGGTTACTGTGTTTCGATTGCCTCAATTCCCCTTTGTTGCCAATGTGTTTCGATTGCCCTAATGCCCCTTTGTTGACGTAATTGACCGCGTAACTGCCGCTTTTGTTGCTAATTGCCCTAATTCGTCTTTGTTGTTAATTCCCCTTTGGGGCAGGTTAATGTGTTTCGTAATGGATTTTTTCGTAATACCATCGTTAATGTTGTTTCGGATTTGTTTCGAAATTCCCCTTTGGGACATTTGAACGCTCATTTAAAAGAACTGATGCTGGTCTCACAGGCAAAGTCTTCCGTACATACAATGCATCTATTACATTGGATGACTTGGTAAGATGTTACTTTAGACTCCGTGTTGTCTAACTTTTGTAATGTCCCATCATCTGTATTCTATAAATTGTGACCCTAATGTGTGAGGGATATGTATGGTAAGAAATAAACCAACAAACTTGCTCCTGCTTGTCTGCTCCTCCTGTATAACATAGATTTTGTGTTCGACGTGAAGCCAGCACTAGGGTATTTGACTGCACTAAAAGAGAATTGAAATGACAACTACAATTGTTTCTTTCATGGGAAAAAAATCCTTCCAAAAATACCATAAAACAAAAACTAAAAAATACCAAAAGAAAAAGTCAAACTCTGGAACTCTATCCAAGACATTTTAGGATGTTCCTGAAAAACAAAAATTCTTCTACGAGTCCTATAGTTGTCAGTACACTGTACTGTGGCTCGCAAAGTCCTTGGAGAACAGAGTGGCGACTGGCGAGCACTTGGAAAGGAACAATTTAATGGGGCATTTGATTTTTATCAATGCTTTGTGAAGTATTTTTTATATATATATAGAGAGAGAGAGAATAAGAACAGTTTCTGTAAGATTCTAACCTATGTTTCATCAATCACTGTTATGTTTATGTATTTGAATAGAAGAATTATATTTTGTTAAGTTGCAAAATTAGAAATTTACCAAAGTTTTGTAAGTCCCTTTTGTACTAATAATTATTAATAACAGGTTCCCTTTTACATTTTCCTTCTAATTATCAGTCTGTTAAGGCTGTTGGCTAAGACTTGGAATCCCTTTCCTCCAATATGTGTCCTGATTTTACATGATTGAGCCAAAAATAATTTGTTGTCACTTCCTTGTGATTGTTAAATTGAGGTGTATAATGTATAATATTAAAACTTTCTGTTATTGAACTCTCCCTCATGAGCTTCATAGTTCACTCATGTGTAGGTGAAAGCTTGTTCTAATGCTATATCTATGTATTAACTTCCCAACCTGCCTTAGAAAATTTATGTAAGCATATAATATCTTTTGTGCAATTTTGTGACAGTTAAGCAGGGAAACAAAGGGTGGAGATGTTGCTGAGAACGTAGTTGTTTATCAACATGCCAACAAAGAGGTAAATCCCGTTAGTGTTTAACATCTTAAGTTATCTGAGTTATCGTAAGTTCTTTTTGATATTGTGCTTCTCTTTCTGAGGTTGCAATCATTTGTAATCATCAACGGTCTGTCTCAAAGTCACACAGTGCTAAGATGTTGCTCCTAGATGAAAAGATAGAAGAACTCAAGGTAATTAACTAAATATAATGAAGTTCTTGTTATTCTACTCGAGAAGGAGCTTAACGGATGGTTGTAATTGAGGAATGATAATGCCTAGATGATTCTAAACTTTTGGTCACACTTACAGTATTTATGTTGAGGGTCTGAAACCACATGACATTATTTCTGACAGTTATTGTGTAGGCTGTCAACGATGTTTTAGTTATTTAGTGATGTATCTATCTTAGCTTTCCCCTTTTGTGTTGACTTGGAGTCTTGTGTAATTAGTTTTAGTATCATTAATTTTTCAAATTCTTCTAGGGCCTTTTGCATGAACTTCAGACAGATGTGGAGAGGGCAAAGAAAGGTAGACCTCCCTTGAAGAGTGCTGATGGGAAGCCGAAGAAGAATTTGAATCGTGATGCGTAAGTAAGAACTCTTTTGCAAATCAGTCTGCTAGTGGTCATGTAGCTGATGGTGATGGTATCATGCAGATTAGAAAGAAAGATAGCTCAAACCGCTACAAAGATTGAAAAAATGGAACGAGACAAGGAGACAAAAGAAGACTTAAAAACTGTAGCATTGGGTACATCGAAGATTAACTACCTTGATCCTAGGATCACAGTTGCCTGGTGCAAGCGCCATGAAGTTCCTATTGAAAAGGTAAAAGGGCTCTCTCAGCATTTAGTTGACTTAATAAATTACTTTTTCTTCTTTGTTTTCTCATTTATGGGGTAATTTATTTAAATAATAGCTCCTGTTTGGTGAGAAATGTACAGCCCTAGAAACGGTGGAGCGCGTATTGGTAAGGGGATTTCCAATTACCAACAGAATAGCTCCGACCAATATTCACTGCTACAGCCTGGGGTATTCTTTGTTGTCCATAAAATATGTGATTTGAACAAGAACACAAATATATAAGTTTCTTAGGTTTGTACATTTCTGATTGAAAATTATTGAATTTTTGACAGGTTTTTGAAAGGGATTATCTTTATTTTTGAATTTTAATGTAGTGTTTTAGGGCTGCTGCTTTATTGCCATCCAGAACCTACTCTGCCTCATCAATTCAATAGATGCTTACACTGTTTTAATTTTAAACAAAAGATGATTGATCTGTTTAATTAGACATTCATATGCTTGGTTCTACTCGTTACATTTATTGTATAAAATTTATTAGGTCTTTAGAATCTAAAGTTAGGTTGGCCTAAATAGTTTCACTATTTTTGTACTGCTAAAATTTGTGATCTTATCTGAACACACGATTGTTCACATTTTAGTTCTTTGGTTGCAGCATTGTCCAGTGGGATACCAACTGAACGTGGTGGAGGTGTGTGCACTTCATGCATGGCCTAATTTGGTTAAATGGCCTCTTAGATGCCAAAACAAGTGTTTTTCTCTTTTATTTTATTATTCTCCATTCAAATTGCACATGAAATAAGTACTGATATGCTTCTTGTCAATTTTTTGGGTGCAGAGATTCTTTTTCTTATTTAATTGCTTGAGTATAACTCTTATTTGAATACTATTTGTGATCAATATGCAATTAGATCGGGAGAAGCACAGCTGGTACATACTCTCTGTGTTTCAGCTCAGGTACTAGAATAGGTGAGATGTGCTTGACAATGTAAATATGATTCTTTTCTCTAACAATGCCTTTTCTAATCTAATTTGGTTTATACAGTGGTCAGGTTATATATTTATATTGCACTTTTGATGGATCATATATGCACGTGCTTACACATATGAGCATCAATACTACCTGCTTTTGGGTCTAGTGGTGAAATTGGTTGAAGAACATTGCACACTTTTTTGGTGAGCTAATTTTCATCATGGATATCAAATGATTAGTTATCTTTGGTTTTAGGGCACTGATGTGCTGTTGCTCTTGTGCTCTTCATTTGAGTAGCAGATCTTGAACTATTGCTTAGGGTGACTTATTGTTTTATTGGCATTTCTCATATGTATAGTTCAAATGCCGCGGTTGCTTTCTTATGTTTGCAGATTATCTTCCTCTGCTGCTATTTGCTTCTATTCTCCTCCTTTTATTTTGTCCACATCAGGTTTGTGATCCAAATATTGCAATTGCTTTTTAGAAGAGCCTACCTGCTCGGCATGACTTTCAACCTTATCAGAGCAACACAATGTATTACTACATTTGTAATAATGTATCACATAATATACCAACCATTATTTACCAAAGTATGATACGCATCACCTATTTTTCCTCTACTAGCGAGCGCGGCGTATGCGCGCGGCACCTAAGAGTCCTAGTATATATATATATATATATATCATATCATATATATATAAATGAGACTTTCTAATGAATAGTACTATTCCTCTTTTCTCAAATTACAAAACTTGCCACCGCATTATTTCTCATTCATCGGTACTCGAAACGCTGTCATTCTGATCCCAATTTTTCCCCGTCTCTTTCTTCCCGTCCCTGCCTCAAACTCGCCCTCTTCCCCTCTTCTCCCTAATTTTGCCCTAAAAGCTCCAGCATCACTCTCCCTAATTTTGTCCATCGTCGCCGCTCCATCGTCTCAACCCAACATGGATACAATATAGTTTCGAAATCCATCGTCGCCGCTCCACCCGCGAACCCCGCCGCCTCTGCCCCTGCTCTGTCCCCCTGCTCGAGCGCCACTCTGTCACCGCGCATCCGCCGCTCCGACCTCAACCTACCGTCGCCGCCGCAAACACGCGTCGCCCTCACCCGTTTCCCTAGCGCCGCCGCTGTCCCTCCGTCCGTAGTAGATTCCACCGCTGCTCCTCCGTCCGCCGTAGATTCCACCAACGCAAGCCCTCTCCGTCGCAAGCTCCGGCCATGGCAGCCGTTCACTTTCGATTTAGGGTACGTCTTTCTCAAATTTAACTAATTTTTTGCATAAAGCCTTTCTCAAAATTTTCGCGCTCCAGTTTGTGTCTTTCACACTTCAATTTGTTGAATATTTGTTGAAATTTCACCCTCTTTTTCAATCGATCCCTGCTTACAATTATTATTTTCCATTATTCTTGTTGAAATGTTATTTATGAAATCCATAACCAGCCTTTAGTGTTTTGTTGATGTAGGCTTATATAGGATTGGAGGTGCCCTTTCATCCTGGGGAAATAAGAATTTGTGTTGAAGGTAAGCATCTTAATGTTCAGTTATGATTTTTAAAGATGTTTGAGAGGAACCAATTTCACTAGCAAGTGGTGGCAATTGGCAAAGAATATAGGCCTCTTCGACTTGTAGTAGAATTTTTCAGTTTTATAAACGATTATAATTGCCTAGCATCGGCATTAGTATTACCTAGGACTACTGTTATATTCAACTCCTCCTTTTTTATTATTAATAAATTTGGTTGGATGCAAACATTTGTTAACTCTGGATTCTACCTCCTTTCAAGTGAAGTATGAAGTTGAAGTTTATTTTTCATGAATTTATTTTTTCTTATGTTCCCACTGTTTTCCATAGAACCTTTCTGTACTTCGCTTGGTCCCCAACATTCAAGATAAATTAGTTGGTGTCTGATGACAAAATGATGGTTTCTATTTCTTGTCCACTCGTGTTATTGAACCAGGTTGGTTCAGAAGCATGTTTGTTTCAGAAGACAAAACTACTATGCATGTTATTTGGGTTTGAGATTTTATAAACATTTGATTGCCTTGAGATTGTGTTAATCCTCCTAGGCTTCCTCGTTGCAGCCAACAGCCCGTTGTGGATTTTAAGCAAGTTGATGCATATGTTCACCAATTCAAGGGGAGCAGTTCCAAGTAGTGATATGCTGTATTTCTTCAGTTCTTTGTTATTCATTAATTTTATTATGTTTTCAGTTATTCCGGTTCGTAATCCCAAGTCCTGTGGTGCTTTTTGCTTCTTTGGTTCTACATAGATTACTGCTAGTAGTGGGGCATCTTTCATAATATTGTTTGAATATCCTTGGTTATACTGTATGTATGAATATGAGAAGTTTACTGAATTCCTATCTATACCTTGGATTTGGCACAAGGGATTTCATTTTAATTTTGGATTTCTTATTAATTTCAAGGGATTCTCTCTTGCTTATACTCCACATGATGTGCTACTCATTTTTCCTCCCAATGGCGCGCGCAACGTAGTCCGCGCCACGACAACGGAATGCCCAATAGCCATAGAATGCTACAAATATATGGAACTACTTCGATTTGTGGTGGAAATTATAGTTACTTTGATTTGGGCTTGATCATTCTCAGTTTCGGTTTTGGCTTATAGACAACGGACTGCGCCGCCGTCCACCTCAAAAGGCTGCAACAAGGGCTGCCACCCCCACGTGAGTGAACAAGAAATCTGAACCGGGGTAAGGTTTTTTGTTGGTTTCTTCCTTTGTATTTGATCGTGTATCAATGATTCTTTGTGATTTATTTTGTGCGATTCAATTGAAGTGATCATGGTAGGGGTTTCTTCCTTTTTGCTTCATGTATGGTGTGATTTACTCATACTTTGTGAAATTAGAGTATTCATTAGAATTTAGCCGATTCTTGTGAATTTAATTTGCCTTGTGTACGCATGGATGGCATCCTCTTACACGATTTAAACACTACCTTTAGACCGTGTGCTCATTTAGTTGTTTTCCTAACCTTGTCTCATGGTTTCCTGTTGTTCATTGATTTCGTTTGCCGAATGGGTTAAGGGCTACTTTGAACGATATTACTCTATAGGCTCAATTATTGTCAAGTAATTTTCTTCTATTTTGCAGGGTGAGAACATATATTAGGACATGATGGTACTCTTGATGTTGCAGCTGTCGCATGTGGTTTAGGTCGTGCAATTAGTGGCAAGGTAACAATGGTGAGTTGCTAAATGTTTTTGCTGCACATACTTTTCTAACCATAGCTTGGTAATACATAAAGCTGGGTTACTTTTTTCCCCTTCTTTGCTTTTGCATTACTGAATTTTCATTATTTTGAACTTGATTTGTTACAATTCTTGCACAAGTTAGATTGTTTTTTTGTGTTCGATTGTTTAAAATTCTATGTTCATTCCCAAATTATTGAGAACAAGCTTTTTAACTTGGTTACAGTCGATGCACTATTGAGGACAGATTTTGAACAGATTTGTTCTCGACTGTTTAGCAATTAATTCCAATTGACGAAATTGGTTCTCAACTATTTCACTAATTTGGACCTGATTTTGTTCATTCACAGATTTATTCTTAAAATTCTGTGTTCATTCACAAAATTGCATGACCTAAATTTCACAATGGTATATGTGAAATTACTGTGGAATGGCTTTTGTTGTTGTAATAGTTGTTATTCATACGAAGCTGTTCCTTAATTCCTGTGTATTCTTTACTGTTGTACATATGACTCTACTTTTCTTTCAAAATTTGGGTTTTGACTCTAGAAATGGGAAGAAATGAAGCTGGAAATTGTGCTTCAAAATAACTCATGCTTTGGGCACAAATTATGTTTAGGGCTTGCGTTGGGCTGATTTCAATTGTGAGGTTTGATGACATATATTTTTGCTAAATTTTACTCTGTTTTGGTTGATTTTTTGTTGCAAGGCCCTGCCGCTTGAAAATTCTTGGGGACTCTTTTGCTTTAGTTCTTGTGTTGCATTGCTCTTTGTTTTATTGGCATTTCTCACATGCTTATATTCTCCTCCTTTTATTTTGTCCACATCAGGGTTGCGATCCAAATATTGCAATTACTTTTTAGGAGAGCCTACCTGCTCGGCATATGACTTCAACCTTATATGTATTACTACATTTGTAATACGCATCAACTATTTTTCCAACCATTATTTACCAAAGTATGATACGCATCACCTATTTTTCCTCTACTAGCGAGCGCGGCGTATGCGCGCGGCCTAAGAGTCCTAGTATATATATAAATGAGACTTTCTAATGAATAGTACTATTACTCTTTTCTCAAATTACAAACTTGCCATCGCATTATTTCTCATTCATTAGTACCCGAAACGAGTCGTTTTGATCCCAATTTTTCCCCGACTCTTTCTTCCCGTGCCTCAAACTCGCCCTCTTCCCCTCTTCTCCCTAATTTTGCCCTAGAAACTTCAGCATCACTTTTCCTGCATTTCATTCTCCAGCCATTTGTGCCCTCGGATCCCCGCTTCCGGTTAGCCCGTTGAACTCCATACTCACCCTGCCTTTTCCCTCAGCCCGCGAACCCGGCCGCCGCTCCTCCGCTCGCTCCCCGCTTCGTGCGACCCTGTCGCCGGCCATCGAGCGACCTCCAGCCCTCAATATCCCCATCCTCGAGCGACTCCCTCCCCCTGCGAGCGACCCGCGCACCCTCTTCGAGCCCCTGTCATCGCCCCAAGCCGTGCCGGTCCTCTGTCCTGCTCCGTCGAACGCCCTGCTGCGCTACCGCGAAACCCCCCACCTCTTCTTGCCTGTGCCGCGGCGAGGGCTTCCCGTTCCACCGTCGTGCGTGTTCAGGTATGGATTAGGCCAGCATTATCCCCTCGCTCCATCGTCTCCGTGAACGCTGACCTGCCTCCGCCCCTCCAGCCTTGCGAGCGCCACTGCCCCTCCTCCTCCTTTTTCGCTGTTGTGCTCGGCCACAGTCCCTCACCGCTGCGTCGCCGACCGCCGCTCTCACCTCCGGCCCGTGCTCTGCCCGCCGGCACCGTGGTTCCTTACTTTTACCCAAGGGTTGTCGGTAGTTTCCTGCTTGTTGCAATTTCCTGCTCGATTTGTGCCTCGCATTTCATATTGTGCTTCTTTGAACTTGTGCTCGATTCCATTACTATTCGTCCTTGCTTGTTGTGAAGCCATAGCAATTTCTTGCTCGATTTGTGGCTGAGGTTTGATTCTGCAATTATTTAAATTTCTGGTCGCTTTCGTAACTATTCATGCTTGCTTGCTCTGAACTTAGACTTCAAGAATATGCCATTTTTGTTGTAGTTTCATTGATCGACTTCTTGGAGTGTAACCCCGCAACAAGGGCAACTTCTTTACTTGAATGCTTGTGTACCATCAGTTGCACATTTAAGGGCAACCATGCAATGCAGTCATTTTGTATGATATGATTTGTTCGTAATGTTCATGTTGGATTGACTTTATGCTATGAATTGTTCTAGACTTCTAGCATCTTCCATCTTTCCTGATAATGTTTGTTTCTTTATTTACTGTTTTTAAAAATTTAGGCAATTTACAAGTTGACCCATGTTGCTGTTTTAGTTGGTGAATTTTTCAATTGGTGAATTTTTTAAAAAATCAATTCATTGGTGAACTTTTTAAATCTCATGTGGAAATCATGATTTTGTGAAGAGGCAGGTAATCTATAATTTTAATCAAGAATGTTGATGTTGGTGTGTGATATGTTTTAATTAGATATTGCAATTTTCAGTGCTCCAGACCTTTTCAGTACTTCCATAAAATAAGGCATAGTTATTTATATGTCTATTTTAATATGTAAATGGTTTGTACTAGACGGATTACAATTTTAATTAAGAATTTTATCTGATTCATAGATGTTGAAAAGATTTGTTTTTTGTCACAACAGGTAGCAGTTTCTTCTGCTGTTGCCCTGCCTCTATCGCTCTCTGTGCACATCTTCCCTACCTCGGCGGCGAGTCCGCCCCTCCCTAACACCCCCTTCATGCTCGTCGTGCCGGAGGGAGCTGATTGAGGTAACGTTTTTTTAATATTTTGTACTGAATTCCTGTTTATGCCACATGTTTTTGGAATGGGTGTGGCTCCAGCCGGTTCAGACCCCTATACTGCGGGTTCCTATGCCAAATCTGCCAGCGCCAACCTCTGGCGGCTTTCCGTTTTCAAAAATTTCTATGGTGCCTGTGTTGTAAACAATGTTGTACCAGTGCCCTATGCATTAAAACCATCACTTATCCTATCAAACGGGTGCTTAGATTCTCCCCCCTATGCATATTTTATGTTACGAAAATAATGAGTTAATTATGATATCACTTTGTTATGTTTAAGACAATTGTTTATAGTGCAATTATGGTCCTTTAAAATACTACCTTTAAAGTTTTGGTGTGGTTCATTCAAATGAAAATTCGAAATTCTGATGACAAATCAGATTAAAGTTTTTTCAAAGATAAATTGTCAATGGCTTATAATTTAATGTAGTCTGCATTGATAGAAATTCAGGTCTAAATTGTTGCCCCGATTTTTAGTCAATATCTCTTTATGTGAGTCTATGCAGAAGCTTTTTCCTCAATACATGCTTCAAATAGATTTTCGCCATTAATTTTAATCTAACAATTAATAAAATGAATAACAATATAATGGTCATATACCGATTAGTTGGTGTCCGTTTGTTTTTTCTTTCCTTTGTTCTTTGTTCTTTTTTTCTCCCATTGCCTATAGCTGCAAAAGGAATTATTATTCAAATGATCTGCCCGTGAAAAAAAGGTCATAGCATCACGAAATTAACAATAAGCAGCTCAGTCAAGCTGTTTGGAATTCTATGTGAAGGTGCTGCATTTGGTTTGCAGTCTATTCTTTTATGTTGATATTCGCATTCTTCATAGGTGTTTCTTTGGTCCTGTTATGCTTCATTTCCCTGGCCTGTTGTTTGGAATTTAGATTTTGCCTCTATCAAAATTACATAAGTAGTGGAGGGAGGTATTTTGAAATGATTTCTTCTTTTTTACCCTATAATTTCAAACCACCATAACAGATCAATCTGAAATTGGTTTGTTTGTCAACCTGTGTATGATGTCGGTGTGGTTGTGGGCATGCTTTCAATTACAGTTTCAATCTAAGTCGTTATATGCTGAGTAAAAAATATTACTTATTACAGTAACTTATTATGTGTAGTTATTTGTTTATTTGTCAAACTAACTTATTATGTGTAGTTATTTGTTTATTTGTCAAAAGGACTGGATCAGAGATGAGCCTGGAAAGTATATTAAAGAACCGAAAACGCAACGATTCCCTAATGCCTGAATCAAGCAGTCGCTTGGCATGCAATGCTCTGCGGGGTGCTCAGGCAATCCACAGGCAGACCTTAGAAGAGGCAACTATCCAGGCAACCGAGGTTTCAGGTGGCCACCATAACAGCATAACTGCTTCTCATTGTCAAACACCACAACCACAGGTACGAACCGTCACTCCATACTTTCATATAGTCATACAGATAAAAATTCCTACTCCTTTCTTCATTACTTGTTTGGTACCGAAGTGTATTCATGAAATTCCATGCATTTGCAGGATCCAGCAGTTTTCGGATCTAATACTCTTGAGCAACGCATCGCTAATCGTCGGGCTCGTGCAGCCCAGCATCAAGCAGAAATACAGCTTAATGAAGTATCCACTGTCCACCATAACCGCAGAACTCGCCGTCAGTGTCCGACACCTGAACCAGACGTATAGACATACATTTCATATATGTTGACATTATCTTGATAAATTTGTTTATATTATTTACAATTTTTTTCCCTTAAGTAACCTTTAATGTTTCAATGCGTTTCATAGCAGCATGCATGTATGGTGCAGTCAAATCCTCTACAGCAGCGTCAAGCTGCTCACGCAGCTCGTGCAACAGCACAACAAGGCCTGCAGGAAGTATGAATGCAGGAAAATGAGCACTCCAATGCAGGCCCGCAACGCACACGCGGTTGCCGTTGTGGAGCCCGTGAACCCGAGGTACGCAGAAATACTCTTAGCAATTCACCTTGGGCACCTCCATCCCCTAGCATTTGCAATCACTGTGGTGCATTAATTTTCTATCGTGAGTCTCAAGGTTTTTGTTGTGCTTTTGGAACTTTTGCTATAGATCCATTGCTCTCGTATCCTATTCTTGAAGATCTTTTATTACGTCGTCATGCACTATCTGATCATTTCCTTACATACAACAATTCATTTTCTTTCTCAACTTTGGGCCTCAGTGCTGATGTTGCATTGCAACATAATGAACAAAATGTGTATGTATTCCGTGTGAATGGGACGATGCATCACTTCATTAACTCCTATTCCCAGCTATGGACAAGCCTAGAAATCTCCAACTTTATTTTCATGATGCTGGAATTGAACTTGAGAGGCGAATGCATAACTATCCAGATTTCTTATAATATATTATATAGTATACTTGTAATATACTATATATTTGAAAATATATATATTGCAAAATAAAGAATTTGAAAATATTACAAGTATATTGGTTCTAATCATTTTATTCTTTTTGGCGTTTTTAATCGTTATTAGAAATGTTGTGCTCCTTTACTGATGAATTAATTAGTTCAGTGTCTTGATTTTCCAATCTCGGCAATTTTGGTGTGGACGTGGTGTTTATCGTTAGTTGGCAGAATAGAACTCCTACCATGAATGTTGATGCTGTTTTGTAATAGTAATTTTATTTGTGCAGTCAGTCCAGCTACCATTTTTGCTCTTCTATGAACTTATAGAGAACACTTCACATTAAATAATACAAGAAACATGGTGCTATCTCTCTATATATTAATAGTTGTGAATAATAATGGTATTTCAACTGCTTATATTTGAAAAAAGTTTTCCTAGAGTCAATTTGTTCTTTTAAGTTGCCTTCTGAAAAATTAGCGAATGATTTGGCTTTGGTTCCAGTTATGTTTTCATGTCTACACTCAGTTACCAGTTTATATGTTTAGTATTTATGCCTTTTGGCCTTATTCTGATACATGGGCAGGGCCCCATTCTTCTGATATCTATATATTTAATGCTTAGGCTCAAATGTTCAAGGAATCCAAACAATTGCAAAGTTTGATCCCATAAGCGATGAGTTTGTCATCAACACAACAAATGATGGGGCTGTCAGTGATTTCATTAGGTATGAAGCTTGCCGATTTTACTGCCTTGTGATTCATTATATTCTTTTAGGGCACTTGAATTTTATTCGCTAATTTTGTAGTTCTGCAGGCTCTGATTCCACAATTTTGAATTTTTCCTGTGAGTTGTGAGTTTTCATTTGGTATCTTGCTGAGTTTTGTAGTTCTTCAAGCTCCTTCTCCACAGATTTAATTTGAATTTCACTTTCTGTTATTGTTTACTATCTATTGTGGAAACATGTGCCAGATGTTAATCTTCCTTTCCGTGCCTTGTTCATTTTAAAATGATTATTAGGTATTATTGCCACGGTTAGACATTTCATTGTTATGGTTAAATGGTATTGATGTGCTCTTTCTTGCATCGTATGTTTTGGGATTTTGGTGAATCTATATTGGAATCTGTTTTTGTTAATCATTTCCTTTAGATCGATTGGATGTAGTCGCTGTTTTGGGGTAATTTATTCCTAATGATTATGAACCTCTTCTCTGTGAATTTGGTAGTTGTTTCTTTATATATGGTCAGCACTTTACACCTGCAAGCATTGCTTTTCTACGAATTGCTTTTCTGCTACGGATGACAGTTGAAAGGGCTTTTATTTTCTTCTTTAGCAGCATAGGTGTTCCAACATAGTTAGTTTGAATAGAAAGGGCCAAAGGTGAATGTGAACTTTTTGCATGTGACTTGTGATTGATGCTTAGTAGTGGAAAGGAATATGCGACTGTAATATTATGGTGCTTTGTGAATTGAATGTGAACTTTTCTTTTCTATGTTTTTACATCTGATTTCTTCTCCAAAAATACAAAAACAAAAGCCAAGGTTGATGGAGTTCATTTGTTTGATATTTCAGGTTGATGCTCACATTGGTAGTGTCAATCGAAGTCTTGTATTTTCATCCGAACAAGCAGTTGTTCTTTATCAGTTCCAGGAAACGATAGGACAATCGAGGACTTTTTATGCAATAAAAATAAAGCAGGAAGTAACCAACTAAACACAGCCCCCGCCCTCCAGGCTCCGTTCCTCATTCCTTCTATAGATAAAGTAGTTTCATTTCTTCCAATTTGATGATTTCTGAGCTTTATTCAAGGTCTTCTCCAATTCCAATGGCTGCCCCCTACAGAGAAAGGTTAGGCACGCGGCCAGCAGCATATGCTGGTGGGTACGATGAAATTATGTTGAGAATCGATCCGATGCACTCCGACTTCAACGAGGAGGTCTCCTGTCTTTGGAACCAAGTTCGAAAACTCCGAGATGTGAGGTTTCAGCTTGTTTGATATTTCAATTATTTATTTATTTAATTTATTATTTCATTTTTCGTTGGGAAAGGATAACAATAGTTGTTGCTCCTAACACCTGAAGCGGTCTGAGCCTTTATTTTCATTTTCTTTCTGGTAATTTTTTAATATACAATGCTTTTTAGTCGTGTAGTTATTTTCTGAACCTCAATCTGTGCTGTTTATGTGGTCATAGTCAATAGATACAGTTTCGTATGTCCAAAATCTTTTTCTGAGTTCAAGTAGGGATGGTTGGTGATACTTTATTGGAGATTGAGTAGAAATTCTATTCATTTGAGTTGTCATCTTAATCATGCTTGTCTGCTTTGTTTGCAGCTTAGATACTCAGGCCATGCACAGCTTTGTTAGAAGTCATTGAACTGGATTTAAAAAAAAAGAAAGAAAAAAGATTTGTGTTGATGCATGCATATTCAGCCGTATCTTAATAGTTGTTCCGCCATACTACTGTTCAAAATTATCAAGCCCTAACTTTATTCAATTGGGAAATTTGACTGGTTATTGATTTTGAATGCTGCACTGATGATGATGGATGATATGATTATTTTGCTAAATTTTGCAGATATATATCTATATGGCTTCTTAGGTGGCCTACGAATCTTCATGATCGAGATCTCCAGTGTGTAAATACACTTGGTGGCCATGACAGTAAGTGATGTGTCTTACATTGCTATCTCTATTTGGTCACGTTGATGCGAGTTCTTCATCATGAGTCGGGGTGAATAATTTTGAGAACCTCCTAGATGATCCAATGGCAGTTACTGGAAGCATTTTAAAAGATTGACATCCTCGGTTAACCCATGAGCTTCCTCAAGCATTTTGCGGTGAGAATTAGGTATTTTTAATAATCAGTCTTGCTTGTTTTTGGTCATAATATGTTGGCATTGTTGTAACTGGAATATGCAGTTCAAGAAAGAAATAATTTTGGATTCTCACATCTTTCTCTTTTACTCGGTAAAAGTGTCAATGTTTTAGTTTCTAATCTAATGATTTTCTTACATCTCCAATGTTTTATAGTGGTCATAGGGTTGGGTTTTATATATTCTGTTTTCCATCCTGTCCACGCTCTGCTTCTGCTCTTGTTCAGGGTTAAAAAATGGCACATGTTCCGGAATATTACATTTTCCATCTGCTTCTGCTCTTCTTATTCATGATTCTGGAATATTTGATTGTTCGGACTTGCTGAGAAATAAATCACGGATGTTTGGGCAATATAGAATGACTTAGTGATGATCTATAAGTGTTTGAGTGTATCATTAATGCTTATATACACCTTATACATCAATCTTTTTATTTTCAGGTAAATTTTATTGGGAGAAATTGACAAGTTTCTAAACTGACCTTACTTTCAAAATTATACAGAATCTACAAGTTCATACTTCACTTTTGAGTTCACCAAGGAATATTGTTGGCTCTTTAAGAGAAGGTGCATGACATCAAATTCGATACAGTGAAACCCCATATATTTATGTGTTTATTAGGTCCTATTAGATCGG
Organism: Hygrophila difformis; assembly: GCA_030278955.1. NCBI lineage: Eukaryota > Viridiplantae > Streptophyta > Magnoliopsida > Lamiales > Acanthaceae > Hygrophila > Hygrophila difformis. The sequence continues at coordinate 46,846,824 of JAOANR010000009.1, forward strand.
ATTACCTATTTACTATCTTTTGATATGCTCGTTTTCAGGTTTGTGTATTTTCTACTTCTATGCATTGCAAACTCACATCCCTCTGTTGACTATGCTACGTTCTATGTTGAATGCTTCTGAACTTCTGTTTCAGGGTTACAGGGAACGATCGTTGAATCTTAGCGAATCATCAAACCACCTCACCAAGTCACCAAAATGCACCCTCAAGTCGCAGAACCCTAGAGACGCCAGCAGCGATGGATTTGGACTCTAGCGTCTCTATCATTCCTAAAGTCATAAGGTGGATGTCTGTTTACAACAATTTTTCATATTTTGACTTCTTTGGTTTTCCTGACAATTCACTGCTGCATGAAAATGGAGTTAGAATTAATGGTTGGAATTGTGTATTGCTTACTTCACGTGTACAGTCTAATGTCTTCTTTGCGTTGGTCCTTCTCTAATAGTATGCCTTCTTTAGAAATATGTCTCTTTATCTTGGGTTAGTAATATTAGTTCATTGGTCTCTTTATTTAATCATAGTATGCCTTCTTCAGAAATGTCTTCTACACCTGATCAAGCTACCCACTACCTCCTTTCAATTGTTTCGATACACCTTACAACTTTCCAGAGTATGTCTTCTAATATATAACCAAATAACCTGTTTACCAAATTCCACCAAAATCCAACTTTCAAGTCGACTATCGTCCCGCGCGGCATCGCGCGCGCACCGCGAGTTCTAGTATATATATATATTAAAATGACAACTAGCACCAAATTCCTATATTTTTTTTGGGGTAAATATTGCAAATCCTATATTTTTTTGACGTATACAGGGTATCACAGGCCACATTGGACCCAAGACTAATCCCTCAGGATTTGGTTCCATTGAGGGAAAGCTTTATATCATCTTTTTTAACAAGCGGTCATTTGAGCTTCGTCTAGAAGCACAATTCGATTTCTCGAAAGAAGTTTTGTGACTAGAGAAGATGAACCTACGTTTTTATTCCATTATTACCACTACTCACAAAAAGTTTTGTGACTAGAGAAGATGAACCTACGTTTTTATTCCATTACTACCACTACTCACAAAATAAGCTACGGCTACCTCTCCCAAAGCAAATTTCTATATTCTTTTATTTTTTTGTGAATTGGACTCCAGGACGTCCGCGAAAGTTACAAAATCACGCAAATTCCTATATTTTGAATACTCATAAAAATAAAAATTTAAAAAATAAAAGAAAAATTCATTGTTTCCATTAAATATCATTAGTGTCTTAACACTTAGTATAAAATAAAATAAAAAGGAAGACTTGGCCCTCCTTCTATTCCCAAAAAAAAAAAATTTAAAAAGAACTCATTTGTTTGAATTATTTTATATTGCTGCCATTACAATATTAAAGATAAAGCCTTATGTTCTCAAAATTACAACAAAATATCCTTTTGGTTAATAAAGACATTAAACATGTATCTAGAGATATGAGTAACTATTAAAAAATTTATTTTAAAAAAATAAAACATGGAGACAAAATAAAAAGAAAAAGAAATTTCATGATAAATTTTTTAAAAAAAAAAACATAAAAGGGTATAAAACTTATTTGATAATTAACTATTAGCTGACTTTATGGTTATAGTTCGGGTTCGAATCCTCACCCGATTCCATATTCCTCTTATTTATCTTTATAATTGTATGCCATAGCTCTCATCACTCATTTTCGGACGCTCAAGCACTAATTATAATCAAAAGTAAATTTTTGGTTGCAGAGGGATAAGGAACAAATAAGAATTCGAATCCAACTTTAAAGTTAAAAGTTAAAGACTTGAGCACTACACAAAACTAATTGTAATAGAGGATAATTATAAGTATTCTTAGTTGGTTTAATTATTAAGAAATTGTAATAATGTGCTTTATAAAATAATTGTTTGTTATATAAACCTAGAAATAGGTAAATAGAAAACCCATATACATACACTAATTATACACCTAAAAATTGTTTCAAAACTATAGGCAATTCAGCTTTACAACAGCAATAATAAACCATTCGCACAATTCAATACAGTATGCGTGCAAACAGAGGTGTTGGTGCAGGAGTACTATTTGCGACTTTTTTTTTTTTTTTTTTTTTTTTTGACTATTTTTGTGATGTCATCACTCAATCATAACATAAATCATAGAATCTCTCACCCATCACCCAAAGATCACATAAACTACCTCGTGCATCACACACATAAATGTGTCATCACATAAAAGCTCTCATATGCTATGTCATGCTATGTCTACAGTTGCACCATATATCCACTTCATGCGCAATTGTCTAGTCAACGATAGTTTTCAATTTCGAGCAACATTTATTGCCATATAATGTCGATTTTGTGTTAAAAGATTACAACCGTTGCCAAGATATGTAGTATTCCATGAGGGGATAAGAAAGGGTTGGGTTTGGTCCAAGACCTAAAACCCAACTCGATGCCCAAATCTGAAGCCGGATCAGACCCAATGCAATCCCTAATTTCACATTCCATGATAGGATGTACCATTTTCTTTATAATTATTCCCCATCTATTGTGACTCAATGTAGAGTTCAAGAGATCATCTTATAATTGTGTAACTTGTGTTCACATAACTCAGCTAACAATAACTTTCGGAAAGTGGATTCATTCTTATTGATTATCCAATCTTACATTATTTTCCTTTCCCTCGTTGCGAAATCCTCCAACAATTGATCCAGCATTCCAACCCATCATTGCAGCGTTCGTTCCATTTCTTGGAGAAGGCAAGAGTAGAAATAACCAATCCTACCCCAGATCCGTATCCCAAACCAAAGGTTACAATTTGCCATTTGAATTCCCGACCCATTAACTGTGTTGGTGATTCTGGGCTCGCTGGAAGTTCATTGTTGCAACTGGTATCCAAAGGGAAACCACATAATCTTGAATTTCCTGTGAAGCTTGATGCATCAAATGTCTGAAATTGGTGACCCACTGGAATCTTTCCCACGAGATGATTGTAGGAAAGATTCAAGACCGAAAGGAATGTCAGGCTTGTCAACACTTGTGGTATCTCACCGGTTAGTTGGTTATATGAAAGGTCCAGAGATTCAAGCTTAGTCAACTTTCCAATGGACATTGGAATTGAACCGCGCAAGTGATTGTGTGAAAGGTTCAAGGCATAAAGTGCTCTGAGATCTCCAATGGAAACGGGTATCTCCCCCTGAAAATGGTTATCAGAAAAATCAATGGACGTAAAGACCGTCAGTATCTTTACAAGCTCAAGCTCCATCCCTTTGGTGGTCACTGTAACTGTGTCCTGGTAGTAGAAATTGTTCAGATCCAGGAACTTAACGCCCAGGTGGCTGGAATCCGGATTTGCATCATTGCTTAGAGCCAGTCCTCTCCATTTTGATATGTCCTTATTAGCAGACAGAGGTCCGCTAAAGTTGTTGGAAGCAACATCAATAAGTTGAAGATTGGACCAGTACTCCTCAACTCCAGAACATCCAAAGTTTCCATAAAATTTGTTCTTGCGCAAAACAAGAACACGCAAGGTGGACAAATTTTTCAGCATGCACGGAAATCCGTCCTCGATATGGTTGTTTCCAACATTCACAACTTCTAGAGATCTGCAGTTGGCCAAGGATGCCGGCATCTTCCCTCCCAGCTCATTCCCCCTCAAGTCCAGCGTTTTCAGGCTACAGTTGACAGAGAATGTGTTAGGAATATCACCATTGATCTTGTTTTCCCGAAGATTCAATACCCCAAGAACTGTGATATTTTCCACCAGGCAAGAGGGTAAATTACCACTCAGGTTGTTGCTGGACAGGTCAAGAACTTGAAGGTTTGTTGCGTTGCAAAGAGACCGAGGAATTGTTCCATAGAGCTGATTTCTTGCGACTGAGACGAACGAAGCAAAGGTAAGATGATCACCAATATCATATGGAATAGGCTGTTGAAAGTTGTTTCCTGAGTAGTCCACATAGATTACTGATGCTGGGGGAATTGGAAATTCCCCATGAAGCCTGTTATTGTGGAAGTCCAGTATAGATAGAAAAGCAGGCATGTTGACAGGCTTTTGAAGATCCACCAGCTGATTAAAAGAAAGATTCAAATGAACAAGTAGTTGCATTTCCCAAATCCAGCTTGGCACTTCTCCTGTAATTTGGTTTCTTGAAAGGTCCAGAAAAACCACTTTGGACTGGTTTTTTAACAGATCAGGGAAATCGCGCAGGTTGCAACCTGCCAGATTTAATCGGCTTAGCTGGGGAAATTTGGACAGGCTTGAATTCCTGCTGCTTCCACTGACAGATAAATTGTTGTCTCCAAGCTCCAGTCTTGAGAGGTTGGAAAGCTTTTGGATGTTTCCCAGGTCTACAGTGCCATTGAAAGAGTTTTGAGAAAGCAGCAGAACCTTAAGCCGTCTTTGATTAAATAATGCACCAGGAATTGAGCCTTCCAGCTGGTTGCTGCTCAAATCCAGTGTATCCAGGTTCGGAGAATTCCAACTGGAAGATTCAACTTGACCACTAAATCTGTTGTTGGAAAGATCAAGATTCTGCAGTGATTGGAGACCAAAAAGAGACTCTGGGATTGCCCCAGTTATTGCATTGTGCCCTATGTTCACAAAGACAAGGTTCGAAAGGCCTTCAAAATGATTGGGAGCAAGTGTGCCTGTTAGATCATTACGACTGAGATCTAAGTAAGTTTGTTTCTTGGTAGAGTGGAAAAGAGGGAGTTGGCCAGTGAAGGAGTTGAAAGAGAAATCCAGATATACTAATTCTGTCAGGTTGCCTATAGAGGATGGAATTGGACCAGTAAAATTGCAATTGGAAAGCTCAATTCTAGACAGCATGTTAAGATTGCTAATGGAATCTGGTAATGAACCAGAGAAGTTAGTGTAGCTGAGCACAAGAGACGTAAGAGACCCATTAGGAGGAAACTGGGATATGGTGCCACTGAGATCCAAATTGTGGGTTAAATCCAGAGATTGTAAAGTGGGTACCTGAAAGATACTATCCGGAAAAGTCCCTTGCAGATAGCAATTGCTCAGACTCAAGGTTCTTAGGCTTGAGAAATTTGCAAAGAAAAGTGGAACCGATGTCTGCAGATTGTTCCTATCCAGTCTAAGTACTGAGAGATCCTGAAGCTGCAACAAGGAATCATGCAGAGGACCCAACAGGCCGCATTCACGCAAACTCAAATCCCTCAAATTGGGTAAAGATGAGGACAGGGATTGGCACCAGACTTCCCCTTTTCCCTGTGATGAAATATTGACCCCATCAAGATAGAGTTCTCTGAGACCTGTAAAATTTTGGAAAAGAATCTTCAAATCTGGATTCTCAAGCTTGAGAGGATTTGGCCCCAGAAATATGTTGGAGAGATCAAGGGCAACCAATCTGGTCAATTTGGACAATTGGATGGGAATCTGCCCACCAAAACCAGAATTGGATAAATTCAAGTATTCCAAATTGGTAAGATTTTCCAGTCCCATAGGTATCGTAGCATTGATGAAGACGTTGTTGGCCAAATTTAGCCTCTGCAGGTACTGAAGCCCAAAGAGACCAGTGGCATTCTCTAGGTCGCCAGACATCCCCAGGTTATCTAGGTTCAAATTGATCACATGCCCCGACCCATCACAAACTACCCCAGACCAATTGCAGCAATCAAGATTGGGGTCCCAACTGGGAAGAGATTTGAGGGTGTTGTTCAGCTGGAGCAAAAGCAGCCGTTGATCATTGAGACACTGCCCAGAAGAAACCCCAAGAAGAAGAGAAAACAATGTAAATAAAATCCAGAGAAGCAAGGAAAGGAGATTGATTGTCATTGAGGAACGAAACTAGAAACACAAACGAAAGAAAAAGGGACACCGAAAATTCAGCGGCAAGTATGAGCAACTTGAAAAGAATTGAGTTTATATATTAGGCAAAACATTGATTACAGAATTTAACATTCTTGACTTTTGTAGCTGGCTTCCGACTAATCTACAGTCCAATACCAATCAAATTGATGAAGTCCTGTGCTCCAAAATTCTAAACTCCAGAGGAAAGAGCCAGTACTTCATGAGTTTAGTAGTACTATAATGCACTTACGTACTTGTATACTAGCTGCGTATATCAATAATTGATTGTAATCATCCATCATTGAAATAAGGAAATAGTGCTAAGTTAAATCTATTTTTGGTCTCATAACTTATTATCTTTTTATATTTGTCTTGAGGCGGAAGTCTCACGTAGGGTTCTCTGAGAAGGGAGTGGTTACCTACTGGAGCTTCGACAATCTTTTTCTTTACCAAAAATTTTAAATAGTACTAATAGCAGTTGACTTGAGTGAATGGGGGCTCTAGTCGCTTAAGCAAGGTCTTGGGTTCGAGCCTTGTGTATGCAAAAAGTTACTTTGAGAAATGCGCCCTTAATTGCTCCTGCAGATCCTCGAGGGATTAGTCTTGCCCTGAGGATACCCGGTTTTACCAAAAAAAAAAATTAATAGTAATTTCTTCTATTTTTTGTCCCTATTAATTCTCTATATTTACAAATAATATCCAAAATAGCCTTTTACCGCGTACCACAGGCCACATTGGATCCAAATTAATCTCTCAAAACAGGTTTTGCATATAGAAGGCTCGAACCCGATACATTGCTTAATTAAGCAACTAGAGCCCCAATCCACTCAAACTAACTGTTGTTGTTAAATGTCTAAAATTTGACTACATTAATTTCATGCCAAAGTATAGATATTAATGAAATAATAAAATACTAAAATTGAAATAAAATTAATTAAAAGAAATAATTAAATTAAAAACTTTAATTAGAATAATATTCCATTCAATAACTAAATTTAAAAATAAATAAGATATGTAATATAAAATTAATTAAAATAACCATTTCAATTTAAAATTAATTTATAAATATCAAAATGGATTAAATGATTAATTAAATTAAAAATAATTAGATATATAATAACTTCAGTAATTAAGTTTAAAAATAAAATATAAATATATGAGGTTACGGTTGCTAGTTTGCAACGGAAAGATTTCGGTTGCTAAGTCCGTCGTTAAATAGAAATAGAAAATTCCGGTAATTGTTAGTGACCAATTTCGTTTGGTCGCGAATTTCGATCGTTAAATTGAATTTTTCTTATTGTGTCAAGTCTTGTCAAATTGGGTCAGGCCCATGAACCGGCTGATTTAGCATGTCATACGTGCAATCAAATTTAAACATTTCATGTGTACATACTTAAGAAATTAATTAGCTAAAAATATAAGAACAAAAATGACTGTTTTGGATATTATTTGTAGACGTAGATGACCAATAAGGGCAAAAAATAGAAAAATGATTATTTTAAAAAAAATTTAAATTAAAGAAAAAAGGACTATATCATACATTATCCCTTGGCCCTACTTAAAATTTTTTATTTTTATTCTCATCAAATAATTATTTTTTCCACTTTATATATCAGTCTATTTTTAACAAAAAGTATTCATTGAGGGTCAAAGTAAAGTATTGAAAATTTTGATTATTTGTAAAATGCCAAAATCCAAGTAATAATTCATAACTCATTTAATTAAACTCAAATTTATCTTATCTTATTTTCCTAATAATTCTATTTTATCAAGTTTGGCTTCTATTGAATTTTTTTTTTCTTTTCCTAATAATTCTATTTTATCAAGTTTGGCTTCTATTGAATTTTTTTTTCTTTGCGCAACAACCAAACAGGCTAGAGAAAGAAAATAAAAATAAAAATACATTTGGCTTCTATTCATTGAATATTTCTTTGTAGATCCATGATTTTGTTTTTATCCAAGTAGTTCTTTTAAATGTTGTCTTTGTTTTTTTTTTTTTTTTTTTTTTTTTTTTTTTTGTAAACGGCCTGAAAAGGCGGACAAAGAAAAAAATAAAAAATAAAAACCAAAAAGACAAAGGCCGTTAGGCCATCATCCCCAGCAAAACTTCAACCCGGTCGCATCCAATCCAAGAGCATGAATAATCTCATCCGGCGGGAAAGCCACGTAGTAAAAAACGCTTCCTCCTTGGCAGCTTTCTTTGCCAATAAGTCCGCCACCTGATTACCTTCACGAAAAACATGCTTCAATCGCACACCTGTACCATTAATCTGATTCCGAATTGCACAGAGAATAGGCCACAAGATATGAGTCCTGGACGTCTCCTTCATCACCAGCCGAACCGCATCAAGAGAATCGGAGTAGACATGATATCCTTGTCTTGAGCAAACTTCAATCCTTCGAGAATAGCACGAAGCTCCACTGTCAGGATGTCGCAATCCACAAGCTGGCCACCACACGCCCCCAAAAAAGCTCCATCCTGCCCACGCAAAACCACAGCTAACCCTGAAGCTTTATCCGCTGCCATGGGACACCCATCCATATGCAAGAAATTCCCCACATCCCCTTCCTCTTTCCAAGCGACATAAGTCAAGTGCCTAGAGGTTTGTCCCTTCGCCATTGCCTGGAGTAGCGCCTCTTGAAGCCACCCGACTTTGGCCAGCAGCTGATCACATCTCAAATTTTTTTCCAGTAAACACCCGCCCATTCCTTTCACACCAAATGATCCATAGCATGGCTAGCACAATAGGGCCCTTCGTTTTGAATAACCATTCCAGCCAGAAATGGACAGCTCCTTCCGGGACCTGAGTTGGCTGTGCAATGTTACTTATACCAACCTTAGCCCACAAAACTTGAACCCACGGACACTTGAAAAAAGCATGGCTCCAATCCTCATCTCTACACCACATATCATGCAAAGCGGTGAAGAGGCCATGTTTCGTTGAAATCGAAGTCCATTGAGAGGCAAAGCCGAGTGCCTCATTAACCACATAAGCATCCCAATCTTTTCTGGAATGCACGCACACCACATCCACCCCCATCCTGAAGTTGGGGTGCATATTCAAGAATCCATAACCCGATTTCACACTATAAATCCCTTTCTTCTCCAATCTCCGGTGCATGGCATCAGGCACATCCGCCACCAGTAACGGAGGAGGCGATGCCATAAGCGCAGCTCGAACATCCTCATGTAGCCACGAATAAAGCTGTTGCAGCTTCCATGCCCGGTTGTCCACCAAATCCTTAACCTGCAGATGAACATCGTTATAATGCACAAATGGGACATGAGTAGTCATACACTCCCCCTGCCACCATGCTGTATACCAAAAAGATGAGCTGCCATCTCCAAGTCGCACCCCATACCCTGGTTTAAACACCGTACCATGGCATAAAGCCTTCCAGATTTTTGTGCCACGGTAGTGAACTTCAGGAAAGCTAACTTGATCTCCAGTTCTCCACCATATTTATCCTTCACCACACGAACCCACAGTTTATCAGGACACATCAAATAATCCCAAAGCTGACGCCCTAATAAGGCCAAATTCATGTGCCGAGTCTGTCGAAGTCCAAGTCCCCCAACATTGCCCGATGAGATGAATACCTTTCCCTTCATTCCCTTGACAAATCCATTTTCGAATAATTCTATCAATCTCCTTACAAACAGCCACCGGGAGAAGATGCAGTTGCATGATGTAAACAGGAATAGAAGCAAGAACCGCCCTGACCATAGTAACTCGTCCCGTTTTATTTATGAGATGTGCGGCCCAACTACTAAGCTTACCTTGTAGTTTCCTCACAAGCAAGTCAAAATGATCTACCCGCATCCGCCCATGAATTATAGGAAAACCCAAATACTTTCCCAGATTGTCCATAATGGGAATTCCCAAATGCTGTTGAATCCACACCATTTCAACCAACGTAGCTCCTGAGGAACAAAAAGTCGCGGACTTAGCCGCACTTATATATAGACCCGATCTCGATCCAAACCTCTGGAGTACTGCAGCCATGCATGCTAGACTACCTTCGTCCAATGAGGCACAAAATATAAGATCATCAGCAAATAAAATGTGCGACAAGCCAACGCCCCCTGCTCGCAATTGTAATGGCGTCCAGCTACCAAGCTCAACCTCTTCTAAAATCATCCAAGTGAGCTCTCCATAATAATCACAAATAAATAAGGTGAAAGGGGATCTCCTTGTCGGAGCCTTCTCCCCGCATGAATTACCGGTAAAGGCGTTCCATTCTAAAGCACCGAAAAACTAGAGCTACTAACGCACTCCATAATAAGCTGAATACAAAGAGTGGCCAGCTGCATCTCAACAAGGCATTGTCGAAGGAACTCCCATCTAACCATGTCATAGGCCTTAGCCAAATCAACTTTAAAACCACCCCCTTAACAGTCGAACGGCCATGCTCCAATGTGGAAATAATTTCCTGAAGAAGGATCCCATTATCCGCAGTGCCCCTACCAGGGAGAAACGCCGACTGATGTGGGCTAATATATTGACTCAAAATAGGCCTTAACCGATTCACCAAAATTTTTGTAATAAATTTGAATGTAACATTGCAAAGTGTTAACGGCCGAAACTGAGAAATCTTCATTGGCACCTCTACTTTCGGTAGAAGATATAAAAAAGCTTGAGCAATGCCCGCTGGCAACCTGCCTGAAGTGAATGCCTCACAAACCATATTAAAAGTTGGCGCCTTCAAAATAGACCAATATTCCTTATAGAATGCAGCGGGAAACCCATCAGGTCCCGGCGCAGCAAAGGGGCGCATCTACGACAAGGCAACCTTAAGTTCCTCTCACGTAACAGGCCGCTCCAGGCAGTCAATTTCATCCTGAAGTATATGAGGAAGGATCGGCATTTCATCCCCCACATAGCTCACCTCCTTGGCAGCAAACATATCTTGAAAATAATTTTGCACATGCAGTTGAATAACATCTTGCTGTTGCACCCACACGCCATCCTCCATTTCTAATCCATAGATGCGATTCCTCTTATGTCGGATTTTCGTACGTGCATGGAAATAGGTTGTGTTACGATCTCTATCCTTAATCCATTTATCACGTGATTTCTGGAACCACAATGTTTCTTCTTGAGCCAGCACCTCCTCAAGTTCCTTCATTAATTCAGATTCCAACCGACGCGTCCAAGCCGAGTCCACCCTTTCCAACCTCTTTTCCAACCCATTGAGCCTTCTCTTTATTCTCCGTTTCCGTTCCCTGATATTCCCAAAAATGGTGCTATTAAATTCGCTAGACCGTGATTGAACTGCGGCCAGCACAGCCACCAGGTTCCCCCCTCCGTCCTTACTACCATCCTCCACCACCTGCTTATAATTCCCATGAGACACCCATGCAGCCTCACACCTAAATGGACGCTCGGTCCGAGGTTGAGGTGGCAGTCCACACTGGAGCAAAATCGGACAATGATCCGAGCCTATCCGAGGAAGATGTTGAAGCCGGCCATCCTCAAATAGGTTAGTCCAGCCCACATTATTAACACACATATCCAATCTTTTAGCAATCCGCCGTCCCTCCCCTATACTCCTAGTCCAAGTAAATTCCGACCCCAAAGTAGTAGTCGGCAAAAGGCCACAGGAGTCCAATACATTTCGTAGCTCCCTAGCGCGGGCAGGTAAGAAGGCACCTCCTTGCACGTCTTCCTCATGTAAAATTTCATTCCAATCCCAAGCACAACCCACGGTTGAGACACAACTCCAGCAAGCTCTGTAAGCCTATCCCAATCCAATTTTCGTCGTTGATAATTAGGACAAGCATATAACGCAGTCAGCCACCAAGTCACACCCCCCATCCCGAGCTCAACAGTCACCATCCTATCTCGGACGTCCTTCACAACCCATTGGCATGAAATAGATAGCGAAATGAGCATCCACAGACCTCCCCCTATACCAACCGCCTCGTGTATGTATGCATCCGCGTACCCATATCTCAAGAAATAAGGTCTCAAGCGCGCAAACTGACCCCGTGGCTCCAAGATGCAAAAGATATCCGGCCTCTTGTCGCGGAGAAGGTCCTCAACCCAATTTTGAGCCGTATTACTCATCACTCCACAAACATTTCACACAATCACTGAGAAATCTCTAAACTCCATAATAAATAAAAAATAATAATAGTAACCGCTGGCAAGGAAAACCTCACGAAGTCATACTATCATCGACTGCATCCGTCTAATTTTCACCATCCTGAGATCCACATTCACTATCCGCTGCTGCACCTTGCTTCACTTCAGGCCCTGGGAGTAGAAAAATGGCCTTAGTTTCCCGAGGCCCCTTTGATGAATCTCCAACCTCCCAAAGTCGATCATCCCCTGAACCCTTCTCGATCCGGGCTCTCTTAGCACCCAACGCCTTATTTCGAATAAGCGACTGGTGACCCACAATTGGGTTCGACCCCGCACCAAATTTCATGGGGACAGGCACCAACCGCACCTCTTTAGAAGGCTCATCCTTCCCAACATCCTCCACTACCTTTTTCCCTTTATTGTTGAACTCATCCGCCACACCCTCCTGTTTCCCCTCATCCTTACCCTCTAGGGTTTCCGCCTTGGTGGAACCTAGGTTAGGGGTTACCCTAGGTTTACGATTATTTTTCCCCCAACGTCGTACCACAGTCGTCCACTCCCCATAAACCGGACCATCAATCACACTAACGCCTCCTTCCGCCACAACCGCCTCTTGCATGTGGGTATCATTCCCCTTCACCCCTGCACTCCCTGTCCTCCCCCCCGGCGTTAGACCACCAGCATTGCCCTCAACATCCGAACCCTCCTTGGCTCCCTTCACACCAGTCCCGCCCTCGCCATCCGACTCATCTCTAGGCGGCACAAGTGGTCGATGAGTACAAGCACGTTCAAAGTGGCCATAACGACTACAAAACTTGCATATAAGGCGAAGACCCTCATACGAAATCGGAATCCACTGATTATTCACAAGGATCTTCCCTGTCACAGGGCTATCCAAATCTAACATGACACATACTCGCGCAAACCGTCCCTTGGACGTCTCCCTAGTGCAAGTATCAAACTTTACTACTTCCCCGATTCCAGATGCTATCGCCATAGAATGTCCTGATTGAATCGATGCATGGGCAACCCATTCATCGTAGCCCAAACCATCGTCTTGTTCACTTTCGTGGTCTGTGGATCAAATTTTCGTGACCATGGCATCACCGCAAGGTAATGATCGAACACCATCCATGTCCCTCCATTAACCACGGTTTCCCTATCCGCGAGTAGTCCAAACTTGACTACGAAGCATCCTATCCGACGTCAATCAAATCCATCCTTTCTTGCGGCTTCCATAAACGAACCAGACGATCCTTCAACGCATAATATCCGACATAGGTGCCCAACGCCTTTACTACCAGCGCATCCTCCCACTCCACAGCCGCGACGGCATCGACAGATTCGTCAGTCACGAAACACGGAACAACCTTGTTATCTCCAACGTAAGTCTTAGTAATCAACTTCTCTGCCAACAAATCCCGCCGCGGAGGAAGAGGCAAAGAGTCAGCATTCTCTCCAGTCAACGTATCCTTGAAAGATCTAACTTTGGCAGCCGAAGAAGACGTACTCCACACATCCGGTGGTTCTCGGTCAGTGCAACCCTAGCAGCCGTCCTCATGCCTTTTCAAACTCACTTTTTTTTAAGAATGTTTTAAATGTTGTCTTTGAACTTCTAACCTTACAATTAGTTTATAATAATTTTTTAGAAAACTTATTTTTTCTTTAATTTTACTTTCTTAACCTTTGTTTTGTTATGTTTAGAAATGTTGCATTTGACTTGAAATTTCAAATTTGAAGTAGATTGGTAATCAATATTTGATTTCTCTGTTTATTTGATTTGATTTTTTATGTGTTTTTTTTTTCATTTTACATCAATTGTTGAAAAAATTTCATAATTAATGTTTTTCTTATAAGATAATTAAGTTCTAAGAAATGCAGTTAGCCTGAGTGGTATGGGGGCTCT